>JAZAYU010000262.1:0-576767 GCA_038501625.1 Corbicula japonica | reverse complement strand
CTGTCTTAATGCATCTATAATTGGCGACAATACAGACGAAGTTAGAACATTAGGTATAAAAGGGAGGTAACTCCTTGGCGAACTCTCAACATTGGTGACAATATACATTTTAAAAGGAGGTAACTAGTCGGCGAATTCCTAATATTTTTGACAAAATATTTTTCAAAGAGAGGTAACTCGTTATCGAACTCTTTAGGGATTACATACTTCTGAAAGTGAGTTTACTCGTTGGCGACTTCCCTATGTAATTTGAATTCATTCTTTATTTGTAGTTTTTATAAGACTGTTTAATGTAAAAAATCTTGAGATCGTAGACAGCAAAAAATAGCGTCAATTCATATTTTTTTTCATAATTCAAATGGAAGTTTGCACATTATGTTTTTTATGATAAATTAGTCTCAACCCAGCCATGACAATTTTATGCCGATCCTTAATTACTCCTACATGTGATTAAACACATTTTATTGGAGTTGCTTCATTTAAACATTGTTGAGAATATTACATTATCAAATTCTGTTTTAGTCTCTTTTAGAATAGAAATAAAATTACAGCCTTAAGATGACAGACGCAGAACGTTACAAGCGCACATTTCCAGCTTTCCGTAAGTACTGGCAAATACGAAATCTTATTCCTAAATATGGTGTTTTGTTGATTATGTGATGTATAAAATATTAGAGATATTTGTTTTACTCACTCTATCAGAGTGAGTATTAATTTTGATTAAACTTACAACATTGTAACGTTTTTCAGAATACCAGAGCCACGTGACTGCGTTTCATGAAGAAAGAAAATGTGTTAAATAGCACTTATAAATAGGTGCTTTGATTAAGACCGCATGATCGTGAAAGCTGTTCATTTAAATGTTTACTGCTCTTGACGATGATATATTTTCTGTATCTGTTAATTTAAAGTTCAAAAAAGATTTTAATATTATAACTTAAAAACTTTTATGAAGGGTCAAACTTTACCGGAATTCCAAATAACTCTGCTGCCTTTTTACAACTGACATCACTGCCCTGCTGTGGTAAACCCTTATAATATCTGTTTTAACCTCTTCACAAATCTGATCAATTTTTGTCAACACAATCACAACGGGAACATCTAAAGTAGTAGACAAGCAAACGTGAAGACGTAATGGTAATGCATATTACTGCCTACGCCGCATAGCACCGCATAGCACCGGGTTGAGCGCAACTTGATATTCTCATCAGTAAACAATACATTAATATATATATCCCAAACGTTGCTATGTATATGGAACCACCAATGCGTTATTTTCACATTTAAACCATTCCATGTTCAGCGACGGATGGTACTTACTAATTGGTAGAAGAATGTGTTTGCTGTTAACGAGAAAATATTTAGAACTGAATAGAGCAGCATTTAGACAACAGATCTTGCGTATAATGTCAAAGGCAAATATCAAAATTTAGGAAATTCATTATTTGGTGTGATTGAACAATATCATTCTATAGCAATATTGGCTGGAATATTGAAACCACTTATCTTAAAACTGGTTGAAATATACAAACACAAGTAATTTGGAAGTATTGTAAATATGCAGAAGTATCATTCTCAACTGTCTTCAAACGACGTAACTTATAAAATTACTAAATTGATACTAGGATACGTACCATTATCTCGAATGTGATCTTCCAATAGTTTTATTTTCTGTTTGGATGCATCGGTTAGTGAATCTGAATGGATTACAGGACAAGCCACGACAATAATTATGCAGTGTGCCTTGTCAGCCAGAGTAGGATTTGCTTTGAAACTACTGTGACTTTTGTCAATCGGACAGCGGGGATTAAACTAGAAAAAATAATTGAAACATTAAATTACCATAATAACAAATGGTTCAAATGAAATTTGAAAATATAACCTGATGAAAGACAAAAAGTTTGTCAACGGATTTACAAAATACAAACAAAACATACTGTTATAATATCAATTAAAATACAAAAACATCGATCGAGTTTTCTGTTCGTTTAATCCAAGCTTTTTACTCCGGTCACATTATCATGCCAAATTGATTCACTGGGGGCTAGCGCGTGTGACGACAGGTGATGCTCAACGACATTGTGTGTACGTTGCACATCGAAAAATTGTTTACATTACGACGACTTTTATCGCGTGCTTGTTTCATTTTCGTGTATTTTGGACCAATTTTACTTCCTATGGAGATCCAATGATGATGGTAAATGTTATTTAATATAAACTGACACCTCTTGTTGTTATTCAAAGTGCTTTAGTTTAGATAATGTCATGCAACTAGTTTATTTTTAAGTTTCCTGAACACAGTTTTCTACATATTAACTTCACAAAGAAAATACTAATGACATGTATAAAAATTCTAATTTTGTGTATAAATGATGTGATATGATAATTATACGCTTATTGCTTCTGTGTTTTTGATTAAAAACCACCAGTGAGGCTGTTTTTTCAGCATTAGATGGTGTGTGCGTGTTGCACAGAGACTGTGTATGATGTTCAATGAAGTAGAATTTTATGCGTGTGATAATCAACGAAATCATTTTATAGTTTTCAGGGAATAGACAATGCTGTATGTCGATACTTCTGTGTTTCATTTGGCGGTGAAACATGATAAGTCAAGTCAGAGTGCAGAGGTCCACCCAGAGGAATATTTGTTTTACATCTATGAGACAGTCTCTTCGTCAAAAAAAGGATATAAAGAAAGAACATTTGAAGTACCTGGTCGTGATGTGACGACAAAAATCAATGCTCTGTGATTTGGTGAATTAACTGGGAACATCAGCGTTAGTGGAAAGCAATGTGATATATGTGCAAGTGTAAGATACACGTTTACCTAAAGATTACTCATGTGTCAACTTAAATTAATAAAATCTAAAGACCCTGTCACATTATACTATGTTTCCGCTGCGTTGGCACGGCAATGTTTAATTTTAAAGATTACGGCCGTGACATCGCAAGAAAATTGTTAAATTTTTCGGGAAGATGGACATCTCAAGACGTCTACACAGCGACCAAGGCGTTGCTACGGAGCTCCCATTGTGTTCTATCTCGTTTCTACAAATTTATTGTTGGCGATTGTATGTGCTCTTGTGGCGCTTGCACTGCGTGCACTGCACTTTCACGGCGCTCACACTGCGCTGAAGACGTTCGTTTGCTTTTCCTATAAAACGAAGTGAATAGACACATCTTCATCAATTATTTGTTTGTTCTCGAACAGTTGAATTTATGCCTTTAGGCCCTCCGTCGTCGTCCCAGATTGATATGCACAAATTATTTGCTGGACTTGTATATCGGCAAGCAGTAGCCAGGCTTGGTGCCATAGTAAAATGAGTGTTTATCTTATAAATATATATAATTGTGTTCGTCTTTTTCATGCAAACGACGATGAAAGCGGTAGAAGCGCATTAAAGCATGTAGTCGCTGTAAGAACGCAATCAAATAAATAACACTCTATATAAACGCAGTGGACGCGCCGTATAGACGAAGTGAAGTCTCTGAGATTGTCATAAAATCGCCATACAAGCGCCACTTACAACCACAGCATTCGCCGGTAAAGCTCCTGTGTCGTTGAAGAAGATATAACTGCGTTGCTACGGCGACCTTACGGCGACCCACTGCGCTCTTTTCAGAACACCTAGCGACCGCATTTGTTTTGTGCATGCTCAAACGTCTGTCGGCG
This sequence comes from Corbicula japonica, assembly GCA_038501625.1. NCBI lineage: Eukaryota > Metazoa > Mollusca > Bivalvia > Venerida > Cyrenidae > Corbicula > Corbicula japonica. The sequence continues at coordinate 573,094 of JAZAYU010000262.1, read as the reverse complement.
TTCTACTAGCGATACCACTGCGTTGCTGCGGCAGTGTTACGTACTTCGCGGACCTCGGCGTTCTTGAACCCCATAGAATCGTCGTGAGAACGCTGCCATAATGTGACGGGTTAATCTGTAAACTGCACTGTTATATTTTAAAAGGTTGTACGTTGAACACAATTATATACATGTATATGATTTTCAAATAAACACTCATTTCACTATGGCACCAAGCCTGGCTACTGCTTGCCGATATACAAGTCCAGCAAATAATTTGTGCATATCAATCTGGGACGACGACGGAGGGCCCAAAGGCATAAATTCAACTGTTCCAGAACAAACAAATAATTGACGAACATGTGTCTATTCACTTCGTTTTATACGAAAAGCAAACGAACGTCTTCAGCGCAGTGTGAGCGCCGTGAAAGTGCAGTGCACGCAGTGCAAGCGCCACAAGAGCACAGACAATCGCCAACAATAAATTTGTAGACACGAGATAGAACACAATGAGAGCTCCGTAGCAACGCCTTGGTCGCTGTGTAGACGTCTTGAGATTTCCATCTCCCCGAAAAATTTAACAATTTTCTTGCGATGTCACGGCCGTAATCTTGAAAATTAAACATTGCCGTGCCAACGCAGCGGAGACGTAGTATAATGTGACAGGGTCTTTAGATTTTATAAATTTAAGTTTACACATGAGTAATCTTTAGGTAAACGTGTATCTTACACTTGCACATATATCACATTGCTTTCCACTAACGCTGATGTTCCCAGTTAATTCACCAAATCATAGAGCATTGATTTTTGTCGTCACATCACGACCAGGTACTTCAAATGTTCTTTCTTTATATCCTATTTTTGACGAAGAGACTGTCTCATAGATGTAAAACAAATATTACTCTGGGTGGACCACTGCACTTTAACTTGACTTATTATGTTTCACCGCCAAATAACACACAGAAGTACCGACATACAGCATTGTCTATTCCCTGAAAACTATAAAATGATTTCGTTGATAATCACACGCATAAAATTCTACTTCATTGAACATCATACACAGTCTCTGTGCAACACGCACACACCATCTAATGCTGAAAAAAGCCTTACTGGTGGTTTTTAATTAGAAACATAGAAGCAATAAGCGTATAATTATCATATTACCTCATTTATACACAAAATTAGAATTTTTATACATGTCATTAGTATTATCTTTGTGAAGTTAATATGTAGATGACTGTGTACAGGAAACTAGTTTCATGACATTATCTAAACTAAAGCACTTTGAATAACAACAAGAGGTGTCAGTATATATTAAATAACATTTACCATCATTATTGGATCTCCATAGGAAGTAAATTTAGTCCAAAATACACGAAAATGAAACAAGCACGCGATAAAAGTCGTCGTAATGTAAACATTTTTTTGATGTGCAACGTACACACACTGTCGTTGAGCATCACTTGTCGTCACACGCGTTAGCCCCCAGTGTGATTAGGCAAATTAATCTTACAATTAAATATATTGTGTTTGTAGCTATGTACTTATGTATGCATAAAAACATATTCAATGAGCTCCTCCACTACTCCCGCTAGGAACATGTGCAATTCAAATCGGTGACGTTGTTTAAGACATTTGTGCTACAAATAAAGAAATTAAGTTTAGAAGAGACAGCCCCATCTCCAAAATCCTCATGCATTTGTTCATGCAATAAATTTTTCTCACATCTGTACATCAACCTCAAGTTCTAACGCTTTGGAATCCTCTATTACGCTCTTAAACGTTATGTGCGGTCAAATTGTACATGATGTTCTTAGTTAATAGACATGAATGTTAATAATCACTATTATGCACTTTGCTCTCTCTGATGTAGTATTGATTCTTGATTTCAAGCATGCATTGCTTTTTATTTTGTTTGTTTTATCGATCATTTTTATTTTCGTGCCACAGCTCCTACCTCATAACTTGTGTCCATCTTAGATTTTGCAAGTGTGTATGCGTAAATTGTTAATACATGTACCAACCTTATTTTTTTGTTTTAAATGAACCTGGATCGAGAACATTTGTAAGTAAAACATAGCTGACATGATTAGCACCTAGTAAATGGGAGTTATCCGATGACGCGTTTTTTTCACTTTTTTGTTTTCGTAATTAGTTTTAATGCGGTAATGTAATGATATGTTATGCATAATGTTATACAATATATGTTTAATTTAATGTATTCAAAATGAATAGTAGTCCAAGAATGTTACATGTTCAACAAAACTAACCATAATAAGAAAATGATAACATATTTACTTTGTAATCGGGCTTCACATTTCCTTCTATCAAATAAATGAGGTCATGGAAGTTGAATCCTTCATCTTCCTGCTCTTCGACACCCATTGTGTCTATCAACATAAAGTTTTTCAGAATGTTCTTGGGTTTGTACTGCTTTAACTGCAAATATAACAAGTATGCAATAGTTTATATTGCCATTCTTAAATTCGTTTGTCGGCTTATAGATCCGTAAGAACTTATTTAAAGCCCCAGCCCTAAACTTAAGTAAGAATACACTATGGAAAAATCATAATTGTACATTATATACTCTAATATATAAACTCTCTAACTGAACACAAAAGGTCCGATCGAATTCTTTCTTATAGACGGGAATTTCAATGATAATTTTAAATTATAGTTAAAGAACTTTTAAGAAGCTAAAAATAATGGAGTTATATTTAGCATCTATTTTTGACGACGCTACCACTTCATGCGCGATCTCGATTTCTGCGACGTTTCGGAAATCCTACTTTCGCTTGTAGTCGCGCGGACCAAATTTACTTTAGTAAATTAAAATTTTATTAGCGCGAACTAATGCTGCAAATTTGTGCATATAGTTCCAAATACATGTAATATTAAATTGAATTAATGCCGCTTTAAAACAAAATTGGTACTTGTAATAACTTGAGAATTTACCTGTTTCAAAAGTATGACTGAAAACAGACAAACAAATAAGCAAAATATAAAACAAACATTCAGCTAGTATTCAAACCTCTCATTATCAGTTCACTATTTTTTATCTTAAAATAATAATTACAGTTAAGTTATTATAAATTGTTCATTGTTAAAATGTTGGATACAGAAAGGATAAACAACATTTACGCCAGCATAAGTTTAGAAACTATTATCAACTGTTCAAAATCAGTTTATCAAGTAATTTGCGCGTGCAAGAGCAGTTTATGCAATCATAACTGAAGCTTCCCGAAGCAAGATTAAAATTCAAAACAAATAAAAGATACAGTTTAGGTTCCATATGTTTACAGGACAAATGCAACTATATCTGATTTTACCTTTTTTGACAAACTCTTTGTCGCTTCTCCGCATTCCATTGGCGTTGCAATTCTATCTTTGTCAATGCTGGCAACAGCATTTATAAACGAAGATTTTCCAGCATGAATTGGTCCAACAAACAACAAACAACAACCTTGCAGTTTTTACATTTTCATGTGCAATTTGTTCCTTAATGTCCATCACAAGTCTCGCGTGATACTACAAAAACAGTTAAAATTAGTAATTAATTATTAATAATTATACTTTTCTTACATTGGCATGCAACAACTCAGAAGCTGTTTATAATTGTGTCGCTAAAACAACAATAAGAGTATCGCAGAGTAAGATTCCGGTAAGTATTTTGTTGATTTTTGTGAGAAACTCGTTGTTTTCATATACTTATAAATATTTCCAGAGAAACAACCTAGTCCTGTATGATCACCTAGGAACCGGCTAAAATGCTTGAGAATAGCAAATGGAAAGGCGAAGACATATAAGCGAAGATGTTTTAAACATAAGTTTGCAGGACCTGCTGTCGACGTTTCCAGCAAAATTCGGAAGTTTCACCGTATGATTTAGAATACGATAGAAATGTGCAGGAAACGACCAGTGAGCATTCAAGCAGATTCCTAGATCATCCCGCTTTACTTTGTTTTCTCTGGAAAATGTTAAAAGTATAGATAAACAACAATATTCTCACAAAAATCAACAAAATACTTAACGGCAATTCCGTGATCCTTTGCCGTTTAAACATAGTGGGGGTATTTTTCAGATCTGTGGCCGTGAAAATATCGAATCGTAAACAAATTAGTTGCTCACTACCTTATTTTTCGACAAACGCGTACGCAATACCTGCGCTTTATGCACAAAATACCGTCCGATGCTCCTATAATTAAGCCAGGTATCACCTTGCCCAATGATAAACCAAACAACTGTACAAATATGAAACAAATTCAGGAAAATTGTTATTACGTGAGTCCCTGGCGGTTTCTTATTTGTTTGTTTAAACACGTGCACTTGTATCTCGTGTTTCACAAATTCAGAAATTTTAAAACAAACAATCTAATTTTAAAGAAATCTGTGCGGGTATAGCGTGCGCGGTCTAGGAAACGCTGATGTGACGTCATCAAACTAGTCACGTTTTATATTATTTTTTTGTAAGTGTATATTATAATGGTCAATAAAATTGGCTGATAAGTTATCTTACACACGCTTAAGATAACAAAATATGTAATAATTGTAAGCATGTAATAAATGGTAATATAATTATAATACCAACACACAAAAACGTATACAAATTACATTTCGCATACATGTATTTCATGCAAGCACGCACAATTTAACAAATGCATTAAAATTTGTTTTATATTACAATAGAATCAAATGGTAAGAAACACAAGTAGCAAATGATTTTTATGATTTAACTTACATGATCTTCAAAGAGAAGCTTGACAAACCTGACACAATGGGATTTTACATAAGTACAATTTAATGTATTATGTTATTTAATCCTGATTATATTAATATATAATTAAGTACTTAATCTGACTTAAAAATATTTACCTCGTGATTCCAACCTCCATTTTGTGGGAAAAGTCTCCATGGTTCTTTTAACTTTCTTTCTTCGGCTAAAACATATAGCCTCATGATGAAAGATGCTATTAAAGAGAAACTATAAACACTACCCATGGTATATGTCCCCTTAATTTATTTTTTAATGATATATAGCGATTTTTTAGAGTCTTGGGGTCTTTGTCACCAAAGGGAGACAACATAATATATTTATTGTCATATATATGCAAACAGAGTAACAATCAGCATGTAAACAAATAAAATCCTATATCTAATAATAAAATCAACATTAATTTAGGCTAATATGTCCCCTAAATTTATTTTTTAAATGATATATAGCGATTTTTTAGAGTCTTGGGGTGTCTTGGGGTGGTGTGGGGTGTCCTGGGGTGATTAGTAGCACCGCTTTTGACTATGATTTAGGGCAAAAACTGATACATGTGACATTTTTATTCAGTATTTGTCCCGAATCACAGACATATTAGGCACAAGGCGACAAATGTATTGTAGTGTAATTTTCGACTTAAAAAGCGCTATGGCTTCAAAGACTTGAATCGATGTTTTTTCTTGAAGTAATACAAAAAAATGACATCACAAACCACGTGGCATGGCCACCTTCAAGAATTAACTTGTAAAATACCTACATGTATGTTGGTTTATTAATGCTATGGTATAGTAATGGTAAGCTTTTCACTCCTATAATTCTAATTAAAACTACAATTTTAACTGTTTTAGCAGTCGGTGGTGTGTTCTGGCTGTTGCACAGGATGTGTATGTATTCAAGGAAGTTAAATGTTTTATGAGTGTGCTTATTCATGAAATCAAGTTTTAATAAAAGGAAATAAAGCATGCTTTATGTTGATACTCCCGCGTTTCGTGTAGTGTGGGAAATGATGCGTCACGTCACAGCACAGGGTTTATCCAGATAAAAACTTGTCGTTTATGTATGACACAATATCTTCGTCAAATATATGATATCAAGAAAGGGAATTTAAAGTACTTGGTCGCGATGCGGCGTCAAAATCAATAAGCTATGGTTTGGAGAATGAACTGAAACCTTTAAAAATAAAATGTAGATGCTTCTAACAAGTTTTTCTCGAATACTCGCATGTGTCTTTAAATTCAATTTATTTCATTTGAGTCTCGTCAGAGGTTTTTTATATGTGATAAGTGCAGTTCGCGTAACTATCTTGCAACGTCTATATGTATTGGGCAAGCCCACAACAAAATGTGGGTCTATACTGTGCAAATCATGCGCCTTGTTAAGAATAGTTTACCTACAAAAGCTATTAAAATTAAAATACACACTGACCTTCCCTTTTTTGAGCTACGAGCGCTTCATTTTCAGCTTTGACGCTTTTGATATGTTCATCTTTGCTTTTTAACTCTGCTTGATATGCCTGCTCTTGTTGTTGTATCTTCTGTTGTAATTCGACTTTGTATTTTTCTTCTAGTTCTAGCTTTTCTAGTAATGATAATTTGTAATGTCATATAAACGAAGTATAAAACACAAGTTTGTGATTTTCACGAGAACTTCTTCTAAAAATCAATGATTAATATTTAATGAGCAGAAGTACTTTTTGGCAGTCTTGAACTAATTTGATTTAATTTTACTCCAACATTAGTTCTTGCACTACTACTCAATTATCCGTGCTCTTAACATCTTGTCTTACAGCTATAAAGGAACATGCAATTAGATAAGATAAGATTTTTGAAACTATTGGCAACCATTTATTTTGGTCGATTCTAATTCAAATTACGTTTTGAAAAAGCTTAAATAAAAAAATAATTAAGGCGTTCTGTTTTTCTACTTATGATTTCTCAACTTTACACACTTCTCTACCTTTTCATAATTTAATAAGAGACAAACTAACTAGTCTCATTAAAAACTAGAGATGTGTCCATAGGACACGGATGCCCCCGCTATGCATTGTTTTCAGACACTCAAATGCAATGATGGTAATAATAGCATTTCAAAGACAGTGATGTTCGAGTAATTATAAGAATATGCATAAACTTGAAGATTAGGTAAATTATTTGTATTTGTGGCACTGTTGTCTTCTCATTACGAAAATGTCTGTGAAGAAGTTGGTGGTAATGCAATGCAATGTCATTGTGAACATTTGTGCCAAGTTATTTTGAAATCCGTTCATTCATAAAGAAGTTATAGCCCGAACAAGTAAATTCAAGTTGTAGAAACTGTGGCCTTGACCTTGGACTTACAGGCATGGGTAATGTACGCAACATACCGCCTTGTCATGGTGAATATTTGTGAAAAAGGTATTTTGAAAACCCTCTATTAAAAACAAAGTTATGGACCGGACAAGAAAATTCTATTTTTAAAAACAGTGACCTTGACCTTGGATCTACAGGCATGGACATGGTACACGACTCACCACCTTGTCATTGTGAACATTTCTGCCAAGTTATTTTGAAATTACTATATTCCTAACGTAGTTACAACCGTTACAAGAAAATTCTATTTTAGTAACAGTGACCATGACCTTGGACTCACACGCATCGGCATGGTATGGGACACACCACCTTGTCATGATGAACATTTGTGTCAAGTTATTTTTAAATCACTATTCCTAACGAAGTTACAGCCCGGACAAGAGAATTCTATTTTGAGTAACGGTGACCTTGACCTACAGGCATGGGCATGGTAGGCGATACACTGCCTTGCCATGGTGAACATTTGTGTCAAGTGATTTTGAAATCCCTCCGTTTATAATGAAGTTACAGCATGGACAAGAAAATTCTATTTTTAGTAACAGTGACCTTGACCTTTGACCTTCTGGCTCGGGTATTGTGTGGACACGTTGCCTTGTCATAGTGAACTTTGTGCAAAGTTATTTTTAAATCCCTCCAATCATAACAAAGTAACAGCCCGGACAAGAGAATTCTAGTCTTAGTAACATTGACCTTGATCTTTGACCTACAGGCACGGGCATGGTACTCGACACACCGCCCTGTCATGGTAAACATTTGTGTCAAGTTATTTTGAAATCCCTCAGTTCATAACTAAGTTACAGCCTGGACAAGAAAATTCTATTTTAAGTAACAGTGACCTTGACCTTGGATCTACAGGCATGGGTATTGTGCGGACACGGTGCCTTGTCATGGTGAACATTTGTGCCAAGTTATTTTGAAATCCCTCCATCCATAAAGAAGTTAAGGGCCAAATGTATATTTTGGCTTAACACAAAATGTAAGTGAAAAAGGGGCATAATTTGAAAGGAGGGTTGTGGGTCTTATTGGTTATGATAAAGATTTTGATGTTGAAAATATATTTCAAGTTTCATGGCAATATCTCAAGTAGTTTTAAAGTTATGAGCAAAATGCATATTTTGCTTAACACAAAATGTAAGAAACAAGATATATTCCTATTAAAACTAATGCAAATGGAAGTATCAAAGGGCCATAACTTCTGAACGGAACATATAAGAGCAAAACCTTACTATTATGCACAACAACATATCAGGCCAAGCATTGTGGTAAAGTTTCATTAAATTCCAACCAGAAATGTAGGAGGAGTTGCGTTCACAAGGTATATTCCTATTAAAACTAATGTAAATGGAAGTATCAAAGGGCCATAACTTCTGAACGGAACATGTAAGAGCCAAACCCCACCTTTATGCACAACAACATATCAGGCAAGCATTATGGTAAAGTTTCATCAAATTCCCAGCAGAGGTGTAGGAGGAGTTGCGTTCACAAGATAAATGCACTATTATGCACAACAACATATCAGGCCAAGCATTGTGGTAAAATTTAATTAAATTCCCACCAGTAGTGTAGGAGGAGTTGCGTTCACGAGTCTATTCCTATTAAAACTAATGTAAATGGAAGTATCAACGGGCGGTAACTTCTTAACGAAACATTTAAGGTAGATGGACACGTTGGCGACGTTAGAAGGGCGAAAATGGACTATCTCTTAGATTTCATCAAATTCATGAAATTTATACCAAAGATAGTTCAAATCATTTACTTTTTGGAAATTATATTTTTGATGTCGGTTTATGGCGTCTTCATAGGATAACAAGCGCAACCTAGCGATCACTATTTTTATGTGATTTTTTGCCGTTAAAGGCTTGTAAACAAATCCAAAAACAAATTTTTCTTGTTGTTTTATATACATAATTACAATAAAATATAAACCTAACAGAATGATTATAATCAAAATGGATAATCTTGCTTTGTTTTCGTTTAATTTAATCTAAACGACATTAAGTACGTTGATTTTGCACGATAAAATAACGCAGATTTCAGCGATTTAACGCACTATAACTTTTTAAAATGGACGGTGACATATAGATTTTTTGGAATGTATGGAATGCTGAAATATTTCTGAAGAAAATAACTAAAAAATAAAAAGGGGTCATCCCGGCAGATTTTTAGCAATTTTTGATTGAAAAAAGAATTGGGCGGCAACGTCGCTTGTGAATTTTGATATAAACTTCGAAAGTTTAGGTTCAATAAACAAAATGACGTCGTTGATTGTGCTTACATGTATATCTTTCACATAATCTTAGTTTCATTTGTTATAATTGATAAAAATCGTAGATCCAGTGGCAAATCTAGGTTCTGATGCGAGTGGCGGAGTATTTTAATGAAACGAAAATTTAACAATAAAACAGTAAAATGTACGCACTTTAAAAATTACATCTTTACTTGAGCTAACAGATTTTTTTCGGTCGTTCCCAGAGATCATCTAGCTTTTTAATACTTTTAAAATAGTACATGCTTTATCATAATTGTCATAATTTATCATTAATATTGAGATTATGTTATCTAAAGCTAATTTGCATCTCCGTCTCAATCTGCAAGACTTAGTGTACATCAGTTGTAACAATTACACAAAAAGGGAGATAACAAATAATCTTCTTTAAATTAGCTTTAGTCTGATATCTCATTTATTTTAAAAAGTAATTAAGCATAGTTTATTATTTTGTATAAAAGCTATTAAATTTCCTAAAACAACGACAGCATATTATACTATTGTCTGGACTTGTCAAGACCTAATAGAGTCGCTTACTTTCTTACTGGATAATAGTTATGTTAGATTCGGTTCCTCTATTTATAAACACGTAATAAGCATCCCAACGGATACATATTGTGCATCCCTTGCTGCTTATCTGTTTTTATACTGTTATGAAAGAGACTTTATGTTATCTCTTTCTAACGAACATCAATACGATATTATTACAGCTTTTAACAACATCTCAAGGTACCTTGATGATTTATTAAATATAGATAATAGCCATTTTACATCACTGGTTAATAGATTTGTGTGACCTAAATCGGAGTATGAATGTGGACAGTGGACAACGATTTAATATTTGGGGTTTTCTCAAAGTGTAAATGTGTTTATTACTGTATAATGGCTCTTTTGTGATATCCCTTCCACAACCGTGACGTATGTAAAAGTGGAATAAATTTCGACTTCTCTAAGGCAGACCCTGATTTAAGGAAGGACGATTGAAATGTATTTAAACGTGTAAACAATTTCGTTTCAAGAGTCATTGCTTTATTGGTCCTTTGGAAGAACAATATATAGCGATCAGTATTTTCCATTATCTTCCAGAAAAAAAAAGCAATTACTTAAAATAGATTTTTGAAATGGCATAAAAAATAATGAATAGTATAAAAATTAGATTAATAATAACTAACGAAATTTTTCCGTAACAGTCTTTGATCAAGAGACCGAATTATAGATTGGTTTCACCCAAAACATAACAGTAAGTTAATTTTCGGAATTTTAACGAAACTAAGGGAGACCGTTTTACGTCAAGTTGCGGTTTTTACCGTTATTAAAGAGGATGGCTAATCATGATTAAAACTCTTTACTAACTTCACATACTACCGAATAAATACGTGCATGCTTCATTCAAACTTAGGCTTTTCAACTGTCATTTTCTTAATTTTACGAAGATTTAGGTTCCGGGTTTAAAACATGTCAAAAGCATATGAATTTTTACGCAACGGGATTTCGACATTACAAAATGATAGTGCCTCTAGCTGGGAGTGAACCCAGCCTTTTTTATTCACGTTGTAAAATGTTATGGTTGTCTGTCTAGAAAATAGTGTCATTACCCAAAAGGATATTACATGGACGATCTTGCTTAAAATTTATCTTTACGCGTTCACCTTTTCCGTGTGATATTAAAGTTCAATTTTTTTAGTAAAAACATGGTAATCGAATGTATATTTCTTTATTACTGTTTTATTTTGCCTGTTCCAAAGTGTAGAACGATATTGTTTTCATTATTGTCTGACATATTAGTTTTTACGTTGATATTTATTGACAGTTATTTGTACATTCGGCATCTTTTTTAAGATCAAGATTTAAGTGTACATTTCATAAATTCAACACAATATCTTTTCTTCCGCATACACGTTTTGCAACAAATCTCACAATCTGCGAAAGGCGGTGTCTTGGATTACTCCTTACAGTACAGATATATTATTCAATTTGAGCACACGGTTGCGGAAATGAAAACATAATATGTTTTCATTTTCGCAACTGCGTGATCAAATTGAATACTAAATCGACTTAGTGGTTTCAACAATATACACGACGCATTGCGAAGCAGAAAATGGTGTGTTAACGGAGTTTTGTTAGGAAAAATTTTATCAACGGCAAACCACAGTTGCCGGGGAATGGCAACTGGCTTCCAATTTGCTGCATTAGCATAAATTACTTGGCATCATTCTGGTGACCAAGAAATCCACTTTCAAATCTGTCCGCTGTTGTCAATGGCAATTTCTGTGAATGCAATAATAGTTCTATGAGCTTGCAACGGTGAACGTAATCTTTGCATTACAGAAAAAACTTTTAAAACAAGGTTATCGGTAGTACAAATACTTTCCAATTAAATGAATTACCAAATTGATATCTCATATAAACAAATCGATTTAATGGACAAAAAACTCCACAAATTAGCAATGACATCCACAAATTCAGCGCTCCAAAAAAAAAAACACTAGTCTTAGAATTTCGGAATGGGCGGAGCTTAATATCGATTAAGTCATCGGATCTTTCGCGCTTATGAACTATAGTGTAGAAAGTGCTCTTACTTGATTATATTTACAGTGATTTGATGACGAATTTTAATGACGATTGATATTTTTGCTGTGGTCGATTGTAAAAAGACAACAGCAATCAAACCAAAATGATATTAGCTTCTTTAGATACTAGAAGGAGAATACAGAAAATTTCGGTTGAAATATGAAAAAGAAAACGGCTGTACGCATAGACCTATTGTCCGGTAAAGGTTCGCGTATCTGCGAACATCAGTTTTATCGGCAAAGTTTTGTTGTAAATCCAGTGATTCAACAACAAATGCCAATAACTTTTCGAAAGTGTTTGATATCCGACGCGGTCCAGACGATATTTACTTTAGACAAAAACGTAAAGGGCTCTACGCAATGACCTATCGTCCCGGTAAAGGTTGGCATATCTGCAAACACCATTAATATCGGCAACATAGTACCAATCATTTCGTTAAAAATTCGACGGAAAACGGTTATATAATTCATTTCACTAAATTTAATATAATTATAAATAAAGTCTCGCGATAATATTGGAATGCAACAGTTATAATTAAGTCTCGCGATAACATTGGAACACAAAACTTCACATACTTTCATAAAACGAATTGACCCAATATCGAGGGATTATCGGCTGGACGTGATAAACATGATACACGTCTGACTACTTCTTGCTTCCCGCGGCTGTGTTACAGTAGTGCGTGGCATATATCACAAATCGTTTGATCACCGGATGCTCTAATGAAATCAGTGTTAAAGGACAGGGGCCAGTAGATTATGTAATATACTAGAGCGTGGTCTGCTAGCGGCATAGATCACACGCGTGTCACCGAACCAGTAAAACAGAACAGGGACAAGTACCTTGCACTTTTTTGGATAATCAACTTTATTTGTCTTGATTAGAGCAAATTTAAACAATATGCTTTCGTTACATCTCTACGTAGTGGCTGTGTGCGTTGGTTTAGTTTCTAAAATGCATATTCTTAAAACGCCATTATTAATAAAAAATAGACTGTTCGAGTTTTGTATCGTTGTCATTTAAAACCTGATTTAGGATATCAACACATTTTTTATATTTGTGTTTAAATCGCCTATTTGCTAAGCCCAGAATTATTAATATTCTAGTCCATATAGCCATAGGCGGCTACCAAAAGGGAAATGACGGGGTTACCCTATATTTAATAGTCATATGCTCGTTTTTTTAATGTATTCTAAATATTCTTTGCAGTTCGCTGTATAACAAGCTAAGACGGACATGATGTATTTAAAAATGAAAATAGTATATTATTTTCGTAACTCAACCCCAAAACAATCGTTTTAGCGAAAGCATTAACTAAGAACCATCCCCGCAAGGATATAACGACTGCGGTTTAAGTTAATTTTCGCATGATCAGCATGTATAAACGCTAAATGACACTGTCAGTTAAATATAACTTGATCGATGGATTTTTTGCATGTCCAATTAAAAATGTTTGCACAATTATCCGTCGAAATGACTACATGGGATATATGGTTTCGGTAGCTGTAATTTACAGATCTTAAATTTGTCATAATCGGACTACTGGTATTTTGGAAAAATTGGAACCGGAACACGCTAAGTGACATTATACTGACATGCACAACTCGTGCAAATATCATGCGAATCAGTATTAAGTCTCCCGTTAATATTTTGTGGAAATGCAAAAAAAAAAACATTCCTTAGCAAAGTTACGGACATACGATAACGTTATTGTCACATTTACTATGTTATACTATACGCGACAAATACCCATAATTGCGATCTGCGATCCAATGACGTCATCGGTAAACACAATTTGTTCCCCTTAGATTTTGCGTACCGTGAAAAATGTACCGAATTCTTTCAATCAATTCTCATGTGAATTGCATCATTTGATCATAAAACTATTTTCTTTATTTTCAGAATAACATATTTAGTAAATGTAGTACAAAATTGAAGGGTGAAGGTCAGGCTGCTATGACGAGGATGTGTTTTCACGAGCTGAGTGTAAAAACTTCAAGAAATTACTTTATAAGGCAATAACTAGACTTTAAAGTGGACATATATTAATTATACATGTATCCGAATCTGTATAGGCTGGGATAAGGAGTTTATTATCAAGTGTTATCTCATTATGTCAATATCAGTCTCTATCAGATGATGCATAGGGAAATATTGAAAGACATCAACGCGACAAAATAAGAAAAACATTACTGGCTTGATTAAAAAAGACTTGCTTATTAGCAGTAATAGACATATTAATAACAACCTACGACGTCCGTGATTGATAACAACTCAGCATGTGTTTGATTCGTCCCAAACGATGGTGTACATGTCAATGGTCATTGCATTTCTGTCTATATCATTATCATTCCATGACAAACCTTCTATAGTTCCTAGATAAATGCATTCCAGATATAAATAACTAGTACACATTAAGAACTTTTTTAATCTAGAATTTTCACCATACATTTTGGTTTTCCGTAACAGGTCATTTGGTCACTGGCAAGCAAAAGAACACAAAGTGCAAGATGGTTGGTTTAGTTACACAGATGATGAAAAGAGAGTGAGCCATGTGAAAATGGGATTTTGTTCCACTAGAAAATCCGTCACATTGGTTTGTTATAGATTTCTCTTATCTCGACTTCATTTCTTATTGTATGTTATGTGTTTTCGACGACAAAAGCTGCATTTCGATTTCCATCGAATCGAAAGTGTATATTTATATGACCATATTTTTGGTCGCACATTTATTCCAATTTTAACAAAATATTTGTTATTGGTTAATTACTCTTGTTAAACAACGTATCAATAACATGTAGTAGTCATTAATTTTTATTTTCAGTTTATTATTGTTCTTTTTTGTTACAATTAAAGTGTCTATTTCAGCTAAACCACAAAGTGGTTAATGACCTTTTACAACACAATGTGCAAGCAGTTGGAATTTCGGCAAGTATTTTTAATACTATGCAGTTCATTTAATATTATTTGCTTTTAAACTCCGAAGAAATTATCTCAGTGCGTTATATCTAGGATTATGGCGTGGTTTCGATATACATTCAACTAGTATAGACACAATAAAGTTATTACTTGGTTATTTGATGATTTGATGTTGTTAACTTGTATGTTTACATTTTTACCTATCTACATTTTTGCTTGAATCTCTTAATTGTGCAATAGTTCTAAACTTAGAGATGTACTGGTTGTATTTTTTGTATAAGAAACTTATATTAATTTTAGTATTGGTATAATTTTTTAAATTTAAATTGTAATTATTTACAGCATAATGTTAAACCAACAAAGATATAAACTGAAGTTTAATATTTACTAAATTATCAGAATATGTAATATGGTGCAGGTATAAAATAGGCAATGGAAAAATGAACCGCAATTGGAACAAAATACGCAATGGAAATACAAAAATGTTGGGAATGGTTTAATTTATGAAATAATATTGCAATATTTATTAGAATTACATTTAATTACCATGAAATGTAGTTTTCTTTTACATTTGAAATGAAAACTATATTTTTCCATCGAGTTTTCTATTCAGATAACAGGTGTTGAAGTTAGTAATTTCCCGGTCAAATTAATAAGTAATTTAAAGCAAAATACGTCTAGATCGACGCTGCTAGAATAGTGCGCAATGGAAATTTACATGTACGCAATGGAAAGAAACATATCCTTATTCTATCTTTCTTTACTATTTTTGATTGTATGTTGAATTAGTCAGATGTTAAAAACTAACGGCAGATATTTAAATGAACAAATGTTCATAGTTATAAAATAAAATTTAGAGACATTATATAAAATCACCAGTAGTGAAGATAGTTCATTGGTGCGCAATGGAAATTTTCGTGTACGCAGTTGAAATGAAAATCAAGATCTCATACTATTTTAAGCTGAGCCTCGTAAATCACAGTGGACACTTGCATAAACTTAAGGGTGATGTTATTATATTATTACTATAAATACTCAAAGGAATTATTCATTCTAATATTTATTATTACTGGAAGACATCTCCGGAATACATGTATAAATATGTTTCAGAAGTGCACAATGTAAATTCTCAACAATATTCAGAACTGTATTTACCACAATTACAAACAAACATAACAATAAACCATAACCATACGCATGATTATGTGATGTGATAATTTAGCACAACAGTCTTTTCTGCCATTTCATTTATTTGTCGGTGCCCATTTCAGGACCAGGCCCGATCATAGAAATAATGATTGCCCATCTGACTTGAAATGAATTATTCACACATAATAACTCCAAAATGTATTATTATTGAAAGTCGGTCCAGTTTAAGGACCAGGTCCGACCATACTGGCCGCCCGTCCGACTTTTCCTATAACTATTTTTTGCCTTTTTCAATGATTTTGTTGAACGCTCCGCCCTTTTTCTTTTAACTTGGCGAGGTTTCTTCCCGGCAGAGGGAGTTTTAATCAACGTTTTTGCCCCATTGGTTGAAATAACAATACCGCAATTTTGTCGCGGAACTTTTTTTTTGTTTCTCGTTGATGTTCCGCGAGATTTGACCATGTATCAATGTCCACAAGATGGTGAGCATTATCCGGCGACAGTTTATAATTTCCCTTATTTCTAATGGCATGACATCGTTCGATCTTTTCGCATTTGATTACCTCGTTTAGTTGTTGAATAAAGTTCGCTATATCCACTTAATTTCCACTTTGTCATGGATTTAAGTATTTGATTTGTTGTTTGTCTAGTACGTCGTTATGCCGTTGTTAAGCAATGGTTCAGTGACGTGCAAGAATAGAAGGGGTAACAATTTATTTAAGAAATCGGGTTGGATGTTTTTCTCCGCAATCGATATCTTTACTTGCTATGAAATTTATCAGGCGTTCAATTCGGGAGTCGAATGAATCTATGTCACGGGTGTGCCCGATACCGTCCTCCTTGAACAATTCTTTCACAAAACGTTGCCTGTCAACTAGCGGGCATCCCATTTAGTCCTCCATAATTATATACCTTTGCAGTTTTGCTTTAGATGCCTGGTACACAGGATATGGGTACAGCCAGGTAAACAACGTCTTATTGCCGCTCTTCGTCTGACCCGATTTCTTCGTCACTTAAGTTGTCTGCTAGTTCTTGAAGAAGTGAAGAACACGTTTTTGTGGTTGAACTTGAATGTATGAATGGTGACAGGTCCGGAGTAAACTGGGTTTTTTATTTGTTGTGCGGCGGAGAACAGAAAGGTCTTTATATACAGTGGGCATGACATGGAAATATCCAAGATAGTAGGTCTTGTCCATGCCCAGAACGCATCCTCCCTGCTTACAACAGAATCTTTTAACATCTAGAACTTGAGCACTTTATTAGTATAAAGCGTGATAACAGGATTTTGTAAACTCTTGATATGTTTCACGGACTGGACAAATTCGTTTGTTTTTGCTAACTCTTCAACCGCAATGATATGGTCACATGCATTACCTGATGAGCCACATTGGTCGCGGTATGCTTTGTCAATAGCGTATTTGAAGTTCTTTGTTTTGCAACATCGTCTATACCTTTTACATACGGCTGATTGGCTTCTTGCACTTTAACGTTGCCTTGGAATGTCCGCTCTGGGAAATCTCCAATATGTACAACCAATACCACGTTGTCCGGTAAGTGTGGGAAACTGTCGGGTATATTTCAAAACCATGTCAATCTTCTTCTAAATTGCTTTGCACCTTTTGGAGAGGTTTTCAAAGTCTGATACATTCGGTGTATTACCATGATCTGTGATTCGATCGATGTGGTTCTTTAGGTATCTAATTCCTTTTTCCTGCCGTCAGTATTCATTGTTTCGCTTTATTATGGAAACCGTCTTCTCACCATTATTGACAAACGTATTCTCACCATTTTTGACAAACGTCTTCTCACCCACCATTTTTGACAAATGTTTGTGTTGAATTTAAAGGCTTATTTAGATGCAAGGGTTGTTTGTGCTTTGATCATGCTGATTGTCTAGATAGTCGAGTTGTATTTATTAATTTGTGGAGTATGATTGTGATCGAAATAAGAAGGAGAACACATTTGATATAAAAGTTGTCAAAACATAAGTTGCATGTTGTGAGAAAGCTGGGTGAATTAATGCTGTTTAAATCGTGCTCTAATATGCACTCACTCTCGAGATTCTTTGCAAAGTACTCTAAGAAAAGTTACAAGAGATGTGTTAAAATTTTCAGATTTGCGTAAACAAGACTCTGTCGAGTTCCCGACAAAACAGTTCACCCGAGGTTACAGAATGTTCTATCTTAACAGAATATATTATGCAAGATAATTTTTCTAGCATACCTTTTACTTTACTTTGATAACATTTGTGTATATGTTATTATGTATGCAAGCTAAATTTTGTTTACGTCGAAATATTGACGTTTACGCAAAGCTTATTTTCTAAACGTTTACGCTTACGCAAACCTTTTTTTCCTATCGAGGTTTTTCACTAGAGAAATGATAACATTTTCCTTCACCGGTAAATCACGTGGAAACACGTATCCGGTATGCAAGAAATTAGTTTTTAATGCCAACGATGATTTACTTCCTCACACATCTGGCTTTATATTAAGTTGATTAGAAGGTTTATTTAAAACTCATTTCGAACATCAATAGTTGACGAATTGTTGCTTTTTTTAAGAAAGCAACTCTGCAAAGCTGTTAGTCGGTACCAGCATTTTTTAAAAACTAATAAACACCACCTGAAATGTGTCTTTTCAAAAACTTTATTGTACATACCCGAATATTTTCGTCAACTTTATGTTCAGAAGGTCCTATTATATATCTTAAAATACTGACATCTTTGTGAACATTACAATTTTAATTTTAGCGGGATGTCCTTAACAGTGGTTTTATATCCCCGGTTTCTGTCCATTACATCTTCTGTTCGACAACCTTAATCTATCGTTGATTCGACAGACTATATGGTGTTAATTTGCCTATTGATCTAGTATAATGTAATAAATTAGACAAAATTTATAAGTTTACTTATTTTAATTTTACGCAATTATGTTAAATACATGCAAAAATATAAATGTACTTATTCTCATTTTACACATGTTCTACAAAGGCAAACAGTAAAATAATACTCATCTGGTGAGCTTTTTAAAACCAAATCTTTTTATTATTATGGCATCAAAGTTCGTGCAATGAGTATTCACACTCAGTCTGAAACTGTAACAGAATCACTTTCTAAGTGTTTCTGAAACTTAAATATATCAATTTTTACGTCACTTGCCATGAATTTCACCAGTTGTGTTTGTGAGGCAGAACAACCCGATATAATGCTTGAATTTCCAGTTCATCCTGTGTTTTATTAATTGTTTTCAGAAGTTCAGCAAAACCAATGTTTAAGCAGAGCTGCAGTTTCAGCTGGTCAACTTATCTTAATGCCTCTTGGTGGAACATAATAACTCACTGCGGCTGTGTAACATGATTCATCACCATTCTCAGCATTAGCTACATGTATCTCCTGATGTTCGGTGTGCTTCTTTACAAGTTCTTGCTCCCAGTTTCACTTATTTCACTGTCGCACACATCAGTGTCACAATCAACATGAATAAAATCCTCTGCACTCATATCACTGTCAATGTGTTCCTTGTTTCTCATAACAGCAAGAAGCTGAACCAGTTCTGCCTGACATTGTCATCAGCGAACTCCTTCCTTGCACTGTGGCTTCTTTATTTCAGCTTTGCCAAAGCACGTTCTAACAGTATCTGGTGAGATTTCCTTTATTGACTGACTTATCCACTTGATTGCATCCAGCACTGTTACACCCTTGAAACTGCCTCGGCACTGCTGTCTCCTTTTCATGGATCTTTGCAATCACTGATCGTAACAGTGTTTTTGCGATACAGCTGTTTGAGATTTTGTATGATACCTTGATATAGCGGTTGAAGTCTTGAGGTCGTGTTTGCAGGCGAAAACACTTGGACAGTTTCAGGTCAGGAGGTTGCGCGGGTGCATTGTCCACTGGAAGCTCTACATGCCAGTGTGCGTTGAAGTTTTTAGCCCATTCTCTGCTCATAAGTCTGCATTCATCCAGGTCTGTTAAATGTAATTCCAAGTCACATGGATACTTTCTGCTTTTAGATTCCTGAAACATCTGGGTAATGCGGACTTGCCAATCACCAAGTACATATGGAAACCTCCTCTCATGTTCACACAGAGCGAAACAGTTAATCGTACCTTAGATTTTTTTCCGCCATTACAGTCAGTTCCACGGATATTCAAAGACTTGTCTGTTAGTGCACGATAGAAAAAAACCTGTTTCATCTATATTGAATATGTTCCAACTCAAATGACCGCTGATTATGTCAGGTAATTCATCACACTAATCGTTAACATTTTTTCTGACACAGAACCACTTTATCTGCAGACAGATGCGAAGTTTAAGTTATACCGCTGACGGAATCGGCTAAGCCACATGTAAGATGCCTTAACATCTTCTATTTCTAGTTTTTTTAGCGAAGCCAATGTTTTCTCCTCAAGCATAGGATCGGTCAATGGAATCGATTGAGACCTACCTTTTAAAAGCCATCACACATTAGGTTGGGTGTAACTTGTTCCACACATTCTGAACGTTTTAGGTCTTTTTTTTATTACAACAGTGTATTTGCTGGTGTATATTGCAACATCTGGTCGTCACTGGACTGGCTACGGAATGCGTTAATTTATTCGCTATTTTTTATGATGGCCGTTACCCATCGCAAATACTTTTAAAAAACTGAACATCAAGTCGCCGAAAAAGATTTCAGGCAGAAACTGCGAATACAACTCTTAAATGAAACAAGAACTGTAAGTTACTTCGAGTTAAAAAATCAATTTTGCAAAACAATTTACTGTGGTATCATTTAATTTCGCTTTGGATTAATTTTCGCGCTCAGACCAGTGCGCGAATTCAAAACTAAAACTAAAATTTATCATACAGTAGTGTTATTGACACGTATCCGAAACGTGCTGATATCCGAATAGACCTACACTTTGCATGTAGCAGCCCATATTGCTATTTTATATAAATGTGTCAGATGTCATTCCATTTTCATCGCTCGTAATATTTGTTGCATTTGTTGCATTCATTTTCATCACAATCCTGATACCCTATGTAAATGATGGACCTTTCATTCTCGCTGTCCTTCGCTGCCTCTAAAGCATTAAACTTGTCATTTCCCCACTCATTTGCAGTAATTGCCGCCTTACACTTCACATTTGTCCTCCTGAAAATCCTATGGATATAAGGTATGTGCTAATTAAATGATAATTACCTTAGTAGTTCAATAAATGAATTATAAAAATATAGCTCGAATCTACTTATCATCCCGAATCAGCTCTTTAGGGTGAAATCCGCGTGATATGGTTGAAATCGGACAACCTTTCTCAGCGTAAATTAAATCGATACGAAGTGTCACTTGTCCTGTATTGTTTGCACAATTCAAGATATTGTAACCAAAGCATATTCTTGCAAAAATCCACCACAATATTGGTGAGTTTTTCTTGTATGTTTTTTTCCCTTGAGGATATCATTGGGCGTTTGACCTGCTGCCCGTTATGATACAGCAAGTTGTCTTACTCAAAGACGCATTACGAGCAAATCGTTTTTCTAATCCGGCATAGACTTAAATTAATATTCCTCCTTTCCCAAATGGTACATGCATCCCAATGTCTTTTCTTTGCCAACAGGCACCATATGAGAGTCAAGTTCACATATGATTCCTCCATATGTACGATTTCACGCTCAGCTTCATATATTCTCGTAAACTAACATATTGAATTGTCCTAATTGCTTTTTGCTTCTTTTTAACTAATTGTCTCTCTTTTCTGCCATTAGATTATTCAACGTTGGTAATGGTTCATTTGCATGTTACCTATATAGATAGGTTTTGACATATAAAGCACCCTGAACCGGGTCCTACACAAGTCAAACTAATCCAACGTTATATTATCTCGTCGCGTCTACCTATTACGCTTTAACGACGTTGAACATTGTTTGAGCCTTGATAACGTGCGTTTAAGGGTCCTAACACTATTTAGTGGTCGCGATTAGGGTAATTTGTCGTCTTTCAGGCCTTCCAAAATCAAGAGCCTTTTGTACTTGTTCTGTAACTTTAAAGCTCAGAAATATTCCTTCCTTTTGTCTTATTTGTCACTTGTAATATTTATTACAAGAATACATGAGAACACAGTGATTTCATTTTTATCGAGGAATGCGCAGTAAACAAAAATAAATTATAAATGCAAAGACTTTGCAAACACATAATATTATCACAATGATTCGCCTTTATAAATAATACCGCCATTTTTGTTGAAATATATATAACAAACAAGTATTAACTTAGAGACATTGAGCAATGTTGTGTTTACCCGGTAGATACAGCGGTATAGAATGGAGAAATAGATAGTGCCAGAATTTTAGCCGAAAAAGTCAGAATACCTTTTTTAATGAGTTGCCGAGTGTAGAACGATGTAGAGAGATTTACAGCAACATATTTAAATTTATCCTTATTCTGAAAACCACATGTTAATTATTAGAGTTAATGGATTACTTTAGGAAGCCTTTAAATAATTTTCAAGGCATGTTAATGGATAAAAAGGGTCCAGAATAACATGTACGTTCATTTGTGACTTCTGTAAACATCTATTTTCTGTGTTGTTGCTGTTTTTGTTCCTTAAGATTTCTTAACGTGGTTTCAACATGTTAAAATGAAAATATATAAAAATTCTCAATCAGAGTAGCTTTTTCAAATACCTGCTTGGCATTCGTTAAAATAAAAATAATTGCCATGACATTTATTTTGTTTTCCATAATTGGGAATTTTGTTAATCATTTTCTTGCGCAGACATTTCAACATTGCTATTACATGAAGTCGATGATTTATAGGACCGACGGAGCTACACTTATTTACAAATATTGGTTGTTCAAATATTTGTGATTGTTTTCATTATTGACAATAATACGAGTATTAAAGTTTTATTGAACCTTTCCATATTTGACATTCGATAATCTATTCTGTTAATATATCATCAGCACATTGTTTTGTAGTTATTTAGTTTCTGTGATAGACAGGTCATTTTTTTCATTATTTATACATTTTACTGGCTTTTCCGTCATAGTCATATTATGCGCTATCATGAAGTTTGAAAAGAAAAATTATGTGCATGTACGTAATGTTCTGCATGATGATCTGTATGGGAACCGTTACCTTGGTTATTTTTAATTTAGTGATCTACCATAGGAGCGAAACTAAACCCATTCCGGTGCGGTAAAAACATATTATTCGAATAACGCGCTGCAGATCTTGTAAGCGGAGTATTGTTGGCGGAGTTACTGATACTACACGTTCAAATACACCTGAGGTTGGGTCATTAAATAAAGATAACCGTTTGACCAAGGTTTATCCCGTAAACGCCGACATAGTGCCAGTTCAAGATATGGTACAAGAACACGTAGCCAATGACGAGGAAAATGGCATCACCTGGAAAGAAGTCAGCTATGCTATTGATAGGATTCTTTTATTTTCTCTGCTTAATATGACATCTATCCCAACCATAACTGCACTTCTTTATTTAGCATTTGCATCGGATTTTGTATCGATCAAAGGCTAGTTGGCAATGGACTCTATAGGTCATTACGAAATACTCCAGCATTAATATAATCCGTTTGAAACTGTTCATCCAAGATGGTATTAGTAATAATACCACATGCTAAAGCCCGTCGCACACAGAACACGGTTGGGCACACGGTTCCAATACGGTATATTCGGTTATACACGGGTTGACTGGTACGAGTATTGAGCTCCTGGGGATGAGTTAGTATGATTTAGACTCGAATGTAGCACGAATATGTACGAACAAAGTACGGATATACTCGGTCAAGCAAGGTTTGTAACGGTTTGAACACGATTTCTAAACGATTTTCATACGATTGTTGTACAGTTCCAAGTACGGTCTAGTATGGTCTGTTACGGCCTAGTACGATTAAACACGACTTTTTACTCGATTAACTGGACATTTACAGGGTTTACATACGGTCCCACCGACTTTTGTTCGATACGATTTATATACGATATTGACACGGTTGAGCTCACTAGTGGAGTGAACTTCATGTGCGGTTGTATATACGGTCTCGTACGGTCTCTCACGGTCTTGTACGATCGATATACGATCATACACGGACATGGCACCCGTGTCAGTTTTTAAAAGTTTTAAAAATCATACACGGCTTTCACGGATACACTCGAATGGCCCGGGTGTAACTCGGATAAGGCCACGGTTGGTTCGGTTGTATGTACGGTTTACACGGGTGGCCAACCGTATAAGCCGTGTGTTCTGTGTGAGACAGGCTTAAAGCAACAAACCATTTTTGTTATAATCGTCTTCTATGAAAAACTTACTGTTAAACCAAAACAAGGTAAAATACCTACTACGTCATGGTTGCCTATAGGTCAGAGGCCACTTAATTCTGAACGCGGGGATGTGATTGGCTAATTTTGTCTAGGAACGCTACGGAGAATAATTTCTAGACAAGCTCTTTTTGTAGATATTATCTTACATTATAAATTTAAATATTTGTCTTAATTAAGTTTGAAATTGACAATAAACTTTTTAAGGGTCTGTTTCGTCTGAAAGTTTTGGTCTTTTCTTATCGTTTAGCTTTGGTTACCCTGATGTCCAGAGTGACTGAATTCAGAATCTGATGGCAAAATAATGAGTAGGTGAATAATGTTTTGACTTCTTTTAATAATGTACCCTGTGCTGCTCGTGGCAGTAATGTAGTTCCTTTTTCGAAGGTCATTGTAAAACGCCACATAGGCTAGACCTTTCAAAGTAAGTCTATGGAAAATGAATGAGTAGAGAACGATTTATTGCCAAGTACAGTTCTTGAACAGTTACTGAATAACCATCTCTGTGTCGTACATCTATAAAACATGTCATTTCTTATGACACAGGTTATTGAAACCACTAGCCAAAATTTGTTCTGTTCTTTTAAAAAACAACAAGCCTAAAGCAAACGATTTTCAGGCGTTCTATGTACATTTCACTTACATGTACATGTACTCATAATTGAATAAGAGACAAGCTCACCAATCTCATTGAAAAATAATAAAAACCTTTACCTCTTGTTGTACTTATGAAGTTTTTTACAGATATTGTTTAGCATATTACTCCTGATAGAATCGTTAAGACCTGGTCTAACTTCCTATATCGTTTCGTGAACATGGTTTCGTTACTACTACGAGGGGTGTTAAAAATGTAATGCAATAGTTTTTTCAGGACTCATATTGACATGTGTAAACACGTTATATAAATGTCTGCTATCGGCATAACCTTTTGTCTAACAAGCCTGAAAATTTCATTTACCTAGTAAGTAAAAAATTGAGGAATTTATAGAACTTTATATAGGGTGAACTAGAGTATACAAGCCTAGTTTTCGGCTAAAGCAATTGTCATGGTTCCGATAATAATTTAGAAAACTAAACAGCAATGCTTATTGATTTTCAATAACTCATAAAGTCAGGCCGTTTATACTTGTTCACTTGATTATAAAACTAAATCGATCTGCTATTCTATCTTCGGACAACACAGTCCTAAACGGGGGGGGGGGGTACGTTTAAATAATTAAAAATGACAGTGGTACGTTCGAACACTTTAAATATTTGTAAATATAGACACAGGAATTTTTAAAAATGCAAAGTTTGTGTTAAAGATAACTACTTAGGCAGTATATCCTAATTGAATATATAAATTGTGATAAATTGTGAGATTCAAATAAATATTATTCTTAACTCTTAATCGAAAAAGTGTTTCCCTTTTGGACTTGCTAAGACACCGTCATTCAAGTTTTTGAAACTGATTATTTTAATAGTTAAATTGTTATAATACCATACCATACCATAAGTTTATTCAGCTTAAAACATTATACAATGTTTATAGCCTACATATTGCAAAAGAATGTATAACAATGGTGGAGACAGCTTTATTGTTACGAAACGTAAGAAAGTACATAAAAGTGAAATGTCGTGGAAAATAAAACAATACGAATATCATTAACAGAGGCAGGAAATACCTTAGAACACAAAAATGTGGTATATATTCACCTGACAATTATTATCAATTTGTACTGCTATAAGCGCTCCGCAGCTTATTTGCGAAACAAATAAATTTAGCTACATTTAGCTTAGTACGTTTAGAGTTTGTGGACATTAAAGATTCAAATTTCCGAGTAGTTGGCCACTGACAGTTGTACGGCTTAAAGTATTTTCGTTTTAAATTTCGGTACAAGGGGCAAGTTAATAGAAAATGATACTCTGTTTCCAAAACGTTCATATTACAATTGCGTCATATTCTGTTGTTTCTATCTATATTTTCATGTCTACCTGTTTCAATTGCTAATTGGTGGGATGAAACACGAAATCGTATAAGTGCATATCTGAATTTTGGTTCAAGTATAAAATCTAGATAGTTTTCAAATTGTTAAGAAAATGTGAACGAGCTATACGCTTCAAGACGTCGTGAATTATTAATTTCCGAGAACCAAGATTGGCGGTTCATATCATGAATTCGTTGTATAATTGAATTAAGAGGAATTTCTATTACCAATTGTTTATTCCAAATGTTCGAGAATCCAATGCTTTCTAAGATTTGTTTTATTCTGAAGGTCCAATTTCTATTGTTATAATTTCTATAATTGTCACTGTCATCTTTTAATATTATATAAACTGTTTTCGTCCGACTTTATTGTACTCGAAACTGGCCAATATTTTTGAGTATTTAGAGGAATGATTGAATGTAACAAAATAGGGGTCAAAATAGGGGTCAGGACATTAATATTTTAGTATGAACAAGTTTAAACTGTTAGTAATTCGCTTCTTTAATACCGTAACACTTTTGTTTGCCTTTCTGATAGTAGCAATGCTAATTTACCTGGAGAATAATTTTCCTAGAATTATCATTGGCTATCACTGGCAGATTAAACAAGTCTGCTAGAGAGCGTCTACCTGTCAATCAAATTTTGAACAGGTACATAACACCTGGCAGGCCTCGGAAAGTTTAGTTTTTCGAAGAGTTTTTCGATAAGTTTGGGGTTTGATCTAGAAAGCTTAAGTTATGGAAGTTTTGGAAAGCTAGTCATGAAGAGTTTTGAGTTTTGGGTTAGATCTGGAGAAGTTGAGTCTTAGAAAGTTTTGGGTACTTAGATAATAAATCGCGGAATATTTTGGATGGGCTAGTAGTAACTTATAGAAGTAATAAACGGTAGAAACAGGACAGTGTTCTCTTATTTAAAAATCCACTATACGATCAAGGAGAAATAAAGTGCTACAAGACGTTATTCTATTTTGGTGCCGTGACCAGGATTTGTCGACTGTTTTGTCGCGACCAACTGACACTATGAAATGCCGGACATTATCGTGTAAATCCTAAAGTGCTGGACATTGTCGTGTAAATTGTGAAATGCTGGACATTGTTCAATTTAGTTTCTAATAAACCTGGATATATCTACTGCAACCGTGAGTACGCTTTTATACTCTAGCAAATATGGCAGAACAAGAAGAATTTGTAAATATTTTTCGGTCTTTAGGGGATAAATTGACGGGATTATCCACCACTATGGGTGCACAAGGGGTTGCCAAGGTTGTTTCTTCTTTTGATGGGGATAGTAAACAATTTAAAGAATGGATAAAAAGTATTGAAAAGTATGCTCTCTTGGTTGGCATGACTCAAGAAAGTATAACATTAGTGGCAAACCAGGCAAATAAAGAAATAAGTTTTTAATATCGTTTGCGAACCTAAGGTTGACAGTAAAAGACAAGACTGTTAGGTCAAATTAAGGTTTAAAAAAATAAAAACACATAAAAAATAGAAAAAAGTAAAAATAAAAATAAAAAGCAACGTACGAATGTTTGTATAAGTGGATGCAAATGAATATTTTAATGTATACCCTACGTTAGTAGGAACCGTATATAGGATGAAGGTCTGGGATTAGGACCTTGGTATTTCGTGAAGTAGGTTTCCTCTGTAACGATATACCGGTAGCGCTCTGTTTGGAGGGCATATGGTCATATGTCTACAGCGATGGTTACGCTGACGCTACATATTTGTAATGTGTTCCAGTTTTGGAGGCATGTCATTTTCATGCATACGGCGTTAAATACGCTGGCACTATAGAATTTCTGTGAATGAATGAGTTGCATAATTGATTAACAATTATCTTAATTGTGTTTCCGTGCTTGTGTATATAACCTTATTTGTAATGTAGAATTACAATTGCCTTGAGGCTTATCGAAGTACCGTGTTCATACGCGACTATGCTCTTTTTATACAATAAGCATGTATTTAAAATTGAAAGGTACCACCGCGTATTGGTAGAGCAAACTAATCGTCCTTTAAGATCTACACAAAATATGTTGTACCTCCTGTCAGTAACGAATCAAGTTCTTCCGACACGAATGACGAAGAAAATATCCCATTAGCACAGTTAGCCCAAAAATACCGCAAACAAAGAGAAAATTCAGATAACGAATCTGACATACCGCTGATGGAGTTGAAAAGAAGAATAAATGAACGGGATAATCATGACCATTATTCCTCTGAAAATGGATCTGATTCTGACAGTTATTTTTCTTCTCGATCAACTACACCTGTTTCGCAGTCATTAAACATAAATGGAACTTCTGTTTTCCCAGATAAAACAGTGAATGAAACCTGTGTTATTTCCGATAACACTATAAATGAGGCGTCTATTGCTTCTGAGAATACAAATAAAGAAACGTCTGTTATCAACGGTAAGATTACGCCAGCTGTTGTAAATTGTAAACAGCAGCACCCTAAGATAACAAGACGTGAGAAGATGAAGAATTTATTGGACGCATTGAGTGGTTTGCTTTAATGGCTTCACTAATGTTCATTTTGTACATATTTGTTTTTGTAATGTTGAAGTCC
Organism: Corbicula japonica; assembly: GCA_038501625.1. Classification (NCBI taxonomy): domain Eukaryota; kingdom Metazoa; phylum Mollusca; class Bivalvia; order Venerida; family Cyrenidae; genus Corbicula; species Corbicula japonica. The sequence continues at coordinate 544,236 of JAZAYU010000262.1, read as the reverse complement.
CAAGTTATTTTCTGTATTTGTCAGAAAATTAGAACATTCATACTTGGCGTTTAGCTTGTTTGCTTAACAGAGTCTGTTCTTATTAGGCAGAGCGTTATCTTTCAGAAGATAAATGAAATTTTAACAAGTCGTGCAAGATGGCTCGCAAGCATTGTTGTTGATCTTAAACCTTTCGATGAATTTTTGATAAAAGTTAAGGTCGACGTTAAGAATGCCGCTGAGCTTGTTAGTGCCATAGTTAAATATTATGAGAAATCTCGCCAAGTTGAGTATGTCAATGCATTTAAGTCTTTAGACAAAAAAGTTCAATATTTGGATGAGACACGCGAAACTATTGTCGAGAATTTCTATGATTTGAAAATGCAACCAATTAAACATAGAAATCGCCTTAGTTTGTTTCCTTCCAAAAAAAATTCAAAATTACACTTCTATTCAGTTGCCTGAGAAATTAAAAGAAATCCGCCAGATGCCACTTGATCACCTTATTAATGAGTTACATAACTTAGACCAGGTAGACGAAAGCGAAATTGAAATTCCAAATTGGGGAATATCATTTGGCACTTTCTTGTTGATAACGTTGGCAATTGCCTTGTTGTGCCTCTGTCGAAAATGGGGATGTTTTTCAAAACTCTGTTCTGCTAAAGGTTTGTGTGAGTATGAATCGTCAAAGACCAAGAACATTGAACTGAATGAGATGCCGGCTCAGACTTCCGGGCAGAATGTTTCTTCTGCAGAGGGACAAACAACCCTCTCATCATCATCACGTAGACCAGTATATAGAATCATACGTCTGATATATCCACGTCTGTCAACAGAAGATAAAACAGGAACTGAGACAATTTACCAGACTTACCTGTGAACATTGAGAACTTATCATTAATTTAGCAAGTACACTAATGATATGAACATTTTATTGTGTGTTTATCTAGCTTAGATGTCTTCAGTCTGGACTAGCTGTAAATATTAATAGGAAACCAGAGCTGTCAAAATTTGTATCTATAGCCCAATAGGCCAAGAAGACCTGTTTCCCACTGAGGATAGTAATTAGAACGTTTAAACGTCAGCAACAACAAAACTAAAGCAAGAACGATTATGATATCCAGATGAACGATTGAACACCTGCACAAGTTAATACGGACAAACTTAATCTTCTTAGAGATGAAACAACTTTTTCCCTATCAGACAATGCCACCAGTACACGGATCTATGTTATTTGATTTCGGGACTTGTTGTTAAACACGCGTCGACAAGAAGACCGGAAGTTATTGGGACATTTCCACGTTCGAGACGGATCAAGACGAGGATTAACTTGTGATCATGAAGTGGCTTAGTGTTTTATTTTAAAGTAATTTATTTAAGCTTATTCTCGTTCATTCGTGTGTTATTGTGTAATTTAAGTAAAACCGTCGTGAGTAGAAAGACTAACAGGCACAAACTCTTTTTATTATATACTAGTGAACGGACTTATTTAGTTTTAAAATAATAAATTAATATTCATTATTTCAACTTAGTGGTGGACGAATGTAACAAAATAGGGGTCAAAATAGGGGTCAGGACATTAATATTTTAGTATGAACAAGTTTAAACTGTTAGTAATTCGCTTCTTTAATACCGTAACACTTTTGTTTGCCTTTCTGATAGTAGCAATGCTAATTTACCTGGAGAATAATTTTCCTAGAATTATCATTGGCTATCACTGGCAGATTAAACAAGTCTGCTAGAGAGCGTCTACCTGTCAATCAAATTTTGAACAGGTACATAACACCTGGCAGGCCTCGGAAAGTTTAGTTTTTCGAAGAGTTTTTCGATAAGTTTGGGGTTTGATCTAGAAAGCTTAAGTTATGGAAGTTTTGGAAAGCTAGTCATGAAGAGTTTTGAGTTTTGGGTTAGATCTGGAGAAGTTGAGTCTTAGAAAGTTTTGGGTACTTAGATAATAAATCGCGGAATATTTTGGATGGGCTAGTAGTAACTTATAGAAGTAATAAACGGTAGAAACAGGACAGTGTTCTCTTATTTAAAAATCCACTATACGATCAAGGAGAAATAAAGTGCTACATGATGCATTTATTATATAGATTTGAAACATTTTAAAATCCTTATTATAATTATTTTGTTTAACAGAATAACTGCAATGGCATTACATTTTGAACACCCATTGTAAAATATATGATAAATGATATGATTATGGTTTTAACATCATAATTTTATATATATGATTGTTGTAAAAGTTGTATCGTGCATAAATATACCAGACTATTTTTATAGGCTTTGTATTTGGATTGTATAACAGAAATAGTGAGATCGACATATATACTAGCCGTCAATAGAATTTTACCACTTATACTGTACCATATACTATACTATAGCTTTTACATTGATGCATTGGAAAATATAGGTATCGCAAACAAAGAACTAGTAAAATCTTGCAATTTCGGGTAACTTTCTGTCTTATCAGGCTTTCTGTGTTGCAAAACTTTAAAATGATGGTGTCTCTAGCTGAAAGCGAACCCGCACCGTCACGGCGACAGCGCCTAGCCCTGCAATTCCTGCGACGCAAACAACTAAGCTAACCGGGACAACCCCAAAAAAGGTTGATCGGATAGCCCTGATATACGTAACAATCACTGCATGACATCGGTAACGGGTTATTTTACTAAAAACAGTACTGACTATATGTACGGGGTGACTTTTTACGGCCGCCACACTGCACAAATAACGCTACTGTGAATTTCAAATGATTTGCTAGAAGAAATAAATTCAGCATACAACCAATGAAAAAAACATGGTGAAGGCTGTAGTACGTTTCATATTAGCAGCTTAACGGAAAATTAAGTTTATTAAGAAATAAAAAGTTTCCAAAAAAGATTTTTCAAGACAAACTTAACCGTTTAGTTGGTCAACATTTGAATCTGGTTATGTGGACGGCTGTCGAGAAATTTGCAGAAAACCGGAAATTGGCTTAATAGTGGAGTCACCGGAAGTGAGTTCCTGATCGTGATTATATTGTCATGCTTGTTTTAAATACTTTCATAACGTAAACTTCAAATTCACATGAAGCCATTAATATTTTATCAATGAGTAACAGCTGATAAAATAATAATAATCAAAGTGGCAACTTTCTGTTGACGGCGAGTATAGGAATTAATTTTGGTACGTTTTTCTCCGACGTTTTATTAGAAATATAGCAGCTTTTGTATCGTACGTGTTATTGCCAATAAAAACAAGTCTGTGAATAAAACCAACCTGTTGACATTTTGTACTTTACTCATAAAACGCATATTAAAGATGTTCAGTCGGGCATCTCAAATAAATACTGAAGTGAAGCACAATGCTAGGCATCTTTGAGATAAGCTATTATTCCCCGTTATTTTTCAAAAGAAATTCATATTAACCATCACTCAAAGAGTTCGATGATATTTACAGCGACTCCTCTGCGTATTGGTGTGAAATGATCATGCTCATACCCTTTAAGAGAAACCTAATTTCGAAAGCGTTTTGAAAATACAATTCTCATGTTTTATGGCTTAAAACATTATTATGGATCAACAAAATTATAATCATTCACATTTCGGAAAATAGTACAAACTCCAACATCGGGCAATACGTTATTTTAAAATACAGTTCAATTGCTTTGGAATATAGACAGGAAAAATAATTGTTAGGTATTTACTATTAAGGACCAGTAATGGGTCTAGGTTTAAGTAAAGTTTGCTTCGCAGTAGTAAAGTGTAAAGTAATAACATTATTGATTTTGATATCTTTTATACAATAGGAACATAATCGGTTGTAACTTTGGTCAAAGATAAAATGTTGGAATTTGAAATCTACTAATTGACAGTCATTTGAACAAGTAACACCTCTTAGAGGGAATGTTGAAATAAAATTAAGATAAAATAGATTACTGAAAAGCAGTAAGGTGTTAACGAAACAAACATGGTTACATCGGGAATCGAATTAACAAACAGGCATCATTTTGGTGACAGGTCATACTAACTAAGTACATGCACCAGAACAATACACAAATCTACTTAGCACATGCAGAACTCTTTAAATGCACAGCAGATATTATGAAGATTTCAAGGGAAATCTTGAAAAAAGAACGCCAACTTTTGATCTGTTTGTTTTATCCCTGCTATTGTTTATTTTGCTGATAACATATGGACCAGGTGCTATGGGCTCAGTAAGGTTATTGAAACGCACATAAGTTTCATTACATTGTCATATACTTTATGTTTTTGTGCTTTTGCATGCAAAATTGACGAGTTGATGGATGGTTGGAACTTGTTCACTAGACAGTTTGTATTTATTTTTAATGCGAATTAGGGGAAAGTGTAAGGCTGGTGTACCCTATAACCTGGTTTAAATCCCCAGCGGCGGTAACCAGATTCTTATTTTCGTTTATTGTTTGTTGTGTAGATTTTGAAATTGATCATAATTATATAAAATTCATGCTTTTGTTTCCACTTTGCTGTATGGCAATGTGGTGAGTCTGTGTGTAGTGTATTGGATTGTACTTAGTTACAAAGGGAGATAAATCTAGCTGTACTTAATTCTGTATTACTGTTGAGGTTGTATTCCTTGTTATGTTATGTTATGAGTAATAAAGATGTCTACCTTCAATGGTGTGATTTATTGATAATAAAATCAGATTAGATTGGCTTCGAGCTGTGGTAATACTACATAATTTTGGCGAAGAGTTGAATTCTGTATTACTGTTGAGGTTGTATTCCTTGTTATGTTCATTGTAGAGGGCGCTAGAGTAATAAAGATGTCAACCGTCAATGGTGTGATTTATTGATTATAAAATCAGGTTAGATCGGCTTCGAGCTGTGGTAATACTACAATGTGTTTTCTGAAAGTGTCTGTGCATGTTTTACTTTCTTTCCAAAATATTATTTACTTCAGTCTTTATCTTAATTGTGTGTTTTTCATACATTCTCATAATATGTCCGGTGGTTCATGACATTTTCATTGCTCACTTGTAAAATAGCATTAAGATTAATCTTAGTGCTACACAGCCAGAAATGCAAACATGGAATAACAAAAGAAAAAAACTTAGTCTGGTGAAAATAATGTTTTATTCGTGTAGCTTATACATGTAGTACTGTATAACGTATTCATTAAATCATCGTTTGATGCGACTTTTATTATTTGTGTGTCTATTTAACGAATAAATGTCATAAGAAATTCAACATTTATATGGAAATAGTCAAACATTGACTGTTGTTAGAGTATACACTCACCGGCATTTCTAATTACACACTTTTTTAGACGAAAATAACTATCAAAACATGGTGTTTATGGTAATTGGTTATAACGGGAGTTGTACCTGGAGTTGATGTCTAATCGTAGCACGTTACACGAAAATCCCCATTCGAGTTCATTCATGCGAGACGAAAATTTGAAATCAGCATTTTCCTCGTGCACACATGTACAAAATGTTAGGCAAGTTTGAATTTAGCCAAAATCATTAGAATTCTAGCCAGAGATAAAAAGGCCGGTATAAAAACTCACAAAAAATGGCGCGTATGACTTTGGTAGAGAGAGCGCGTGCCGTTGGAATGCTCCAAGCTGGCACGTCAGTAAGACAGGTAAGTTACAATTCTTTACCTTCATTTTACTGCCCTTAAATTGTTTTAATTAGAATAACTACGGCATAACGTTGATATTACGATGATTGAATACCATGTTGAGTGTACGAAAATGACGTAACGCGATGCACGTGATGTCATATTCGGCGACGGTCATTTACGCTACAAATGCTTTCACAGAACTATTTTATTGTGCAATTAGTTTAAGAATGTCAGTGCTATAATAATTCGCTGTTAAAACTTAATCCAATTATTTTTTTCAGATTTTAGAAAAAGTCAAATATTTTGATAGTTATTTTCGTCTATAAAAAGTGTGTAATTAGAAATGCCGGTGAGTGTACATCTTTTGTCAAATCTGTTTTAAATTATGAGTTTTTCTGTAAAGTTTAGGGTTTAATTGTCACAAGGTATAAGTTGTTAATTTGCATTTATATATAATTGTACTGCGCACAGTAAATATGAAATTATAGATATATCGCAGCTTTTAAAAAATAAAGAAATTAATTCCGTTTCAACGAATAATTGGTGATTTTCAGAAAGTCTCATTTTTTTAAATAAAAAAAACGCCCAATCATATTTGCAAAGCTGAATTATACACAACATTTTGTACCTTTTAGGCAGAATTTGTTTCATTTACAAACAGCAACAGCAACAAAAGCAAAAACAAAAACAAACCTTTCTTAAATAAAGCTGTGTTCGGTAATGTTATATCTCAAATATTCTGTAAACTGTTATATAAACTTGTTCTTGTTAGCACAGCTATTTTCTTCAGTGCAAAAGCAAAGTCCGTTTTCTGCAACACTCATTATATGTTTGCAGTATTTTTTTTTCAAACGAAAACGTCAAAACGATATTAGCTGTTATAATAGTAAACTCAAAAAAAATGTTTTATTACACTCAGGTTAATATATGAATGCTAAAACTCTTTTATACGTCTTTAGTGACCATTTTTTCTGATTCTGTTTTGAAAGAGAGACCATGTGTTATTACCTTAAAGTGTATACTGAGTCTATTAACAGAATAGGTTCGTATTTTTATTTGTATGTACAGAATTAGGTGAACAAAATAGATGAAATGTAACTTGATAATAAGTAATACTTTTATATCTAAACATTTCTTGGAAATTATGACAAAAATGATGGTATGTTAAATTAAAAGAGGTGCGTTAGTGTATCTCAATTTTTAATGTAGGATGTCAAAGACTACGGAAAACATTAAACAATGATACATTGGCTTTTTATTACACACAATCGATTTGGTATTACAAAACATACACACATGTAAGATGCTGTGTGAAATCTAATTAAACCAAATTGTACAAAAACTGCAATCCTGACTGTCTTAAGCCAGTCAAAGTTAAATGTTTAAACTCTGTCCAAAACATGAAACTGCCCTTTTATGGTTTTGTCTGACATTTGAAAATGAAATGGTTCCAAGATTGAATATGTTTTCCTAAATTGAAACGACATAAAACACAGTTCTAAACATTAAAAACTGTTTACAAGAAAATCATTTTTAATAAAAGAAAAACACTGTAAAATGTGATGAAAACTGTTGTATCATTATATTTTGCACGGGTTTAATTTGCATGTATATCGAAACATTAACCATTATTATGAAAGTAATACAACAGCAATGATTTTAGCGCCTGCAAAAACGTTATCAATAAAATTAAATGACACCACAGTTATTAAGATAGTGTACATGTATCATGTAATCTTAACATTAAACAAAATATTCTTAACTCACATGTAATCTATTCTTTATAAAAATAACACATGTATTTATTGTATGGTTCATAATTATGTAGAACTGTCACGAACAAAAACCAACGAGTGCAATCTTTATTTAGCATGCCTTTGGTAGGTTTAAAAGTAAAACTAAATAAAAAAAGTAAACTTAGATCTAAATCATGTGTAAAGGGAACCATGTTACATACTGTTATAAAATAATATTCCGCGTGGGTATATTTTTCGTATATTTCGCGCAAAACAAGGTGCGAGATGTCAATCCCAAGCACATTTTTGAGAATGGAACAGTTGCACGAAAATATTTTGTCGTTTGAGTATTCAGTTCAAACCCATCAAAATTTGATAAATACTCACTATAATACATGTATTGCCTTGATTCCATAGAAACACGCTGAATTTATTTTGTTGACCTCTTTAAAGCTCCATTTGCAACAGCGGTTGGTTGTATTAAATATGGGAGGCGAAAGATGAGCAGTAACAGTTTGTTTAAAAGATTGACACTTTAAATTTCACACACTCTGTCATAAAACAGTTATTTAATGTTACTAATTTTAATCACAATTATTATATCATTTTCGAGTAAAACTAAATACATTTTGTTATGTAACACTGTTTAGAGACTGTTATGTAACACTGTTCAGAGACAAATACATTTTTCAACATTTTTATAAACGATAAATATCTTGTTTAACAAGGGGTGATCATGTCACTGCCTTATGAGGATAATATCACATATATCATAATTAACCTGTTAGATAGATTTTGACCACAATCGTCAATACATAAAATACGAACACTTTCGCTTCAAACGGTTCAAAATGGGTAACTGCTGAAAATTATAGCTATCTTCATATGTTACTGCTTAAATATCCGATCAATATCACATTTCAAAGTAAGGAAATTGTTGTAAGTCATTGCTTTAACTCCAAGCCAATGTGACGTTTCACAGTAAGCAAACTGTCCGTAATTGTTTTAATTCAAAGCTAGTAACAGATCTGACTATGAACAAACTTCAGGTCTTTATCGTAGAAAGTAACTTCCAAACAGTAAATTAATTTCACAGGACGCAAAAAGCCATTATTTTACATTTTCGGCCGGTGACACATTGCCTACGAGTAGTCGTCATATATTTCTGAAACGGTGACTGCTATTCTTTGACATATTTTACAATGAGCAAAGTGTCAGTGATTGCTTAATGTCTAAATCAGTAATATTTCACAGTAAGCAAACCGTCAATAATTGATTTTAATCCAAGCCATTGACACATAGTTTGCCATTCTGTGTTCATATTCCAGTCTATAACATATATTCTATTGTTCCACATAAACTATTGGTAAAACTTTAAAAAATTGAATCATATCTTATTATTTAACGAAATGAAAACACATTTATAATGTCACAGTTTCCAAAGCCCATAATAACCTCCTTGCTCTGAGATTTGTAGCATATGGACATGGCATATGGAACTTTCATCTTTAGGACGTCACCTTGCTTCTGGTCAACAGAAACATGAAGAATGACTCCTTTTTTGTCACAACAAACTAAAAGTGAACCATCTTCAGTTACCACTAGCCCATGCAAACCTTTGTAGTTTTTTACCATACGAATGTTATGCAACTTTGGGGTATCCTGTATATGCACACTTACTAAACAGTTACCATCTTTGTCACTGATATAAATAAGCTGCTGATTGTTGTATACACCAATGTGGAAAGTTGACCTTTTCCTCCCAAAGCATGTTGAATAATGAAATCTTTGAGATGAGCCTGCCATCCATGTCAAGCTTGAGTAACGTGTTTTGGTCATAACAAACGACAAACAGATTTTGTTGGAAACAGGTGATACCATTTAAGGTACATTTAACATCGTTCAGCTATAAAAATCTAACTAGATATGTTAAATATCAAATTTTTCTTCTTATCAGGCACTGTCACTGCGATCTTGTCCAGAAGCATGACTGCAAGATCATACGGGCTATCGTCCATTGTCATATCCTGTGTTATTTCTTTTTTATCTACATCCACAACTTTAATTTTCCTATTGTGTATATCAGCCAATGCGACTCTACCGTCACTTAGAATAACACAACCAGTTATATAATTCACTATTTCATCTGATTCAGATTTAACAGAAATGTAATATTTGTGTGCAAGCAATCCGATGTTTGGTTTTGGTTTTTGTGAAGTTGTTTGTCTGACAGGAAACCATTCTTGGGTCACCTTGATCACTATATGTAATCTTGCCTTCAGGTTGTCTTAAAATGTGTATCAAATCATATGAGGCCCGTTGAGAGAGTGTGGGAACCTTTCTAAAACCACTTAAACTACTAAAGGTTTTCCTGTCCTCAAGTTGACTTAAGCTTGGATTTTGTATTACTGATGCCAATGTTTGGACTGTTGAAATGTTTGCAACTGAATTACTAGAGACTTGTCAATCGTTTCTTTTAGGGCTAATTGTATAACTTTGGAAACATTACCAAGGCCATCTGGGTCACTAAGGATACTGCATAATTGCTCATTCGGTTTAAATTTGTATATTATCTGGGGGAATTGCAATTTTACTTCGGCATTTGCATACAATTTAAGTGTCTTCAGCAAAGACTGTGCTTTTTTCATTAATACAAATGTTTCTGTGTCGAAATTTTTAGACTTTCTCTCTTGCAAACTAGAATAAATATCTCTCAGTTCTTTAATTTCAAATTTTAGCTGTTCTACAACATCTTCTTTTGTATTCCTAACCCTTGTGGCTTCTTTAAACATTTCCTCTTTTCTATCTTTTATTATCCCATCCAGTTTCTTCATAAATGCATCGATTTCAGTCATAGCCACCAAAAACCTTTTAGTGTTGTTGTCTCTGACATCCGCAGTCATTTCCACAAGTGATTCCAGTCTGTCAATAGTATTGGTAATTTCCGGTAGAGTTGATTGAAACTCTGAACAAGTTCTATTAGCTGCTTCTGATATCCTTTCAAAAGTACATTCTCTATGATCTAAGAGCATACAAGTATTGCATCCAAAAGACTCATGTTGCGAACAGAAGTATTGCAACTCATCATTAAAATGTTTAGTACATGTTTCGATATTTCAGTGATTGTATTTTTGATTATTTCCCTCGATATATACTTTTTGAGGCCTACTGTGTATCCTGTGATGTTTAGTATGAATATTATTAAGATAAGAAATTGACGCAATGGAAACATAGGTTTCCTTTTCAGTCCAAACAAAGGTAAACTTCAACAGTCTGTGTCCTCACTTTGAAACAAGGTTTGCAGAAGAGTACCGAATGTTCATTAGGTTTATCTTTTGTATTTAATTCTATGCGTCCTGTCAGATCTGTAGGTAACAGTAATATAGGTGTTTTGCTTTCTTTCAAATCTTTTAATTTTCTTTCATTGGCCTGCTTCCCGCCGGATCTCCAGATGTAACAGATATGACGCTAGTCTTTTCTCAAGGTGATACGGAGATAAAACTCCTGAGGTGGTGGATATATTAATGATATCAGGATATAGGTGTGTGCGTGTTTGTGTATGTTTTATATTATAACATAACATTTCATGATATAACTGTTGAACACGCAAAGTATTATTGTTATTTTCAAGCTGTATTTGCAATGAAATAAAAAACAAGTAATACAAACCAGTTTCTTACAAAGTTGAAATTTTATGACTTAAGGTTGATGGAATGTAACAACGTAATTTGGAATCACATCTAATTCCGGGACTAGTGCTACTATAAGGTTACAAATTTATGTTGACCGTTCCAATGCGGTATCCCCAAAGGTTCTCTTTTTCGTTAATTGTTTGTGGCGTCTTATTTGAAATGACATACTTATAACAAACATCCTTTTATTCGTTTTCGCTGCGTGGGGAGGCTGTGTTTTGTGAGTGTGGCGATTTCTGATATGCATATTTCACTTTTTTAAGTGACAATGTTTTTTTTTTCTTTCCCTCTGTTTAATATACTCACGTATGTCCTTGATTAGATTTAAGTCCACTGAGAAAGTCGGTCATAGTTACACATCGAAGAAACGTTCAAAATCGCCGAAGGTACGTTTACGAGTATTAATAACGTCGCCCAAAATGGGCCACCAGACCTCTATTGGGTTACATTCTCACTAGGCAGTGATTAAGGATTATCTAAAATGCCGATTTGAAGCGCGGCACTTGTGGCGGATTTTTAACCTGTTACAATCTAACCTAATTTCACATAGCGATCTTTACGCCATTACCTTCGGCTTGTCTAAACCCAATCTTTCAAGCTTCAAGGTTGGTGGAAATGCTATCGCAGGTTAAAAATAGTTGCAATATCTGATACATTGTCTTAAACATCACCGACACTCGTGCCCCATGCACGAATCGCAGGATCTTGACTATTACGTGGAGGTATGAAAAGCAATCAGATTTAATTAGAATTTTCTATTACGTAAAGGTTAGGTATAATTCAGTTTGCATATGACATACTATTAGTTAAGCCCAATATGGTAAGGTCATGTCCAGTCGTTGAAATATGCGATTTTCTTTATTTGTATTGTCCGCTATCTCACACCATTTTTATTGTCAAGAATAACTAACCCAACCATCAACGTTTTTTTTATTGTACTCTAGAATATCTAATATAACCTTCAACAATCTTACCTTTAAAATGTTTCTGATATACGTTTTTGTTTCTTGGCATGGCTTCCTTTAACATTTCCTGTCTTTTTTATGGGGGATATGGGGGTGGTGGTATTTGGGTGCTTTTATGAACAAATTACAGAATAAAAAGTAATACAGACCATCATCACAATGAACATACAGTCCACACTAAGTGTATCGAAGTCGTCATTACCTAAGATTATATTACGAGATATCCGAAGTTCGAAACATCGGAATAGGCAAATACACGAATAATATACCTAATATACCTATATGCTTCTAATGCTGACATGATTGTGAGTGCTCGTAGTAGATGTTTATGCCCAAGAACACGTATATGAACACTTCAATGGATCAATTCGTATATCACAACAGAACAGAAAGAAATATATATTTACTCGATTATAATTATTACATGTAAAATATCATCATTTAGTTTGGGTGTTTGTGTAACATCATCGTCGTCTTCACTCTGTGTGTTAAATTCATCTTACGTTAGTTAAATTTTTATTAAGTAAACTATTTCAAATTGAAATCAATATTCACCTCATAATCTTTATCTTTGAACTTTCTTTTTTGTGCATCAGTCTTCTCGGAGATAATCGAATACGTTTGGATCGGTCATGTTATTGCATTTGTTTTCTAACCGGATGAACTCATACCGTATAGTGGGTTATTTTCGCGACCGAAAATTTTCGCGATTTTACCATAATTTAAATTTTCGCGGTTGTAATTTTAGCGAATACTCGCCTGCAGAAATTAATTTTCGCGTTTTTACTGTTACAGGGCATTCATGTTGCTGTAGTTCTCGTTATCCTGTACTTGCAAATGTACCTGTAAAATTAAGCTTTATTAGAAGAAGTGTTTGCTATGGTGTGAAAGCTGTTCATTTAACAGTGGTATTTTATCAAACCAAATTGCCCGAATCATAATTTATATCCGTTTGAATAGCAATGGTTATAATGTTTTTATCGACGGAATAATGACCGCAGATAGGCCTATAGACTTTATGAGGCGATAAATTACTTTTAGCCCCTGGGATGATTATAATTCCTTTCCAAACAGCTAATTAAGTAACGCTCATCTGCATTGTTTGTATCGTATATGCAACACATTTTGAAAGTATGAAATTATCCCTATCCATGATTTGAAGCTTGTCATCACTACCAATGATTTTGGCTCCCGAACCATTAATTATCATCGCTCAAACATCGGTCTATGATAAGCGATGTATCGCTAGGCCATTTTAACTTTTCAAATATACAACAGTGCTTTCCATCCAAGGCCCCAATGCAATGAGGGAAGTTCCATTTGTTCTGGAACTGCTGTGCCACTTCCTGCCAGTCGTCTTCGGATGACGGAGTCTCCCACCAGGTACTCTTTGAAAATGGCAAAAACACCGAGATGGTGTTGTTTGAGACTCGAAATGCAACGGCAAGAACGACGTATTTGACGCCAGTGGCAAGGAAGCGGAGCGTGATCTTTAACATGAGAGCAGGTTCAAAGGTAGCCCTCTGTCTGCGCACAAAAAGGAGAAAAAACATTAAAATTTTGCAGTATAAAATATATTTGCAAAATTTGAAGGAAATAGTTCACAATTTCAGTTAAACTTAGGTTGTCATGTTGACGATACGTGGCCCCACCCGTTCCAAAAGCTCGTGAAACATCTAAGGCTCCTAGCGGAGGAAAGACTTAAAGTCTGAAGAATGCTCCGTCTCAGGCTCCCATTATAAGAGTTTCGTACTGCCCAAACATTTTTTGACCGGCGTGGCACCGACTTCCGGCCGGCCATCAACCGGACATCAGACAGCCTTCACCGATCATCCTTCAACGCTCGGCCGGTGACCAGGCTGTGAGTTAGATAACGTACGATTATTGGCCGGTCATCTTACAGACATTTTGGGATGCCAGGGCGATGGTCGGCAGACGAAACTTGCTCCCGTGGCCATTGGATATTCTTTTGGAGAAGTAGTATAAAATTACCACCCTACCTAGCATGGTCAATCTACCGCAATGCCTTTGGCACCTAGACATCTGAGATTGGCCATGCTGCAGAAATAACCCGCACAAGCCCGGCTTCAACATGACTTTATGTTGGCGGTGTTGTTGGAAGAAGCTGAGCAAAAAGCAACAAAGAGCCCCAAGAGGAAAAAGACGGTGGTGGGTCCGAGATTGGATCTTGAGAAGAGCCCTGTTTGGGTAGTACGAAACTCTTATAATGGGAGCCTGAGACGGAGCATTCTTTAGACTTTAAGTCTTTCCCCTCTTTACTATAGAAGAGAAAAAAACAGAATTGCAAGGCTTTTTAGCATACTTTTGCATTAGAAATAACAAATACCGAATGCATGACGTTTGATATGTTTACATATCAGTTTGTCCATAAACGTTTAAATTTTGCCACACAGCTTATCATTATCTCAACAAATCTCCATAAAATGTTTAATAAAGATGTCATCCATTGTCTTGGCGTTTCTAAACATAAATTGTACTCTTCGCAACCAACGCTTCCCTTGCAAAACCATCGCATTCTCTTTGGAAGAATGAATAGAAGAAGTTGGCGAATCTATAAACAAAATTTAAAGGCATTTTAATGACAAGATAACACTCGAAAATATGAATATATGAAATAATATGACAGTTTCATTTGGTTGTATCTTTGTAACTATCATATCCTATAAATTTTATCATTTCATTCTATAAGAGAACTTTCACAAGTTGCATATGCAGATTATCGAATGGGAACATAATTTGGCGATACCTTGTCCCAAAATGTCAAGATTGATGTATGTTTCCAGTCCTCAAAATTACACAACTCGATAGACCGCCTTAATTGCCATTTAATTGATTTCAGGCAATTGTCTAATGAGAGTACACAAAAATGAATTTTTTTCTAAGGTGTTCTCACATCAAATGAGCTTTAAACGGTTATCTGCTAAAATAAACATTTCACAAACACACACGCATACACACACGCGCACGCACACACACACGCAACACGCGTATGGTTATTTCAAAATGATTACCATGTAAAATAAAAAATACTATAAGTTTAAACGAAGAAAACTAAAACTGTTTTGAATTTCCCCGGAAGCCGGTTTTTCCAAACTGAATCAATAGCGGATTGAGATCAATAAAATCACAGAATATTTTTTAATTTTTGCTATTTCTGAAAGTTTATTCACAACAAAATTAAATCTAAAGTATTGCAACGTTTTAAGGAATCAGCTTAGAAACTTACACTTTTTTCATATAACATATCCAATACTTTTAATGCTTTAGAAACCAGTATTCTGTATAATTTTGTAAATTAACTTTATTTTGCACGGCCTTTTTCATTTCGGGATGGCAGATTTTATTCCAGTTTATAAATGTACACACATTGATATTAATGAAAATCTTTTTTCTCGCAATCCGACCGTCTTCACGTAAGCACCATTTTATTGTACTCTTGGATTTTTTGCAAAACATTTTCATTCGAATTCTTAACGTGGTTGTGAACACAATTAACATAATGTTAAGATTTCATGAACGATAAAGGTATTGAAACGTAAGAGTACAGTCAAATCTGTCTTCAAAAAACCAACATGGGCTGGAGGTTATAAAACTGAGATTGGAAACCAGTCTCAAATCTCAAGCATCTGATTGGCTCAAATGGCGACTGGTTTATAACCTTGGGTAAAGATCTTTGAAGCAGGTCTTTGTTCACGGATAAATGTGACTGTTCTTTAAATCTGTCAGTGGGACAAATATGTGCTTTTTGTTTACAGAAGGTCTTAAGCATTGTACAGACAGGCTACCAGAAATTTATATTATATTTATATTGTGTTTTCAAGTCCTTAATGAATTTTATTACGAATAGAAGTACTACCACTGATATTATTTGCTTAAATTTACCTTTTTAATCCATTGGCATCCGAGCTTAAGGCCGACACTGAAAATCTTAAAAATCGGACATTTTTATTAACATCTAAATAAAGAATACAAAGCTATAATATTTTCTTAAATAAATGACTCTCGTTAATGAAAAATGATAGAACATATATCCTGATGCACGGAATGCATAACTTTTAAATACGGAATTCTATATGATTTAAACGTTGCTACACGGACTACACGGATAAATAATATTACACGTTTCAGCGTTAAAACGAGATAAATAAGAATTCTAATTCCCCTATTGCACGCG
Source organism: Corbicula japonica (assembly GCA_038501625.1). Classification (NCBI taxonomy): domain Eukaryota; kingdom Metazoa; phylum Mollusca; class Bivalvia; order Venerida; family Cyrenidae; genus Corbicula; species Corbicula japonica. The sequence goes on along the minus strand of JAZAYU010000262.1, from coordinate 528,075 downwards.
GATTTTTCGGTGTTATATAACCATGTTGTCATTCAGCGCTTGGACAGCCGCCAATGACGGACGAAAATAATAATTTTCATAAAACAAAGTCATGGTCTTAAATTAAAAGCGCCAAATAATTTTTTTCGAAAGCTCTGTTTAATATGTCTTTGAATGTGTTTTCCTTAAAAGTGTGGTACATAGTTAGGCTTTCTTGTGTTCGTATTGTTTAAGTTGCAACTTAAATAATACAGTAAAAACTCCCTAATCCGGATCCCCTATAATCCGGAATCCTCCGAAAACCGCAAAATTTTCATGGTCCCGATTTTTTCCTTCTTATTTTATTGTAACAAAAACCTCCAAATACCGGAACCTCCGAATTCCGGAAACCGGCCTTTAGTTTTCGATTTTATTTTTTTTGGTGTATATTTCCATTTATTGATCGTCGCTACCGGAAGCCCATATGAGCGACGCCTCCAGAAGAGTGTTAGTCATTTTAGGTTTTTGGAGGATAGTGCAAGATACAGAGGACTCTCCAATTCCAGAATCGCCCCTGGTTCTTTTAAGTGCCCGGTGTATAGCACCACTACACTTGACCTCGGTTTTAAATCCCATCCAAACGACTATATTAGTTATTTTAGTTGGAGTAGCGGGGGATCGAACCAGCGATCCCTGGACTCAGAGGCAGACGCGCTAACCACTGAGCTAATGATCCGCTCTCTAATTTCTCCGGTTTAATTTGCAAATTGCTCTGCAAAAAAAACTCCAAAACCGGATATGAGATAATTGCCATTGAATGTGATGAACTCTTGTTGTCTAGTCAGAGGTTTGTGTATTGTCAAACGTGTCAAACATCAACAGGTTTTGATTAGGGCCGTGCATATTAAAGGTAATTATTGCGTAAACATACGTAACATTAAAGGAGTCGAGTAGACAATTATTAGATAATTGTCTGTTAAATTCGTTGTTTAAACAACTGCAAATTTTTATGATGTAATTTTAACATAATTGGACACATTTATATATAATCAATTAAATATATTATATATAATTAATGAGTAATGTTAATGTCTGAACCTCCCACTAAACGAAAAAGAATGGGAATATGGGTTAATTCCATACTAATACAAAAGCTATATTGTAATGAAAACTTATATCGACATGAGTAAATAAATTAAAAATGTCGGATTATATTTCTTTTTTTTCATGATTACGAATCTATCAAAGGTGTCAATGCATACATTAGGGTAAAACTTAGAAATGCGATATACCATACTTATAAGTACACCACTAGTCCAATTTGGTGATGAAGATAAATCCTCTGTAAAGCGGAATCCTCTCTAAACCGGATTTTTTCTTCAGTCCCGAAGGTCACAGGTTTAGGGAGTTTTTACTGTGTACACAATCATGTATATCATAGAACGTATTATATATTTACGTTGTGATGTTCTGTTATTGTCAGTCGGCATCCAAGGTCGCTTTAAACAAACTTAACATGTTATATGCTTAAATGTTTTTCTTTAATGTTTTGCATTTAGATACATAGATTCCCAAAGTATATTACAATCCAAGGCATTTGGAGATTGACGTTGTGGGATACTTTATTTCCTACACTTGTCTTTACTCAACTTTGTTAAATTGATTATTGTGAAAACAGCATAATTACAAAAAGAATATTTTGTTCACATTAATTTGAAATCTGATTCGGGAAATCTTAATGCTTAGTATTCCTGTCCTGCTGTTACGGAGACTCACACCTCAAAAATATAAACACTGGTCGCGCTATATTCCTATGACAGTCATTTGCTGAAATAGTCCGTGTGAGGTTGCATTATTTTTAACATGTAATTATCTCCAAGCTATGCTCAGGTTTGATGCATTTCAATCAAATTTGAATGCCTTCTAAATAATCTTCTTAGGAGTTTGCGCTTTCAGATACATGTTTAAAATAATATGACTCTTTCAGTTTTACTTTAAATAAATTTCAGTGAATACATGTTGAGTGTGGCGATTCCTGATATGCATATGTTGCTTTTTCACAATATTTATAACTTCAATACATCGTGTTTACTTTCTTCAATAAAGTCTTTGTCCAAGCACCTTACACGTAGTATTCGAAATTGAAAAAGGTATAGTATGGTATGAAAGTAGGATATACTAAAATTTGTGGCAGTTCTCTGATTACAATACTTACTGTTAAAAGGCCAACAATCAGGACAAACAAACGTTTTTTGTTTATATTTGAATATTCGTGTGCAAATTCTATGATAGCGTTACTAGATGAATCATTTAGTTTGCAATCGAAAATTTTCTTTTTTTGTGCGTCGAATCCCATTCCAACTATTTCGTAAGGTGGACAATCATCTTCCAGCTCCTCTTTACACGATGTAAGTCCGAGTTGTTTTTTTGATGTGACGCAATAAACGTACACCACCAAAGTACACGTTCTCCCTAAAACATATAATTATTTACGCATATTTTTACTCAACTTTATAAATTTTATTAATTCCAAAACAAATCTTTAGTATATTTTATTTTCATATTCATACCTACCTTTTCCTGAGAACGTTCGGTATCTATATAAGAAATAGTTCTCTATGAAAGAAAAAAAAAACAGTTGGAAGTAAACAAAGTTAACTTATTATTATGTTAAGCTAAATGAACAATTAACTGTGACTGATGTAAGGTACATGTAGATAGTGTACCTTTTTTCATTCAAGATCAATAAAACAAAGTAAAAACCCAAGCTGATCTATCTCTTAAAAGATGTATTTTACTATTAAAAATATAGTAGGCTTGTAAGTATTAGGTAAAATACATGTGCGACTAATGCCGATACGGACGTGCCAAGGCTTGAAAATCTGTCACGATGGAATACACTGTATAACATTACATTTTTATGCGATATATTTCTGAACAGTTGTCTGACAATAAACTGCTATACATCTACTTTGATGTCAGCATCAACTGTATAATTGTTATGCGCATGCTTATAGGAAGGCGATTACACGAAAGGGCGAAATTACACATCTATCGTGTGTTTGTGTCGACAGGTCGAAAGAACGAATAAGCAGATTGGTCGAAACTGGTTTTCTGTCGTGTGTTCGCCGTTTGACATTCGAGGCGAATACACGAAGATATAAAAAAAGGAGGTGACCACACGAAGTTTTGGTATCCACTGAATACGAAAAGTGATTAATATAAAAGTTCGTGTATTCCCCTCTTATTTTTGTTTATTCTTTGTATTTTCTTTTTGAAAATGGTCAATTTATAAACCGTGCTCTTTTTTTCTCTCTACTTTTTGGTTTTGTGGGGACGCAGTGTCTTTTAGATGCGACCATTCCTGCTACGCATATCTTGCCTTTCTCAATGTTTCGTTACTTCGTTTCTTCGCCTCGACAATTAAGTAGCTTTCGACCTTTTGTTTTGTTTTGTTTCCTGTGTATTTCGACCCACCAACACCAACAAATACGCATTTCGTCACCTCGACATTTTAACTCGCCGACACGAACACAAAAATTTTAATTGCCTTATCAATGCGATTTACCGTTTCTTTGAATTTTGTATTTCGGTAACAGTATATGAAAGGTTTTATCTGCCATCTATGAATCGATTTTAAGGGCTTGCCACACTCCTCCCATCTTCGTTTATCGATAAAAAGAAAATTATCAAAATCTCAATAATGGCAAAATGCCGTTAAATGAAATTTTGCACAAATGTATGTTTTTAATGAATCTTTATTTTGCAGATGGTAAGACAAGTTAGAACAGTAAAGATAAATAGTGAGATCTAAAAATTCCCTAAACTACTATTTACATAAATTCACAAAAACTAAACAACACACAACATCATTTTAATGCCCACATGAGTAAGATGATACTGACAACAGTTTATTGTGTCCTCGTGACTTACATATGTACTAAACTTTACGAGATATTAGTAAAAGTGTGATTGACCTTCAATTTCCCGGTCGCTTCCTGGTCGCGTAAACGGATAACAATCACTGATTTCTCTTTTAGTAGCTGAAAATATTTTACAAAGTACACAACATTTTCTTGTCAGTATCATTGCGCTCACGTGGGAATTTAAAATTATGTTTTGTATCGCTTAGTTTTTATGAATTTATGTAAATAGAATTTTAAGGAATTTTTAGGTCTAGCTTTTTTTCTTTACTTTTCTAACGTGTCTTACTGTGTGCAAAATAAAGATACATTAGTAACTTTCATTTGTGCAAAGTTTCATTGAACAGCATTTTGCCATTATTGAGATTTTGAGAATTTTCTTTTTATCGATGAACGAAGTTGGGAGGAGTGTGGCAAGCCCTTAATGATTTTCATCGGATATTGTTAAAAGATGTTTGAACGTGATTTTGATAATATGATATGGTCCTTTACAACAACTATACTTTACAAAGAGAACAATTAAAACCCTCCTTTCAGTGTATGATCTTATTCGCTAAATTTTATTAAACAATACTCACCTTTCAATTTATTAACCGGTTTGAGATCTACGTTGATTCTTGAATCTTGAACGCAAATGATAAGCCCCTGCTTTTTATTGTCCATGTTTTGGTTCCATTCGTCTATTGTAATTTGTGTCATGTTTATTTTACCACCGAATTGGGTTTTGAAGGCTTCAAAGAAGTTGTATGATGCAACGCTTTCAGATAGGACCAACACATCCAAAGCTGTTTATTTGAAATTGGAAATAAAAACAGAGATGAAAGTAATCGAATTCAGAAAAAAAGAGTACAGATTTAAAAGAGAAGTAGAAATATTGGAAATGCAAGCTCCTGACAACTCTCCTAATTTAGAGAAACTATTATCCGTTTTTTTTTGCTACTGAGCTAGGTCCTTTCGAACAAGGCCATCGTTAGATTCCTAAACAGGTAAAGTGCTAGGCTAAGCACATCTAGTTATTTTCGACATAAGCTAGTTTAATATTATTTAATAATTCATTTTGTGGATAAGTCCAAATATATTTAAATACCTGTACAAAATTACATTTACAGCTGAATTTTCTTGAAACTGGACTCTAATACCTGACATTATAAATTGGTTTATATGATTAAGCACTCATATTGATGTCAGATACACAATTATTGATAATAATAATTAAAACGTTTATTATGTGATATTTTTTTTAACATCATATCAATTTATCAAGTAAAGAAAAGAAATATCTTGCTCTTGTGACGAGGAAATACGTAATAATGTGTGTCATAGCAACTCTTTAAAGAAGAATTTATAATTTAAAAACGATAATTATGTACTAATGATGATGTGCTTGACTATTCACTACAATTGAAAATGTAATATTCCTGCATCTGTGACACCAACCCTCAAATGTTTATACTCTAAAACATTACAGCGGTATAAGATTAGACGTTGAATTGATATCGAGACTTGAAGAGAACAAAGCATCTGTGAAGGTAAATTTTTTTAAAAACAAACAATCAACTGACCAAAGAAGACATCATTTACTGGGTTATTTGGATTCTTTTAGAAACAAAATCCTTTAATAAAGTATAATTTAGTATAGAAATGAACTCATTGTGGGTAAACACTATGAGTCTAGTTTAAATCAACAGTCGTCGAACACTAAAATTATAAAAATAGAAAAAGTAATTCGCTCAATGTCTAGGAAGTTAACATTACAACAGTAGTACCAGTAACAACAATATTGCTGCTGGCATTATTAGCACAAAAACGTTTGTAACTTACACTATTAACAGATCGGTTTGATTGCAGTAGTGAAAATGCATGTTACATGTTACAGCGTTAGGCAAATTCGTGATGTAAGCAAGGAACATAAGAACTTTCTGCTCTTGTTTCATCACAAAGTTTTACTTCTGAACGAAATAAGCGAGCTAATGAGATATATAAAAACGAATAGAAACCGTTCCTATAGCTGGCAGTTACAAAAGGCAATCAATTGAGGGTTTTCAGATTGTGGCCTTCGGGAAAATTTCATTTTATTTGCATTTCAACGTCCCAGGGGCCGGGGCAGTGTCTATTTAAAGATCAAGCCGGGCACCTCAAAAACTGAACAGTCGATCATTTTTTCTAACGGCTGTCAATGGCTAATGGCGTACTTAATAACTTGTCCACTTCATATTGATGACACTATTATTATTTGCATGTAACACCGATGTAAATATTGCCAACTGATAATTGTTTATGAGTACGGGGTATCTTCAACAATAACAAAAGAGACAACCGAGACTTACACTTTATAAAATAATATAATTGAACTTTTTTCATTCATTATCTGAAAGATAAATAAAATTGTTGTAATATGCATTTAATATGATCCTCAAATTAAACAAAAACTTCCACAAAATACCACAAAAAAACAAATATGGCAACACCCTTACTCACTGTTGTCAAATAGCGGTCTGAATAAATAGTTTTAGTCTGAGGAATAAAATAAGTCCTGATTAACATGAAAAAAGTCTCCCCGTACATTCAGTGCTGTTATCAGTTACGTCCTGTGAAGGTCGTTGAGCAGGATATTTTTGTACTATATATGTCAATAGTACTTCTAAAATTGCCTTTGTTTAAATATTTCGGCCAGTTTATAGATGGGTGGTTTCAATATCCCAGCCTATACAGGTTCGGATATTGTTCAATCACCCTTAGGATATAATTCCTGCTTTTTAAATTTTGCCTTTGGCGTTGTCTGTGATATGCAGGATTTATATTCTCAGATCCCCTGTCAAAATTCTATTCTATCAGGGCAAACCCATTCTTTTACCTGGGGACTATACGCCGCTGAACATGGAATGGTATTAATCTGACAATACCACATTGAAGGTTCCATGTTCACCGCCATTTGCATACCATCTTTTGAGATGGATCAAAATTGTATTGTTTATTGGATCAAAATTGTATTGTTTCTTGGTGTAAATATTGAGTTGCTCTCAACCCGGGGCTAGGCGGCGTTGGCATTAATATGCGTTTCCATTACTGCCCATGAACAGGCTCAATCAATCTGAGCCTGCAATATTTTCATGTTTGTGGTGCTCGTCGGCTTTCAAAGTTGCCTTTTTATCCGATTAAGAGTATATAAACATCGCAATTCCTTCTGTTTTTTTTACGTGGACTGAAACATGTATTTTCCCTTAAGTACACCCTTTAAGAGTTCGCAAACATTGCAAATGGCAAAAACTAGCTAAAATTTCAAAAATGAATTTTGGGGGAATTACTTTGCCACCTAGATTTTAGTAAAGAAATGTATTTAGCTATGGATGTAGTAAATGTTTGCAAGCTCAATTTAGTCTAATTCATGTTCTAATTACCAAGCACATACTAAAACAAAAGAAAAACCGTTTGCATGAGAACTCTGAAATTGCACATACTAAAACAAAAGAAAAACCGTTTGCATGAGAACTCTGAAATTCATGAACAATATTCCAAAGAAACTCATACCTGAAATGAGTATATGCTGGTCTACAATGTTTAGTGCCAATTTGTCAAAATAATGTTAGGGTATCAAGAAATTCAAGGAAATCTTACTTCCTGGTTCAAAGTGAAAGTAGAATCGACTTTCACTAAGTAAAGTAACTTTCTTTAAGTAAAGATCGAACGCATTTGTTCTTACACAATACATCCCCATGCATGATATGCATATTTCAAGTTGTCATGCAATTGTTGTGTTGGCATTAATGCTGTTGCCTGCAGTGATGCTGCTAGAAGGGTGCTACTCCTGGTTTAAATTAAAGGAGTAAATTTTCTTTTGCATATGGTATTGATAGAAGCATCGATATTATTTGTGCCATCTGTGACAAAGATTGTTTGCTGACGTTTTCACTGCTCTAACTTTTCGCAGTGTATACAGTTACAGTTACTGTACTATTTCTTTTCATTCTGAAGGTAAAACTCATTTTATTAACACGAGTAATAGCTCTGTTACTTCTGCTACTGTCGAATATACTGATGTTACTACTGTGACTGTTAGCAGTATAACTGTTGTTTCTTCTGTAACTGCAAGCAGTAGTCCTGCTGTTACTGATGGCACTGCCAGCAGTAGCACTGCTGTACAGCTGCTGTTGTCACTGTCAGAAGTATTACTGCTGCTACTGCTATCACTGCTGTTACTGCAAGCACTACTACTGCTGTTAGTGTTGTTATTGCCAGCAGCACTACTTCTGTTACTGCTGTTACTGTTCTTATTGCCATGACTGCTATTACTGCAAGCAACAATTAATGCTTCTACTGATGTACTGCTAACTTCGTGGAATTTAGGGAATTGTGATATTTAGTTTTTTTCTGAATTGTTTAAACATTTCTTAACCCTTGAATAATTTATTTGTTTTAAGCTTTATTGAACCGCATTTTGTCGTTAGAGAGATTTTGATAATTTTCCTTTGGTCGATGAAAGTTTGATATCGACTCAAGCCATTTAATAGCCTGAATTGTTGTACGGTTCGTCATTCCACTTTAGTTAGAATCAAACACAAAAATGTCTAAAGAAAAGATCCAGCATATACTTTTATTGAATCACTTTAATATGAAATATGAAAGAACTTACTCTTTGTTGCAGTTTCTGCCATTTCAGTTTTTTCCTTATTCTGAAACAAATAAACACAGATAGTACTTTCTGTTCATTTTAATCACAGCATTTTGTAAATCTTGAATTTATTTAAGAGTAACATTTGGAGAGGACGATGAACAATATTCACATTTTTTGACAAAGAAAACGACACAGCCATCGTTATAAACATGCTTACGTCCACATAGCAGTTTACATTACATTATACTCTGAACAAGAAAATTGGCATTATGCATAACCTAGCAAATGAAAAAGGTCGCAAGTATAAAACAACTTTAGCGTAAACAATGATAAAAAACTAAATGTTTACATAAAATGAATATACCTGTACCTAACAAAGAGACAAAAAAGAGGTATGTCAAAAATTAAATGTTTTCGAAACATAATCATTTCCACACACACAAACGCACGCACACACACACACACACACACACACACACACACACACACACACACACACACACACACACACACACACACACACACACACACACACACACACACACACACGCACGCACGCACGCACGCACGCACGCACGCACGCACGCACGCACGCACGCACGCACGCACGCACGCACACACACACACCGCCTAACTATAATAAACTTTACGATATTAAACCTGACATACATCATGTTCCACAATGCAGAATGAAACAGCCGAATCAAAGCTTCTATGACCAGATATCTTACCTTAAGGTATATATACAAATTTAAATACGCAAAAATAGTCACTTGAATTTATCAATATATGTTATTTGGTGGTTATAATGACGTTATTTCCTGTAGATATATCAAATCAATCCATCGCATGATTTACCTTTGAGGAAATAATTATGAACTACAATAGAACCTGGTTTAAACCCCCAGTGGCAATTTGATTTGCCACTGACCGTTCCAAGGCGGTAACCCCTCGGGTTCTCATTTTTGTTTATTGTTAGTGGTGTCTTTTTTGAAACTGATTATTTTATTAACCATGCTCTCTCCCCCTCTCTTCTTCTTGACTGTGTGGGGAGGCTGTTTTTTCTGAATGTGGCGATTCCTGATATGCATATTTCACCTTTTTATAATCACAGTAGTTGTGTATGTGCTGTGTGGCGGCCGTAAAACGTCTCCCCGTACTTACATTCAATACTGTTATCTTTTCATCCCTCAGGGACTGCATTTGACATTCACTTTCCACACCCCCTCCCCACTCACTCATTTACTATTATATACCACATTGAAGGTTATATTTTCACCGACTTTCTGTTGCGTTTAAATTGATTTATTATTATACGCTTTCTGGAACCAGAATTGGTCATTTTGGTGTATTTTAGTACTCTTTTTACAGTCCCATTCCTTTGGGATCAGTGATTCAGGACGTTAATATTTATGGACATTGATCAGCGTGCTATTTATAGAATATAGTGTTTAGCGCGCTTTACTGTCTATACACGTATTACGTTGTGACGTCACTTGAGAAATTCAATGCAACCTAAAGTCGCTGATCATATAATGGTATTCTTTCTACATATTTCATTATGGCAGCACAAAATAAAATATTGAAAATCAATCTTTCTCCAATAAGGCTATCTTCTGCGTCTTCTGTCCAAACACCGCATAAAATTAAATCTTTTAAAAGTCTGCAGCCTTCGGTTCGTTTATCACGTATTAATTTATCTTCGGCAAGCTCTATCAATATGACAGGTCTGCAGAGGGTTCATTGTACTAATTTATTTAAAAACAATTTAAAAATTACTCTTTCACCTTTAAAATCGCCTATTCTTCGAAAGTATGATATTTCTACAACAAATAAATTGAATGACGGAAGACGCAGACCTTATCCTTCTATTTTCAAGTGCAATTCTAAGAGGTGCAGATGCTGTGATTATTTGAATTGTAATTCTATCATTAAATCCACAGTTAACGGCAGAACTTTCTCAGTTAACATTAATAATGATATAGACTGACGAACTGATAATATTGTTTACGTTTTAACTTGAAATTCTAATAACTGTGGTATTCAATATGTGGGACAAACAGGTCGCCCTTTAAAAACACGTTTTGGACAACATTGTTCTAAAATTCGAAACAACAGCAAATTTAAAACATTTTTATACCAACACTTTAAGCATTCAGGACACCGTTTACAAAATATTTCCGTTCAACCAGTAGAAAAACTTACATTTGACAGCACTGCTTCAAGAGCATTTAAAATCAGGGCCAGGCTCGTTTCGGAGCAGAAATGGATTAAAAAATTACAAACTCCTTACCCACTTGGTTTAAATGATAATATTTATCAAGAAGGCAACATTTCTAAAAATCCTGATTATGACGTCTTTGAATTACTTGAAATACGTAAAAGAAAATCGAGGTCGCACGGAAGCAGAACTAATGGAAACATAAAAAGAAAATCACGTATTCGTTGTTCTATTCATGACCTACATATTATTTTAAAACAATCTGGCAGACACGCTATGCTATCTAGGTTGGCTTCTCTTTCTATATCAAGTCTGCAGAAACTGGATGAGGAAGCCGACGACATCGTCATTAGAACCCATCCATTTTACGAGGTTGCTAGTCTTATTCAGTGTTATACTCGGCATGTTCTCAGGCCGCATATTGACTTGGAATCGGACCATCAAAGACATTTCCTTAAAATTTCTTTTTTAAATAAAGGAATAGATTTTATTGACCTTCCTAGTATATTTAAAGATAAAAGAGTTCAATCGGCTGTTCCTATTTATTTTAAGAATACTGAATCGCCTATGGTTTGTTATAAATACAACAAACCAACTAGAAATATAATTTTTAATTACAATAAAATTACATCGGATTTACAGATCATTGAAAATACACCAAAATCTTGAGAGTGTTTAACTTCTAAATATTGCTATAAGCCTGCCGGTCATATTGTTACCGGTGATCTTAATTTAATCAAAGACTCTAGAATTCGTAATTTAATTTCTAAAGGTCCCAAATATAGAATATCATCCAAAATTGACTTTAATGCATGCCGTGCAGAAATTGCTGAGTCTTTGAACTTATTTTGCAATAAATGGTGCAAAAGAGAACATGCCGAGCCTAATGCACTTTCTAACTGGAAAAAGCACATATTCAAAATAATTGACACCCGTATATCATTTTATGAAAGAAACATTGCTTTATTACCACCTCGACCTCGTTTTAACTTTCGTCATTTGAAAAAAGGAATTCAAGACTTTCATAACAGATTTGTTTTAACACCTGCTGATAAGGCTTCTAATAATGTAATTATAGTGTGACGAATACACTATATTAATATTCAAACTGAAGAACTGAACAGCACTAATGCTTATATACTGACTTCTTCATCTGAGAGTGATATTGTTACTGCACACACTCTACAAATTACAAAATTTAGAATCAGTATTGAGCCGAAACAAGACAAAGTACCTACTATGTATTGGTTACCTAAAATGCATAAAACACCGTATAAAGCAAGATTTATTGCTAACTCTAGTTCTTGCACTACTACTAAATTATCCGTGCTCTTAACATCTTGTCTTACAGCTATAAAAGAACACGTAATTAGGTATTGTGATAAGGTTTTTGAAACTTCTGGCAAAAATTTATTTTGGTCGATTAAAAATTCAAATGACGTTTTGAAAAAGCTTAAATCAAATAATTTTCGGGCGTTCTGTTTGTCTACTTATGATTTCTCAACATTATACACTTCGCTCCCTCATAATTTAATAAGAGACAAACTAACCAGTCTCATTGAAAAAACGTTTGCTAGAGAAAATAAAACCTTCATCGCTTGTAATGAACATAGGGCATTTTTTACAGATGGTTCTTATGATAATTATACATTATGGACTTGTCAAGACCTTATAGAGTCGCTAACTTTCTTACTGGATAATATTTATGTTAGATTCGGTACCTCTATTTATAAACAAGTAATAGGCATCCCAATGGGTACTAATTGTGCACCCCTTGTTGCTGATCTGTTTTTATACTGTTATGAAAGAGACTTTATGTTATCTCTTTCTACTGAACATCAAGATGATATAATTACAGCTTTTAACAACACCTCGAGGTACCTTGATGATTTATTAAATATAGACAATAACCATTTTCCATTACTGGTTAATAAGATTTATCCCAAAGAACTACAACTTAACAAAGCGAACACTTCAGAAAAGCAAGCAAACTTTCTCGATCTAAATCTGTCCATTGAAAATGGTTATGTCACTACTAAAATTTATGATAAAAGAGATGATTTTAATTTTAATATAGTAAATTTTCCGTTTTTAGACGGCGATGTTCCCCGTGCAACATCTTATGGGGTTTATATCTCACAGCTTGTTCGCTTTTCAAGAGCTTGCAACAATGTTAATGATTTCAATGAACGTAATCTTTGCATTACAGAAAAACTCTTAAAACAAGGTTATCGGTATCACAAATTAAGGAAAACCTTTTGCAAGTTTTATCGCCGATACCCAGATTTAATTCATAAATACAAATGCAGTTTAAAATCACTTTTGCAACAAGGTATTTCACAACCAGTTTTTTATGGAGATTTAATTTATAAACTTAAAAAGATTAAAGGCAGTGTTAATTTCTCCCGGTTATTCGTAAAAACCATCTGTAAATTTAAAAAGAAAGGTTACCAACATGATATTTTACAGCGCTCTGCAGGCCTGGTGATTAACCCTTCTACAGTTGATCATTATGCTTACCTCTTTGGTTGCACGACGGTGGCAGGGGTTTAAGAGTTTATGAAGGTTATTGGGGAAATCTTTTCTTAAAAGAACCTAGAAACTCGATTTGTTTCTTTTATCCCTGTCATCGTGTTCTTGCTGATTTTACTCCAGGAGCTCTGGTCTCGGTAAGATCATTGAGTACCCCTTTCGGCTTTGCAATGCTCTTAGCTTCTTATGTTTTATATGTTTGTGTGCTTTTGCATGCAACATTGTTAAGCAGATAAGTGGGTTGGAGTCTTTTCACCAAGACAACTTGTACTTGTTTTGTGATATGAGAACCTGTTGGGGCAAGTGTGAGGTTGGTGCACCCTAGAACCTGGTTTAAACCCCCAGTGGCAATTTGATTTGCCACTGACCGTTCCAAGGCGGTAACCCCTCGGGTTCTCATTTTTGTTTATTGTTAGTGGTGTCTTTTTTGAAACTGATTATTTTATTAACCATGCTCTCTCCCCCTCTCTTCTTCTTGACTGTGTGGGGAGGCTGTTTTTTCTGAATGTGGCGATTCCTGATATGCATATTTCACCTTTTTATAATCACAGTAGTTGTGTATGTGCTGTGTGGCGGCCGTAAAACGTCTCCCCGTACTTACATTCAATACTGTTATCTTTTCATCCCTCAGGGACTGCATTTGACATTCACTTTCCACACCCCCTCCCCACTCACTCATTTACTATTATATACCACATTGAAGGTTATATTTTCACCGACTTTCTGTTGCGTTTAAATTGATTTATTATTATACGCTTTCTGGAACCAGAATTGGTCATTTTGGTGTATTTTAGTACTCTTTTTACAGTCCCATTCCTTTGGGATCAGTGATTCAGGACGTTAATATTTATGGACATTGATCAGCGTGCTATTTATAGAATATAGTGTTTAGCGCGCTTTACTGTCTATACACGTATTACGTTGTGACGTCACTTGAGAAATTCAATGCAACCTAAAGTCGCTGATCATATAATGGTATTCTTTCTACATATTTCATTATGGCAGCACAAAATAAAATATTGAAAATCAATCTTTCTCCAATAAGGCTATCTTCTGCGTCTTCTGTCCAAACACCGCATAAAATTAAATCTTTTAAAAGTCTGCAGCCTTCGGTTCGTTTATCACGTATTAATTTATCTTCGGCAAGCTCTATCAATATGACAGGTCTGCAGAGGGTTCATTGTACTAATTTATTTAAAAACAATTTAAAAATTACTCTTTCACCTTTAAAATCGCCTATTCTTCGAAAGTATGATATTTCTACAACAAATAAATTGAATGACGGAAGACGCAGACCTTATCCTTCTATTTTCAAGTGCAATTCTAAGAGGTGCAGATGCTGTGATTATTTGAATTGTAATTCTATCATTAAATCCACAGTTAACGGCAGAACTTTCTCAGTTAACATTAATAATGATATAGACTGACGAACTGATAATATTGTTTACGTTTTAACTTGAAATTCTAATAACTGTGGTATTCAATATGTGGGACAAACAGGTCGCCCTTTAAAAACACGTTTTGGACAACATTGTTCTAAAATTCGAAACAACAGCAAATTTAAAACATTTTTATACCAACACTTTAAGCATTCAGGACACCGTTTACAAAATATTTCCGTTCAACCAGTAGAAAAACTTACATTTGACAGCACTGCTTCAAGAGCATTTAAAATCAGGGCCAGGCTCGTTTCGGAGCAGAAATGGATTAAAAAATTACAAACTCCTTACCCACTTGGTTTAAATGATAATATTTATCAAGAAGGCAACATTTCTAAAAATCCTGATTATGACGTCTTTGAATTACTTGAAATACGTAAAAGAAAATCGAGGTCGCACGGAAGCAGAACTAATGGAAACATAAAAAGAAAATCACGTATTCGTTGTTCTATTCATGACCTACATATTATTTTAAAACAATCTGGCAGACACGCTATGCTATCTAGGTTGGCTTCTCTTTCTATATCAAGTCTGCAGAAACTGGATGAGGAAGCCGACGACATCGTCATTAGAACCCATCCATTTTACGAGGTTGCTAGTCTTATTCAGTGTTATACTCGGCATGTTCTCAGGCCGCATATTGACTTGGAATCGGACCATCAAAGACATTTCCTTAAAATTTCTTTTTTAAATAAAGGAATAGATTTTATTGACCTTCCTAGTATATTTAAAGATAAAAGAGTTCAATCGGCTGTTCCTATTTATTTTAAGAATACTGAATCGCCTATGGTTTGTTATAAATACAACAAACCAACTAGAAATATAATTTTTAATTACAATAAAATTACATCGGATTTACAGATCATTGAAAATACACCAAAATCTTGAGAGTGTTTAACTTCTAAATATTGCTATAAGCCTGCCGGTCATATTGTTACCGGTGATCTTAATTTAATCAAAGACTCTAGAATTCGTAATTTAATTTCTAAAGGTCCCAAATATAGAATATCATCCAAAATTGACTTTAATGCATGCCGTGCAGAAATTGCTGAGTCTTTGAACTTATTTTGCAATAAATGGTGCAAAAGAGAACATGCCGAGCCTAATGCACTTTCTAACTGGAAAAAGCACATATTCAAAATAATTGACACCCGTATATCATTTTATGAAAGAAACATTGCTTTATTACCACCTCGACCTCGTTTTAACTTTCGTCATTTGAAAAAAGGAATTCAAGACTTTCATAACAGATTTGTTTTAACACCTGCTGATAAGGCTTCTAATAATGTAATTATAGTGTGACGAATACACTATATTAATATTCAAACTGAAGAACTGAACAGCACTAATGCTTATATACTGACTTCTTCATCTGAGAGTGATATTGTTACTGCACACACTCTACAAATTACAAAATTTAGAATCAGTATTGAGCCGAAACAAGACAAAGTACCTACTATGTATTGGTTACCTAAAATGCATAAAACACCGTATAAAGCAAGATTTATTGCTAACTCTAGTTCTTGCACTACTACTAAATTATCCGTGCTCTTAACATCTTGTCTTACAGCTATAAAAGAACACGTAATTAGGTATTGTGATAAGGTTTTTGAAACTTCTGGCAAAAATTTATTTTGGTCGATTAAAAATTCAAATGACGTTTTGAAAAAGCTTAAATCAAATAATTTTCGGGCGTTCTGTTTGTCTACTTATGATTTCTCAACATTATACACTTCGCTCCCTCATAATTTAATAAGAGACAAACTAACCAGTCTCATTGAAAAAACGTTTGCTAGAGAAAATAAAACCTTCATCGCTTGTAATGAACATAGGGCATTTTTTACAGATGGTTCTTATGATAATTATACATTATGGACTTGTCAAGACCTTATAGAGTCGCTAACTTTCTTACTGGATAATATTTATGTTAGATTCGGTACCTCTATTTATAAACAAGTAATAGGCATCCCAATGGGTACTAATTGTGCACCCCTTGTTGCTGATCTGTTTTTATACTGTTATGAAAGAGACTTTATGTTATCTCTTTCTACTGAACATCAAGATGATATAATTACAGCTTTTAACAACACCTCGAGGTACCTTGATGATTTATTAAATATAGACAATAACCATTTTCCATTACTGGTTAATAAGATTTATCCCAAAGAACTACAACTTAACAAAGCGAACACTTCAGAAAAGCAAGCAAACTTTCTCGATCTAAATCTGTCCATTGAAAATGGTTATGTCACTACTAAAATTTATGATAAAAGAGATGATTTTAATTTTAATATAGTAAATTTTCCGTTTTTAGACGGCGATGTTCCCCGTGCAACATCTTATGGGGTTTATATCTCACAGCTTGTTCGCTTTTCAAGAGCTTGCAACAATGTTAATGATTTCAATGAACGTAATCTTTGCATTACAGAAAAACTCTTAAAACAAGGTTATCGGTATCACAAATTAAGGAAAACCTTTTGCAAGTTTTATCGCCGATACCCAGATTTAATTCATAAATACAAATGCAGTTTAAAATCACTTTTGCAACAAGGTATTTCACAACCAGTTTTTTATGGAGATTTAATTTATAAACTTAAAAAGATTAAAGGCAGTGTTAATTTCTCCCGGTTATTCGTAAAAACCATCTGTAAATTTAAAAAGAAAGGTTACCAACATGATATTTTACAGCGCTCTGCAGGCCTGGTGATTAACCCTTCTACAGTTGATCATTATGCTTACCTCTTTGGTTGCACGACGGTGGCAGGGGTTTAAGAGTTTATGAAGGTTATTGGGGAAATCTTTTCTTAAAAGAACCTAGAAACTCGATTTGTTTCTTTTATCCCTGTCATCGTGTTCTTGCTGATTTTACTCCAGGAGCTCTGGTCTCGGTAAGATCATTGAGTACCCCTTTCGGCTTTGCAATGCTCTTAGCTTCTTATGTTTTATATGTTTGTGTGCTTTTGCATGCAACATTGTTAAGCAGATAAGTGGGTTGGAGTCTTTTCACCAAGACAACTTGTACTTGTTTTGTGATATGAGAACCTGTTGGGGCAAGTGTGAGGTTGGTGCACCCTAGAACCTGGTTTAAACCCCCAGTGGCAATTTGATTTGCCACTGACCGTTCCAAGGCGGTAACCCCTCGGGTTCTCATTTTTGTTTATTGTTAGTGGTGTCTTTTTTGAAACTGATTATTTTATTAACCATGCTCTCTCCCCCTCTCTTCTTCTTGACTGTGTGGGGAGGCTGTTTTTTCTGAATGTGGCGATTCCTGATATGCATATTTCACCTTTTTATAATCACAGTAGTTGTGTATGTGCTGTGTGGCGGCCGTAAAACGTCTCCCCGTACTTACATTCAATACTGTTATCTTTTCATCCCTCAGGGACTGCATTTGACATTCACTTTCCACACCCCCTCCCCACTCACTCATTTACTATTATATACCACATTGAAGGTTATATTTTCACCGACTTTCTGTTGCGTTTAAATTGATTTATTATTATACGCTTTCTGGAACCAGAATTGGTCATTTTGGTGTATTTTAGTACTCTTTTTACAGTCCCATTCCTTTGGGATCAGTGATTCAGGACGTTAATATTTATGGACATTGATCAGCGTGCTATTTATAGAATATAGTGTTTAGCGCGCTTTACTGTCTATACACGTATTACGTTGTGACGTCACTTGAGAAATTCAATGCAACCTAAAGTCGCTGATCATATAATGGTATTCTTTCTACATATTTCATTATGGCAGCACAAAATAAAATATTGAAAATCAATCTTTCTCCAATAAGGCTATCTTCTGCGTCTTCTGTCCAAACACCGCATAAAATTAAATCTTTTAAAAGTCTGCAGCCTTCGGTTCGTTTATCACGTATTAATTTATCTTCGGCAAGCTCTATCAATATGACAGGTCTGCAGAGGGTTCATTGTACTAATTTATTTAAAAACAATTTAAAAATTACTCTTTCACCTTTAAAATCGCCTATTCTTCGAAAGTATGATATTTCTACAACAAATAAATTGAATGACGGAAGACGCAGACCTTATCCTTCTATTTTCAAGTGCAATTCTAAGAGGTGCAGATGCTGTGATTATTTGAATTGTAATTCTATCATTAAATCCACAGTTAACGGCAGAACTTTCTCAGTTAACATTAATAATGATATAGACTGACGAACTGATAATATTGTTTACGTTTTAACTTGAAATTCTAATAACTGTGGTATTCAATATGTGGGACAAACAGGTCGCCCTTTAAAAACACGTTTTGGACAACATTGTTCTAAAATTCGAAACAACAGCAAATTTAAAACATTTTTATACCAACACTTTAAGCATTCAGGACACCGTTTACAAAATATTTCCGTTCAACCAGTAGAAAAACTTACATTTGACAGCACTGCTTCAAGAGCATTTAAAATCAGGGCCAGGCTCGTTTCGGAGCAGAAATGGATTAAAAAATTACAAACTCCTTACCCACTTGGTTTAAATGATAATATTTATCAAGAAGGCAACATTTCTAAAAATCCTGATTATGACGTCTTTGAATTACTTGAAATACGTAAAAGAAAATCGAGGTCGCACGGAAGCAGAACTAATGGAAACATAAAAAGAAAATCACGTATTCGTTGTTCTATTCATGACCTACATATTATTTTAAAACAATCTGGCAGACACGCTATGCTATCTAGGTTGGCTTCTCTTTCTATATCAAGTCTGCAGAAACTGGATGAGGAAGCCGACGACATCGTCATTAGAACCCATCCATTTTACGAGGTTGCTAGTCTTATTCAGTGTTATACTCGGCATGTTCTCAGGCCGCATATTGACTTGGAATCGGACCATCAAAGACATTTCCTTAAAATTTCTTTTTTAAATAAAGGAATAGATTTTATTGACCTTCCTAGTATATTTAAAGATAAAAGAGTTCAATCGGCTGTTCCTATTTATTTTAAGAATACTGAATCGCCTATGGTTTGTTATAAATACAACAAACCAACTAGAAATATAATTTTTAATTACAATAAAATTACATCGGATTTACAGATCATTGAAAATACACCAAAATCTTGAGAGTGTTTAACTTCTAAATATTGCTATAAGCCTGCCGGTCATATTGTTACCGGTGATCTTAATTTAATCAAAGACTCTAGAATTCGTAATTTAATTTCTAAAGGTCCCAAATATAGAATATCATCCAAAATTGACTTTAATGCATGCCGTGCAGAAATTGCTGAGTCTTTGAACTTATTTTGCAATAAATGGTGCAAAAGAGAACATGCCGAGCCTAATGCACTTTCTAACTGGAAAAAGCACATATTCAAAATAATTGACACCCGTATATCATTTTATGAAAGAAACATTGCTTTATTACCACCTCGACCTCGTTTTAACTTTCGTCATTTGAAAAAAGGAATTCAAGACTTTCATAACAGATTTGTTTTAACACCTGCTGATAAGGCTTCTAATAATGTAATTATAGTGTGACGAATACACTATATTAATATTCAAACTGAAGAACTGAACAGCACTAATGCTTATATACTGACTTCTTCATCTGAGAGTGATATTGTTACTGCACACACTCTACAAATTACAAAATTTAGAATCAGTATTGAGCCGAAACAAGACAAAGTACCTACTATGTATTGGTTACCTAAAATGCATAAAACACCGTATAAAGCAAGATTTATTGCTAACTCTAGTTCTTGCACTACTACTAAATTATCCGTGCTCTTAACATCTTGTCTTACAGCTATAAAAGAACACGTAATTAGGTATTGTGATAAGGTTTTTGAAACTTCTGGCAAAAATTTATTTTGGTCGATTAAAAATTCAAATGACGTTTTGAAAAAGCTTAAATCAAATAATTTTCGGGCGTTCTGTTTGTCTACTTATGATTTCTCAACATTATACACTTCGCTCCCTCATAATTTAATAAGAGACAAACTAACCAGTCTCATTGAAAAAACGTTTGCTAGAGAAAATAAAACCTTCATCGCTTGTAATGAACATAGGGCATTTTTTACAGATGGTTCTTATGATAATTATACATTATGGACTTGTCAAGACCTTATAGAGTCGCTAACTTTCTTACTGGATAATATTTATGTTAGATTCGGTACCTCTATTTATAAACAAGTAATAGGCATCCCAATGGGTACTAATTGTGCACCCCTTGTTGCTGATCTGTTTTTATACTGTTATGAAAGAGACTTTATGTTATCTCTTTCTACTGAACATCAAGATGATATAATTACAGCTTTTAACAACACCTCGAGGTACCTTGATGATTTATTAAATATAGACAATAACCATTTTCCATTACTGGTTAATAAGATTTATCCCAAAGAACTACAACTTAACAAAGCGAACACTTCAGAAAAGCAAGCAAACTTTCTCGATCTAAATCTGTCCATTGAAAATGGTTATGTCACTACTAAAATTTATGATAAAAGAGATGATTTTAATTTTAATATAGTAAATTTTCCGTTTTTAGACGGCGATGTTCCCCGTGCAACATCTTATGGGGTTTATATCTCACAGCTTGTTCGCTTTTCAAGAGCTTGCAACAATGTTAATGATTTCAATGAACGTAATCTTTGCATTACAGAAAAACTCTTAAAACAAGGTTATCGGTATCACAAATTAAGGAAAACCTTTTGCAAGTTTTATCGCCGATACCCAGATTTAATTCATAAATACAAATGCAGTTTAAAATCACTTTTGCAACAAGGTATTTCACAACCAGTTTTTTATGGAGATTTAATTTATAAACTTAAAAAGATTAAAGGCAGTGTTAATTTCTCCCGGTTATTCGTAAAAACCATCTGTAAATTTAAAAAGAAAGGTTACCAACATGATATTTTACAGCGCTCTGCAGGCCTGGTGATTAACCCTTCTACAGTTGATCATTATGCTTACCTCTTTGGTTGCACGACGGTGGCAGGGGTTTAAGAGTTTATGAAGGTTATTGGGGAAATCTTTTCTTAAAAGAACCTAGAAACTCGATTTGTTTCTTTTATCCCTGTCATCGTGTTCTTGCTGATTTTACTCCAGGAGCTCTGGTCTCGGTAAGATCATTGAGTACCCCTTTCGGCTTTGCAATGCTCTTAGCTTCTTATGTTTTATATGTTTGTGTGCTTTTGCATGCAACATTGTTAAGCAGATAAGTGGGTTGGAGTCTTTTCACCAAGACAACTTGTACTTGTTTTGTGATATGAGAACCTGTTGGGGCAAGTGTGAGGTTGGTGCACCCTAGAACCTGGTTTAAACCCCCAGTGGCAATTTGATTTGCCACTGACCGTTCCAAGGCGGTAACCCCTCGGGTTCTCATTTTTGTTTATTGTTAGTGGTGTCTTTTTTGAAACTGATTATTTTATTAACCATGCTCTCTCCCCCTCTCTTCTTCTTGACTGTGTGGGGAGGCTGTTTTTTCTGAATGTGGCGATTCCTGATATGCATATTTCACCTTTTTAGAATTTCTTAGTAATAGTCATGATTAATGTTCTTAAACACAAGCTTGGGATTGTGGGTCCACAAAATAACTAACAATAGAGGTCGGTTTTGTGTCCATTCATTACAATCAGAACATACAATCAGTACTGTTATTAGTTATATAGTCTATTGAAGGCCGTTGAGAATGACATGTATTTGTGTAAATACTGAGTACGCTCAACCCGAGGCTAGGCGGCGTGAACAGTAGTAAGCACTTGCTCATATACTAGTCTAAATCATTCAGTCATTCAGATGCTCTGAGGCAAAGGCGATCAGTACGTCTGAAGACATTGTTTATTAAACAATCGGACGCTTCAAAACGAGGCTCTAAGAGTAGTGAAGTAAGGATATTAGTATGGAACGTCGTTGCTGTCTCGTGATAATTGTTTAAAATTGTCTGCTTGCCAACAGTCTTAACAGGAAATCGTACGGCGACACGCACTTTTCCTGTGCATCATTGTTCCCACAGGAGTATGTAATTCAGCTGGATTCTGTAACTACGAGATTAGACGAAAATTGTTTGAAGACAGTCAAGCACAATAGTAACCTTATTGCTACCTTAGAAATATTTATAATTAAGTTTTTTAATTAGAAGATCATATTTTCTCTAAAATTTTGATCGCTTTGGATCAAAATTACGTCCGAAACAGAAAGCTTGGATCTACACCTTGTTTTGTTTATTTCTTAACATTTATTCAAAATTCTTTGCATTACCATCATGGCTACCTAATAAACATTTTATATTGAAATCACCTCAATTAGATTTCATAAAAAAACTAAATTTAAAAACTTAATGACTCAATTTCCCAGCTTGGAGAAGACAAAACAAGAATATTAAGTATAACTTAAATAAATAAATAAGGAATTTGGGGGGTTGGGCCGTGTTTTTTATTTTCTGACGAGTTGTATCAATCTTGCGGATTAACGCTGCACTATGCTAAAATCATTAATGGGTACATAGTAAATACACATAATGTAAAGGTGTAAAAGATAACGTAATAATGGTAATTGTTAAATTAAATGTTATGATGCATTATCATAACATATGTTAAACGGACACAACATATAGATGTGTACACATAACGAAAATGATGCACAGACATAAAGTAATAATGCATTGACATATCATAATGATGCACGAACGTAGGTAACATCACGATGCACAGACATAACAACATGTACATGTACGTAATGATGGGTGAGCATTCTTGTTTGTGGTTTTAAAGATATAGAATGTTTAACTGCGCATGCATGATTATGCATTATCATAACATATGTTAAACGGGCACAACATATAGATGTGTACAAATAACGAAAATGATGCACAGACATAAAGTAATAATGCATTGACATATCATAATGATGCACGAACGTAAGTAACATCACGATGCACAGACATAATAACATGTACATGTAGGTAATGATGGGTGAGCATTCTTGTCTGTGGTTTTAAAGATATAGAGTGTTTAACTGCGCATGCATGATTATGTTTTACTGATAACGACTTAGTAGGAGTCTAATAACGATAATGAAATTGTGGCAGCAACGGCGTCGCATATATTTGCAATCATTTATGTATAGTAAAGTGGCATGTGATTTAAAACGCCTTTGCTATAAACCATATACATGATTTTGTAGCTTGGATATGATCACATTATCGAAATGTCATAGTATGTAAATTATAGTGTTAACTAATTTCATTAGAAATCGCGATGAACTGAAGTCGGGAACCAAAAGCGCCGGTCAGACTTTTTATATAGCGATGTCCCTAGACGTTCGTCAGAGCAGTGTGATACTGATCAATTACCGAATGTATAGATGATTTAGACTACTCATATACAAATTCAATTAAACCGAGCCTGCAATATTTTAATATTGGTCGTGTTTGGTGGCTTTCAAAGTTCCCTTTTTCATTTATTTAATAGATAAACAATGAAAAGCAATTAAAAGTAATACTTTGAAAACGCTCTTGTTCCTTTGACCGCAGAATAAAAATACAACAGACCGAACTCCGAACATATAAAGTTTGGCAGCACATTATTAAAGTTTGGGAATAACGTGACAAAGAATGGCCGCTTGTACACACAATCTCAAGACCAGATGAAAGTGATCGCTTATTGTTTCTCGCTTTTCCTTGGATCGTTTAACATGAAATAAAATCAAAAGTATGGGTAACCATAAATCGAGACAGAGTACACTCGGATCTAGTTGAAATCGTTTCTTTGGCGACGTTTTGCAAGTGAGATGTTAGTTGCGTAAACCATTGTTATATTCGACAAATTGTAATGTACTTCTTCAAATAATTGTATATGCAATTTTTGTAAGAAACTACTATAAAAAGCGCACAGTCAAGGAGAAAAGGAGAAAAGGATTGCATATATTTGCTGCGACGCTGAGGATAGATTACACTGACATAATGACAATGAAACATTTTAGTGAGTCTGTTGCATAAATCCTTAAACGTTATATTTTTGTGTGTTATATTCTTATGATTTGCATCAAAGTAGTTCTGTTATAAAAAAGGAAGCTTATGTTATTGTTTAAGCATGCAGAATTTGATTCTTTTAGATACATGCATATCAAATTAAACATTAATGTTTTTTTCGGTGTAATCTATGACAATATTTTCAGAAAGAAGTTAAAACATATATGCCCACAATGGGAATCGAACATGTTCGGCGACAGCGCCTAGCCACATAACGCCGAGCACTACCAATTAAGCTAGTCGGGACAACACAAAACAAAGAATGCGCGGATAACTCTGATATATTAAGTGATCGTCATTACTTGACACTGGTATCCTATAGGCGCTGTTGAACTGTAATTTGTAAAATATAAATGTAGTACAGTCTCAAAACTTATAAATGGAAAGCGGAAGATCTCACACTGGACTTCGAAATAAGTTTTAGAACCCTAGGGAATGACAGTATTTGTAACATGTGCAGCGGTTCTGTTTTTTTTTGTTATCGAGCTTTGATGATTGTTAAAAGAATCACGAATATATTCTACTTTGTTTTTATGTTTGTAACGTAATAATACTGAAGTTCGAGCTTTCTTCCTTTAAGTTGACGAAATGACGAAATTATGTACAACATGTAATTATAATAAATCGTTTGTGGCAAATTTGTGCTGGATAGAGTAGCTTAGAACAGGATTTGAACCTCGGACCTCCGGCTTACAGTGTCGACGCTCTAGCAACTGAGCTACCGAGGCCGCTGGTACGAAATCTACTACATTTCTCCCCACTTTTACGGAAGCAAAAAGCAGTACCTTGAAACTTTGAAACCTTGTCTTGCGGTTTGCAAATTAGGCTTTCTGATTGGACAATATGACTTTCATCCGGGTGCAATAGTCCAGAATGTTTGGTTCCGGATTTTAAAACTGAAAAGCCGCCATTTTGTTTCTCGATTCGGATTTTCAGAAGTTCTCCTTCCATATGTTAGAAACAATTAAGATTTAACTCGCCAAAACATTAAGGTAAATAAGTTTCTACATTGATTAAATCCTAATATTGTCACAGAGTTAGTGTCTAACAGTAGACTCCACCGTAGCGATGCGTATTACGGTAGTAGGTTTGGGTTAATTAATTAAAATACAGAGTGACAAAATGACATTTACACCGCTTTCCCAAGCATTCTAAACAATGGAAATTGACGCATTTTTTTTATTTTTTTACTGCAATTATCAACACGAACAGTAAGTGTAACATTGCAGTTTAGATAGTAATATCGATTGCTTTCGTTTTAATTTGGTGTGGGAAAGCGATAAGGTATTGCGTTGAATTAACTCTGGATACCGTAGACTGGACAGAACTGGTCAAATGAAATCTGACCAGCTAATGGCATTGACGATGTGTAGGACTCGAACCCAAGGCTTAGATATAGCATACAGCTACTCTGCTAATATAAGTGGAAATTTGAGGCATGGCAAAGCCGTGTTTACCAAATGCTATCTGAATAATGCTTCATTTACAACAAATAAAAATTATTAGAGCTACATTTCATTAAAAAATGAGACATAGTGTAGAATGATTTAAAAAGGAAGCACGGCGAAGCCGTGTTTACCACTAAATATTTATTTCAGATTTTAGGAATAATTGCTCTTTCAAACAAGTAACTGTTACAAGTTCAAATGTGTTGGATGCTGAAGCCGTGTTAACCATTAAATAATTGGTATTTGAAAATTCATTTATTTTTCAAAGTCCAATAGTTTGTGGCTTTTGTATGAATGCCTGGGTCCAGATGTTTGAGTGTAAAAATTATCTTATGATCGCTCACTTGAAACTAAGAAAATAAATTAAGTCATCGGAAAGTATATGCATTCATTGGGCAAATAATATTGTTTATAAAATTTGTTTTTTATAATTTGTATTTCAGTTTGAAGTATACATGTGAAAGATGCGTGACAAATCTTGTTCAAAGAGCATGAAACTGGAATAGGAGAAAAATTAGACTACTGAAGAGGTAATTTTTTTTTAATTTACCATTAATAAACAGTACACACACTCAAACAGCGCAGAATTTGCCCTTCTTTTACATGATTATGCAGGGCTGGACAAACCCACTAGCCCGAAGCCCTGGACAAGCTGAAAATTGTATCGGGCAATCTCAAAATATCTGATTGCTTGTCCGTGGGCTAGCTCAATTTTTAGTGCAGACTAGTTTAAATTTTAATTTGATATGAGCCATTCTCTTTTAGCACCATGTGAATATCATATTACAACAGCAATAAGTTTATTACAACATGTTTTGAGATATGTTTTAACATTATCAAGCCCCCATGTAACGCTTCCACTTGAGTTTCCTGTTTCTTTCTTTACTGTAAATACTGGGACTAGCAGAAATGTTTACCCAGCTAGTTCTGGAATAGTTACAAAAACATCAAAATTTCATGCTATAGTGTACCATAATCTCTGGCGTGTTCAAACAACATCACCTGAACATGCCAAATTTTTGGAAGACACAGAATCAAACACCACAAAGTTTCTCTGTGGACCATGTTGTGCATAACATGATGGGTCCCTGTAGATTCAGATCAGCTGGCACATCTTTTTGTGGTCTTTAAAATGTGATAACACTCTGGTTTTATGCAAATCTTGTCTAGGAATTAAAGACGGCATGAAAGTTTTCATTATTTCCATCTTCATTTTATGTGATTTATATAAAAAGACCCTACATGTAATAAATAAATTATGGCAACAGTATGAATTGTTAACTGTAAACTGGATCAGCAATTTATGTACATCTTTATAAGCCACAAAAGGTACTGTGTAACTGACTTACTAGTTATCAGAGAAGATTTAAAATAAAACATTTATTTTCAGAGATGTGTATCACCCAACTAATGAAGGTTATAGAGTTGATACTTATGCAGAATTGGTAGACAGCTATAGCACAGAATATGAACATTACCATAGTAAACAGATACAAGGTTTGCATAAATTTTCTTTATATTCATGTATTAGAGCTCCATTAATGTATAATACTAATACAGAGACATCACACTGAATCTTCCAGTGCATGAATATAAGTTATTATGTTATTTTCTTTTGACATTCTACTTCATGAATACACCCTTTATCACATTAGTGACCAGTGTATATCCAGTTCAGCAGGCTTATTTGTGCAGTTTGATCAGGATCTACATGCTAACGTTTAGATTTATGAGGTTATTTCTGACCAAGAAGTTAACAGTTTAGATCCAGATCAGACCCCAAATAAGTTCAGCTGACGTTGAACTATACTGTTGTCCATGTGATAAAAAAATCTTCATATAGTAAGTCAAGAGTCAGGATACATGAAGTAATTATCAGAGCATAAAAAATCAATGTATTTGATAAATTTTATTTTTAGGTGTCTAAATATTTTAAATCAATTTTGACTGCCAACAAAAAAAATGTAAAAGCTATAAGATATAAACTTATTCTTGAAAGTAAATTTATTGGCTGATGAATTTAATATTTTAGGAAAACAACTTCACATGGAATGCTGTGGGGAGATCAGTTTTACAGTTCTAGACAGTAGAGGGAGCATACAGTCTACATATATATTACATCCACAACTAATTCCTGCAATAGAAGGTGCCGCTTGAGAGGTTTATGTCAACAGACAAGAAAAAGAATTGTCTATACAATTATACTGTGTGATTGTGATATCAAATAATACAAAAAAACGTTTTACTGTAGACCTCATTGACGAACATTAACTGAACAACACCATCAGTATAATTTTGTTATGAATATAATTTGCTGTTTAATGGAACCATAGAAAATAGGAATAGACTCGTTCTATTCGGATAATAAATTGCTCTACTGTCACTCATAGTATTATCTTAAGTCCTCAGACCCAAAAGTATGTTTGTTGATTTCAAGCTTGAATATTCAAAGAATATGACAAGCTTTGCTACTTTCTCTGTCATTGGTGTCACCATATTCCAACTCAGAATTTTAGTTGTTGTGGAATGATGTTTTACAATCTACGTTGTTAGCCAGATTTTAATGAGTCTATCTTTCTAATTCCATCAGTCAGCCTTGTATTTTGATCACATTTTGGTGCTGTCTTACTAAGAGTTTACAGGCAAACTGGTGTATTCAACATCTCACGGGAGTCTTCCAAATTTCACAGAATCATTCACCTCATTAAGATATAGTGTTGCATCTTACAATCTTGACTAGTTTTGGTTAAAAAGTAAAACAAATGATGACTTGTTTCTTTGTTTCTTTGTTTTACTGTTAAACATACTATATACTTCACTTTTGATTCGTCGATTCCGAGAGAGGCAGTGCCTTAGTTCATATTACGAGACATTTCCTACCTACTTGGAAATGTCCGCAAGGGTCTGCCTAGGTTCGGGTCGAATATCCCAGCCACATGCTTCGCCCAAAGACAAAGGAGCTCCGAGGTTCATCGCCCTGTCCACGACGCCTATAAGCATATTTGGGTTGGACAGTTAGCCTTGACCAGAATTCGAACCTCGGACCTCCGGCTTTAGGTGATGACGCTATACCATTTGCGCTACCGAGGCCGCTTGTACAAAATCTACTACACGTTAATCAGTCAAGAAGGTTTCCGATTAATCTATAGTTTTATGACATGATCGATTCCAATTACTAATTCATATTAATATGTTCAAAGTTCATTGCACTATTTTGGTGAAGTTTTTGTACTTTAAATAAAGAACTTGACATTTTTTGCGTTTCCACTCCGTTTCATTTCC
Source organism: Corbicula japonica (assembly GCA_038501625.1). Classification (NCBI taxonomy): domain Eukaryota; kingdom Metazoa; phylum Mollusca; class Bivalvia; order Venerida; family Cyrenidae; genus Corbicula; species Corbicula japonica. The sequence continues at coordinate 498,673 of JAZAYU010000262.1, read as the reverse complement.
ATTTTAGTTTGCAACGTTGCGCTTCCATTCCGTTTCCGTTGCGTTTCCATTCCGTTTCCATTTCGATTAAAACGCTTTCAACGCTGCGTTTTCAGAGTTTTTTTTCCGTTTCTCCCGTTTCTAGCGTTTCCAGCGTTCCATTTCCTCTTCCGTGCGTTGCAAAATTTAACATTACCATGTTTGCAACAGGCCTATTCCGTGAAGGCGATCCAGTTCGGCGAAGGAAACAATGAAAACTTTTCCATGTAAATTTGGCAAATTAAATGGTTGTGGGACAGATTAGATATGATACATTTATAAAAACTATAAAGCCCTAAGTAGGATTGAATACTCTAATAAAAAGTTAGTTATTTCTGCAATTAAAACACGAAGCTCGGATTCGACACTGCCACCGTTGAAGACATTTCTTTTGAGGGAAAAATCATCGCGGACAAGTTTTCGAAGGTCATCGTAATTCAAATTTGTCCGCTTATTCTAGCGGACACAGCTTTGCATTGTGTAATAGGGAATGTACCGCGTAAAAGGGAGGAATGCTCATAATTTGATTAGAAAAAGCAATCAAAACTTCCCAAAATTTATTTTTAATTGGATGAATATAATAATAACCGTTCCACAACTATACTCTCCGTAAATTGATGTTGTATTACCGTATAAATCAAATTTAATTGTTTCGAAAACTCGCCTAATTTCTACTTCAGTGTTAAATACGTCGGGTTTCTGTCGGCAGTAAATAACACGTATAAAATTTCTCTATTTCTTGTTTCAAATAACGCCAAATAACAAAAAAGTAATGTTCCCAATATTTGTGTTAGATATAAATGTACAAGGTTTTCACTTGCTCAGTAAAAATCAAGTAAAATCACTATTCATTAAATTTAGTTTAAGTAATCCTTATTTATGAGCGGTATTCATTCGCTCTTGATTATGATTTAGTTGTTTCTTAAAGAAGAGTCAAAGTAAGACTGTCATAATGTTCATGTACAATCCCTAAAATTCCGATAATTTATCTGCCTCGGGCAAATGTTGCCATGACAACTTTCCGTGATATCTACATCTTATAAGTAATAAAATTGTCAAACCACTTACAAAGAATTATAGATGGTCAATTATGAAATTAAGTTTCAAACTGAATTTGACAATAAACTTTAGAACTATGAATTTGTAAATTTAAAAAAGAAGTATCACAATTACGCAAAATCTTCCAAAAGGGAAGTCAGTTATATAATTTATAAATAATACACACTCTTTACTATCGAAATTTCGAACACTTGTTCTTTATCAAGAAAAATACAGAAATAATTGTGTTTAAGTAAGCGTATTGTTGTTTGATGTTTCTCAGGACGACGTCGTCCTGAGAAACATCAAACAACAATACGCTTGCAACATGGATTTTACTTAAACACAATTATTTCTGTATTTTTCTTGATAAAGAACAAGTGTTCAAAAATTCGAAAGTAAAGAGTGTGTATTATTTATAAATTATAAAAAGAAGTACGTTGTTATAAAATTAACAGAAGATTATCATTTTTGTCAGCGACCCTATTTCAGCATGGTAGCATTATTACTACACGTATGTCAGGTCACATTAAATAAATTTATTGAATTAATAAGATTAGTTTACATTGGTAATTTTGAGTAATTTTAAAAATTTTACATCAGAATAATGTTAATCACTATCAAAGACGATATAGTTTTAGATTCATATTAAGTTCCCGAAAATTTCCAGCGCGGGGCACACGTGCGTATACATGACTCGAGCTGACGCTAGGATTAAAGTGATTAATGAACATTGTCTGCACGATAAGCATGCCTTAGAGTGCATTTACCATGATTGCATTTCTAACAACACTGTAAAAATTATTGCGTTATGAGGATCTTAGATTATTGAAAAAAATATAGCAAAACATCTTACACATGTAATTATTAAGGTGCTTAAATATTTAGCTCCGGAGATGTATCCACACGTGCGACCCGATCCGACTGATATCTATCTTTTGCTTTTTGTTTTTGAAGCATGCATGCGTATTCGAAAAGTAGTTAGTTAGTTAAGAAACTGAAACTTTAGAAACAAATATTTTATACAATTACGCTCATTTAAATTCGGTGTTGCAATACTACAACGTGACTAAGCTTTCTAGAGTTACATTGGATATTTGTTCAGTATAAACCGAAAAAAATAATCGTCAAATGTCCACGGGAGGTAATCTCTTCTTGATTAACGGGAAAGTTCCTACTGTTGAGAATTCAAATGGAGATCACTTTTTCCAAACTTGCTATTGCTGAACAATTATATTTAGACGAAACGCAACTTGTAATAAATATTGGACGAGAAGAAGCGTGCATCTCGTGCAAATCATGTGTTTATTTTAATTGCACACGTCTGACGTATTGTTAAGGTTTAATTGTTCGTCATATGTATTTTTACGTCATATGATTAGGATGTACTCGGCGGGCATACAACGTGTATTTCGAACAAATCACGTGGTTTTTACCGCCAAATATTCGGACATCTGATCTTATTGTCGGCGTTTGATTGTAGGTCATATTTAATGACGAATATTAAATTTCTGAAAATATTTTTCAAAAGGGTAGTTGATGCTGTTTCCTATGAGTAAAATGAACCATTGCGACATGCTATTTTGTTTTTCATTTCTGAATCCCCGACGCAAGAAACAAAGTAATGCTGCGTTGTCCGTACTTTTTGCTAGATCTCTTCAATGTCGCTTTGTAAAGTTATAAAACAAATCAATAAAAACGCATCTTCAAATTATCCGAGATCAAAAAGCGTGCACGCATAAACATAGGTTCAATTGAAAAATATATATTAACCCGAGGTCCTCATGCATATACATGTAGCGAAATGTCCAATCTTTCGATAAATGTGTAATAATTGCTCGATCAGTGCTGAATAATGGTAAATATTATTACTTATTATTACTTGAAACACGAGTCCCACGAAGCGTCATTTCGACAACTATTATTTTCGTTAATTTAATTTCGTTTAAAGAAACGATTAGAACGTTACTATAAATAATCGGGTGACCTAGAAACGGTAAAAACGCTACTATAAATAGTTGGGCCGTTTCACGCGTTCCGATTATTCCGTTTCTACGGTTTCTAGCGTTCCAAGCGCTCCGATTATAGCGTTTCTACCGTTTCAAGCGTTTCAAACGTTTTTAGCTCAGTTGCGTTTCCATTTCAAGAGCGTTCCGTTTCCATTGCGTTCCCGTTTCAATATAGAGTGAAAAGCGTTTCATTTCCATTTCCACTCCGTTTCGTTTGTCAATTTCGTGATTTGTATATTGCTTTGTTAATTAAAACAAGGGTAGCAGTAAAGACTTTCTAGCCATAGATGCGAATTGGCCCCGGTCAAATTTGAAGATAAGAGGTAAGTGGGCAAACTGTAAGCTTCATGGCACTTTAAAATATTTTTAGATGCTATATTTGCAGTTTCACATGTGTAGCTAGGATCCCCAAAAATTGCCTGACATGCTCTTTTTGACCTTGACACTTTCAGTGTGAGGCAGGTGCTTGGAAATGCGAAACTAATACATTTCTGGCTCTGCCTTCAGTTTAACTTGCAATTCTCAAGGGGCATACAAACAAGTGTGAGTAGTGCAAAATCTTGAAGGTTATGGTATATTTTGAGTATGATTTAATGAAACAGTAGGGATTTTACCATGTGTGAGTGACAAGCATTTATTTTGGTTGTTGGCAATAAGAAAGCTGTGATCCTATGAATGTTTGAAATTTCGCCTCGTCGGCCGACCAGTTTTCGCGACCAGAATTTGAAAGTTAATGGTGCTTAAAATTCAACTGATATGTTTTGAATATAATTTTGCTTTGTTTCCATAAACTGAATGTCATTGTGATGTCAGTTATGTGCCCTTTTTGTTTCAGGTATGTGCTAGTAGGGAGCAAGTGGACTTGTCGTGTCGGCTGTGATTCTTCGGTTTTGCGATATAGATAACCGTTTACTGCCGCCTTAAAGATACAATATGATCACACATAAACGTCCAGAACTAAATGAGAGCATCCGTTTGATAAAAAAGGAAGTTTTTATCTACACAATTTTCCGTAATAGCCATTGAATCATGCAGTTCAACAATTCCTATCGCTTTTTATAGTCTCGGTTGACAAAATTTGTATTGCAAGACTATTATAAGAGAACATGTTTCCGAATATAATAATTCCGGATATAATGATAAGCTTTTTAATATTCCAATTCTGTCCAACTCAATTTATTTGATTATACGTACGTACTAACACTCTATGAACGTAAACAATCTACAAATGTTAATGTTGAATTGTCTCAACCCTTTTATTAATTCTTACCATGCTATGCAGTGCTCAACCCTTGTGGGTCTTCACATGAAAACGAGCAACCAGAGAAAGCCTTTTAGATTTTAACTAGAACTACATGTAGCACAGTAGGCCTGCTGGATAATCGAATTTGGTGGTTTACTTTGTTTGGCAGCGTGCTTATCAACCTAATCCATTTGCTAAGTAGTTTAACATTTCTGTTCATTAGCATAAATTAGTGTGGTTGTGACCGGCACTTATACAATGAAAATGATTTATGTATGTAATAGCTTGTCCCTTTCGATAAGCTAATTCCCATGTCCTCAAAGTCTGAAACGGATGTAAAAGATTTGCATTATAAAACGTCTGAACACTTTACAAAGTAGAATGCATCTTAAGTAACTATTACGTGTATTCCTGTAATAAACGATATTTACATTAATTTAATTAATTTTAATTGTAGCATAACGTTTATACAAAACAGATCAAGCAATTTCGAAAATAAAAATAATTGTAACGCGGACCAACAAAACATCACTATGGTACATAGAATGTGCTTAACCGCTCTAAGTTACTTTAAAATCAGTTTAAATAATAGGTAACTCATATTCTAAACCCTCTAACAAAAAGGCGCTTTTTAATTGCCAAAACATGATTATATTTCAATGAAATTTTGCTTCTTACTTTTGTTTTTCTAAGAGCGTTACGCATTCATGCCAGTCGCTAAAAAATCCAAAATAATTGATGATTTGTGAAGATCGGAATAGTCCCAGTCGCCATTTTTTTTCGAATCAGACATCGGATGTATAAGGAGCAGCGCCATGTTTTCAAACATAGCGACGGCCGACACAATTTTGCAGCGTATTCATCTCGATCTTTTAGAGCAAATGCATGAATATATAGTATAATAACTACCGAATAAAAATAGTTTCTTTGAGTATTTTTCACAGTAAGGCCGGTATTCCATGTAAACGGTGTACACGTGAACGTGTAACGCAACGTGGAACGTAAACAATCGAACACACATTTTTCTATCGTCAGTATTCCATATCGACTCGAGCGTTACGTTAGCGTGAACGGCTATGTGAGCGTGAAACGCAATCGTGAAGTCGATCGCTACATGTAGTGATTTTTCACGCTCAAGAAAGAAAATGAAAGGTTCTATGTCCAAGACTGAGGTGACTGAAGACTAAAAAATTCATAGAATTAATCAGAAAATCCCCTTTACTGTATGATCAGTCGCTTGAGAGGGTACAGAGCAGTGCTATGTTCCTCTGTTTTGATGCTATTTCGTATCCACCATCTATGTATTTGTTTGTGCGTGTGTGCATGAAAATATAAAAATGTGCGAAACCACCCAAAAGAGCTAATGCTTTGGCCATGTAATGTTTCAAAATGAAAAAGGAAGAAATAATTTGCATTTTACGTTAGCTAGACTGATCTATGGAATAGTGTGTCCCTGAAAAATCACGCCTCATGTTTAGATTTCACGCTCACACATTACATGTACGTTCACGTCTCACCACATGTTTGAATGGAATACCGGCCTATCAGTGAAATATCCTATCGCGCACTATTTGGCGTAGATATAGAAAAAGTTTGAATTTGTAAAGCATTCATATACACCGGAGGCGTGTCTTGAGTAGTGTAGTAGAGATAGTCAAAGTTGGCCGACTGAAGCGTATTTAAGTCTGTCACAAAACAAGTATTATAAACGCACGTATTTTTACTCGTTTTTATTATTCAAAATTTAACTATTTTATTATTATAATTAGCATGGCTCTGTGTGGTCGCCGTTCGTCACGGGATCGAATCCCACTATGAGCAATATCATCTACAACCTCAAGGAAGGCCGATCAGATTAATAATACGACAACAATAATCGTAACATCGTTGCATCCATTTAAATCGTCATTTTAGACAGATGAACAAACGCCTTAGCCATGGCGTCCGTCGTCTGTCGCCCGCATTTCTGTTTTAGTTGTGTTTTTATTAAACGTTTTCTTAGTAACAATTCAAGGTAAAACTTTGTAGTTTAAAATAGTTTATTTATCATAATAACAACCACAGGACACATTTCATAACTTTTCACTACTGTTTGATGACATTATGTCACTGTTTAACATTTTTGGTTAAGCTTTTGTTAAAATCTATTTCCTTCAGTCACTTTCGACTTAAAGGTAGAGCTTTAAAATTGATTTGTTTCGAAAATACATACAGGACAATGTTAAAAACTCTTGACTGCTTATTTTATTCAGAATTTTCAAATAGTTGTTTTTGTTGAAGGCTATATTCTCAGCTACAAGTTAGAACTAAGTCATTAAAGTTCAGTTTAGTTTTTGTTTCTCATTATTAATACAGTAAAAACAACCTTAACCGGATCCACTTTAATCAGGAATCCTCCGAAAACGGCAAAATTTTCACGGTCCCGATTTTTTCCTTCTTATTTTATTGTCGCAAAAACCTCCAATTACCGGAACCTTCGAATTCCGGAAACCGGACTTAAAATTTGTCTAGTCAGATGTGTGTGTATTGTCAAACATGTCAAACATCAGCAGGTTCCAATGAGGACCCTGCATATTATTATTCAAAAGGTATGAAAATTATCAGGAATAATGAGTGGGAAAGGTTATTGTTGTGTAAACATATGTAAGATTAAGGAGTCCAGTAGACAATTAGTAGACAATTATTAGAAAATTATCTGTTAAATGCGTTGTTTAAACAACTGCAACTTTTTATGATGTAATTTTTAACATAACTGGTCACATTTATATATAATTAATTAATTATATTATATATAATTTATCAGTAGAATTAATTATGTCTGAAACTCTCACTAAACGAAAAAGGATGGGGATATGGGTTAATTCCATTCTCATACAGAATTTGTATTGTAATTATGAAAACGTATATCGATATGAGTAAAGAAATTAAAAATGTTGGATTATATTTCTTTTTTAGGATAACGAATCTATCTAAGATGTGAATGCATACATTAAGGTAAGGCTTAGGAAGGCGATATACCATACTAATACGAATGTAAGTACACCACTAGTCAAATTTGGCGATAAAGGTAAAATCCTCTGTAAACCGTAATCCTCTCTAAACCGGTTGTTTTCTTCAGTCCCGAAGGTCACCGGTTTAGGGAGTTTACAGTAATAGTAGAGTATTGAAGCTTAAAATGATTGTCTAACAATATTATATCTACTAGAACAAGTTTCGTTATTCATTTACATTTTACTGCATTGGGGCAAAGTTAGGCCACTTTTCAATAATAAATGTTGGTTAATTTATAAATGAAGATTGAATTCTCAATAACAAATCAATTCGTGCTTCGAAACTTAAAATCTGACACCCTTTTGGAACCACCAGGCAACATTTTACAACTTTGTCGTCTAAGTTATGCCTCATTTGTAAATTATCTTTTTCACTCAAAAGTATTTTGTTGAAGTCCACTTTTCTCAGCAAATATTCAAGGAAGACATTTGAAACTTATAATAGGTATACGATGTCATACAAGCAACTACCAGGACAACCTTCAAAACTTTTGATAACACCTCTTCGCAAGCACACATCCGCAAGTATTTCAGTATTTAATATGAAAAGTAATCGTTTTCTGGTTAAGATGGAAATAATGTTCATCATATAAAACAAATGATTAAAAAGTTTATTTTATAGTTCCTGTTTCAAACATGTAAGTTCTAATGTTAAGTAAATAAACATGTATAATATAAGTATGTTGATAATTTCTCCCACTTAGTGTATAAATGTTATACTACGGTTGTTTAATTATCACTTAACTTTCAGGTTTTGGAAAGAGAATTTTCATAAACTGATGATAAGTTCATTTTAATAAAAAAGTAACGGTTGTCACAAACTTTTGATTTTTAATTAAAGATAAGTGAAGTCCACATTTGTGAACCAAAACTTTTGAGCAGATAAAACTACATGTTCAGCATGAATATGATGGCTTTTTCATGCCTTTTACAACAATTTTAGTTGGGAACGAACGTATTCTACTTCATTTGTATTTACACATGTTTTCAGTCAGAATGTTGCACAGCCTAACACACCTGGTTTAGTTAAACAAACAAGTGAATGTAAGATCGAATATTGTTAGTACTGAAAGTTCTTATCATAGAAATCGATGTCTTTTAAAGAAGTCCAACAATGTAATCCTAAATCGGTATGTCAAAATCCATTTATCACTTACATTAATTTACATATACAACTGTCTAGTCCACTCATTACGAAATAACCCAATGAGAAATACATTGATCGTTCAACCAATCTATGACATTTACTTTTTAAGTAGGTACATATCTTCCAAGATAGACTAATCTGGCATGCTTATTGATACATCATCTATAAATATTATATGGGTTGTCTTCCATTCTTCATTGTTCATATATACAGCTCAGTTTGCTAAACACCAAGCTAACTTCACATTATTGTGAAGTATTCGCTATATAATAACATTATGATACTTAATGGTCAGTCTCTGGTTGAATTCATGGAATATACATCATGATTGGTTTTATCTGATGTTACTTTCTTTCGCTATTCCAGTTAACACAAATAAACCGCAAAACCCCAAAACAGGTCTGGACAAAGGGTTCTGATATATGTATGAATTAAACAGCTTGAGGTGATTTTTAACAGCACTGACAATTAAATGACCAATATAATAAACATGCTTGCGCTTGTTGATCTTTTGTATTTAAAATCAGGCTTTAAGTTCATAGCCTGTTCGTATGGTGATTTTTACTTTTTATTATTATTTTCAAACCCGAAAAAATATACGGTAATAAAAGCAAACAATAATAAAAAATAAAGCCTCGCATTATAATATGTACTATAAAAATTAAATTAAAAATTTAAACACTTACCTACTTGTAAACACTTTAACCTATACCAAATGTTAAGTTGTAATAATTTTATATCGTGTGTTTGAAACAAAACACTGACTGAATATCCGTCTTTACATTGGAAGTTGGTCTTACAAGTAGCGCGAGCAGTATAAGAGGGCTTACCAATAACATCCAAATGTGATTGTTGTAAGGTTATAAACAGGTTTCTATTTGGCACGACTAAAGATAACAATTTGAACTAAAACTACGTGTTCATTATTATTTTTGCATCATTTTAAAATAAAAACAACACAACTACCAACTACTAGTATTATTTATAACTATTCGACACAAAGTTTCAAAAATATGCCTCTTTTTAACTTTGTGTTTGAGGTTTTACTTAAAAAAATGAAATATGCATATCAGCAATCGCCACACTCACAAAACACAGCCTCTTCATGCAGCGAAAGAGAAGAAAGGAAAAGAGGGCATGTTTTTATAAGTATGTCAAATTCAAATAAGACGCCACAAACAGTTAACGAAAAAGAGAGCCTTTTGGGTTTCCGCCTTGGAACAGTTTGCCACTGGAAATTAAACGAGGTATTAGGATGCACCAACCTCACACTTGCCCTAATTGGTTCTCATATCAGAAAACAAATTCAAGTTGTCTTTGTTAAATAACTCCAACCAACCCATCAGCTCAACAATTTTGCATGCAAAAGCACACAAGCAAAAGAAGCTTATAGCATTGAAAGCCGAAGGGGGGGGGGGGGGGGGGGGGTTCTAAATGATCTTATCGAAACCAGAATACATGGAGTAAAAGTAGCAAGAACACAATGACAAGGACAAAAGAAACACCGCGAGCTTATAGGTTCTTTAAAAGAAGACTTCCCCATAAACCTTCATAAACTCTAGAACCCCTGCCACCGACTACCGTCGTGTAACTAAAGAGGTAAGCATAATGATCAACTGTAGATGGGTTTATCATAAGGCCTGCAGAGCGCTGCGCCTTAACCTTTTTGAATTTACAGATGGTTTTTAAAAGAAATTAACATTGCCTTATATTAACATTGCCTTATATTTTCTTACGTTTATAAATTTAATCTCCTAAAAAACCTTGCTTTGAAATACCGTCTTGCAATAGTGAATTTAAACTGCACCTGTATTTTTAAATTAAATCTTGGTACCAGCGATAAAACTTGCAAAAGATTTACCTTTAGTTTATCCATAATTTTAAATTTATTTCAGTCATTGATATCATAACTTAAAATAAATGTCAACATTCATGACCTTCTATATTAAAACAAGACCCATTAATATTTCAAAACATGTTTTCTCAGTAAAGCACCTCTTTCACAGAATTTTATAAAATGAACTTACTTGTATGCGGTGTCATTTATCGATAACATTTATCAAAGATTTATGTTGAGTTAAAAAAATGATATTTAGCCAATATACAAGTTTTTAAATAGCTGATATCAGACTAAAATTCCCCGCCACCAATACATACTTTATACATTTATCTTATTTTTGAATAGCCCTGGGGTAAATAGGGTAAATAATAACTTAGGTTTTTTTTTTAACATTTAACACATGCACATCGACATTTAACTAGTACAAATGGTCCTGTGCTCTATAGATTTATTTCTCATTTAATATTCATCTCCTATAGGGAACTTATGTTTTGGGTTTTGTTAAATTTCGTTGTATTTGGAGGTTCTTTTTTAGTTTTATTTTGTTGTGTTTCTCTTTGATCTCACGTTTGTTAGAGAAACTCAAAAGGGTAAATTTTTTTTCGTAATTGCATTCTGGTGGGTTGGAAGGTTTCGCGCGTTGTAACGATTTAAGGCGACAACCTACCAATGTTCAGTTTGTGTTGTTGTTTCTTCGAGTGTCATCGGTATGTCTTTTGTCAGTGTTATTTGTTATTGGCTATAAAATTTGTGTAATTTGTTGGCCACTCAAAAAATATTTCAGTATATAAATAATGCATGGAATAACATCTGCTTAAAATTAATGAAATCATGTTTAAAACAAGTTTTCCAAACTTTCGAATATTATTGGAAAAATATTTTACAGGTAATTTCCTTATCAACATAGAATTTGTGGTACATAAAGGGAAATCTCTACAAATAAATTGCGGTATTAACTTCATAGGTTTAATAACGGATCAGATTGATAAATAACGAAGTTTTGTAACAGCTATTCCCCTTTTCTAACATAAAATATACTGAACAAAAATAAAAAGTATCCACTTTTTATGCTTGTATTCTCATTAACATATTTTCATTTAATCAGGAACGCTTAATTGTTTAATCTCAGTTGTTTATAATTTCAATTGTTCATAAACATAATCTTCCACACCAAGACCTAAGCAACGGCCAGTCGAATAACAATTAATAACTGATTACAAAACATTACATATTTAATATAAAGGGAGGTAATAGGAAATGGTTGGAATGTCTAGCGTAGTTTATCGAGGACTAGTTGTTTTATTGATGATTTTTTTTGTGATTTTATTGATCACAAGAGGATGAAAGATTGATTTAATTCAAACCAATGTGAATACTTAAAAGAATCACTGCCTTTTATCTGGAACCCTAATTACAACAAAGGGAAAGGTAACTAAGTTGTGGCTGCCGATTTTCAAGAACACTTTTTCTTTTTGCGATGATAACAGAAATGAAAAGTTGTTCACATACAGAATTCTCAGTATTCGTTTTCAAATTTTACAAAATTTAAGATAGGAAAGTGGATACTTTTTATTTTTGTTGAGTATATATGGTCAGTGTGAATAAGGTAAGTCAGAAAATCGAAATTTCACAAATTATATCCGTTTTGCTTCTAATAGAAATAGCAATGACTATAATATTAAAAACGCAAACCTTAACCCTTACCTATCTGACACATAGAATTATGACCATCTAGAATAACGACCCCCTAAGCCTAACCATAAACATTACCTAGTTGAGAAAAACTTACAACATAATTATCCCCAGCGATAGGCATCAATAATACGGAGACTAGGGTAATGACAGATCGTGGGTGCGTACGAGCAACAGTTCTTGTGTGACCTCAAATTCTTACTCATTATTGCACGAAGTTGATTTAAACTTTCAGAGATTACTAGTAACGTTGTGTTGCTTTGAAACAAAAATAAAAAAGATTTGCTCCACCTTTTCGGGAGTTATGACCATTTTTTTACATTTTTCTTTTTTTATTTTATATCTAAGTATGTAGTCATATAAAAATATAATTTTGAAACATGCGTTGATTCATCAAACACATATAATTTATCACAGAGTAATCGGTACGGTACATTGGACAAATTACAATTTATAAATTGTGATTAAAACCAGCGATGCCATTTCTGAAGTATTGTTTTATTTTTATTATAATTATTATTATAATTCTTCTTCTTCTTCTTCTTCTTCTTCTTCATCTTCTTCTTATTATTATTATTATTATTAGAAGTACTAGTAGTAGAATTAGTAGTAGTAGTCTTAGTCGTAGTCGCAGTAGTAGTACTCCGATCACGCTAGTGGTAGTGGTAGTGGTAGTGGTAGTAGTAGTAGTAGCAATACATGTTCCTTTATTTTTGAATATAAATATATAAAATTATATAGTAAGATCATGTAAAATGCGCCTTGTCATAAAACTCCGATCACGCTAACAATTGAGCTAGGCGTGAACAACACAAAAGGTAATCACTTCGTTATCAATGAAATTCTGTTTATGAACTGTTTATCGTGGCAAGTTTAGCTCTTAGCTTAAGGGGAGACAAATATTGCATATAGCGAAAACTTGCTAATCTTTCTATTTTTCAAATTGGAAAAATATTCTTTACCATCTAGATTTAAGTGAAGACATGTATTTATCTAAAATCAGTCTGATTCATTTTCTAATTACCAAGCACATTCTAAACAAAAGAATAACGTTTGCGTAAGACTGAAATTTATGGATATATTTCAAAAACAACTTAAACCTGATTAAGTATAGGCTGGTCAAAAATATGTTGCGGTAATTCGTCAAAAGAATGTAAGAGTTTTCAAGAAATTCAAGAAAGACTCCCTTCTTGTCTACTTTCAGTTTCAAAGTCAAAACATTTTGCTGTACCACTTAAAATTACTGACATTATTATTACAGATGTCAACATATTGTAGATAAGTGTTTATATGAGATATATATCATTGATATAGATTATCTCTTATTTAAACAGCGACTCCAGAGTTTTCGAGCAAACGGTACTTCCTTTGTGTGTGTGTCTGCTCTATGTAAATAAAGCATTTTTGTTTCAAATAACCTGAACATCCAAACGTAAATACAGCCATATAACACTATATTTCTTCACTTTCATTGGTCTGCCAATGCGAATTAATATCGAGTTTTTAAAAGATACAGCAAAATAAGTTGCCATTGAAACCAAAAGTAGACATGGCGGCAATATTTTTCGAAATTTTTGAAATTGGCTTTTCTTTTCAGTATTATCTTAACAACACATTGCTAAGCTTTTGAACACGTTTCTTTTATTAATATTGAGAAGTATTGAGAACGGATGCAAAATCTTTTACCAGTAACATTCACTTGTGTTTATCTTTTGAGTTGTCTGCTATTCGTAATATATGCTACAAGTTATTCAGGAAAGTGTTTGCAATGATGTGATCTAATTGTACTTTTGAAAAGAACTTAACTGTATAAGAAAAACTCCGTTTTTGTGTTTGCATTGCCCCACCCAATGATCATGTTTGCAATACCTTAAACATCCTCAACACTTCAAGTACGTTGTGAAAATGCAGTGAATTCTGTTAACTTCTGAATAAGTTTTGTGAAAGCGGTTTATCATTCATGTCGATTACTTAAGGGATTTTTTGACCAACCCTTTGCATTGCATTAAGTACGCAAATGACACGATTGGACATTTTTGAATTGAATATATTGCGATTGTGTTGATTCTCTGCGCACATACATTATGGGGAACTATCTAAGTTGGCCTGCTGGTAAGTTAACATTTTGGCTTTAAAACAGTATTATTATGTGATAATAAATAAATAAATAATGTGGATATTAAAGTCAAACGAGTTCTAAACTGATTCAAGTAATCTGATAAGCGTTAAAATGTTTCTGACAATATCTGCAATATTTGCCAGAGAACGATAATAGTAGATAATATTAAAAACAATCGCTTTTCAAATGTTTAATAAAAATGATACCTTACTTTGTTTTATGACTAACTTAGATTATTATTTTTCCCACCTTTTAACCACTGATTGTACGCAATATAAAGTCCACAACACCCATATATTAACTTAATACTTCACGTTGATAATTTCTTTACAGACACAATTAAATACACAACTTCAATATAGGGTAGAACTTTGCGTTGACATATCTATTTAAACATTCTTCCAACAACATCCCCACCTTCAGTGTTCAATACCAAAGACTGATATTTACACCGCAACAACTTCGTTCTCTTAGATTAAGCCTTAATCATCTAACAAATCATAATTTCTGATGGTAAACCGTGTGACACATTACTTTTAAAGGCGTAGCTAAAGTAGATGGATTCATAATTTATTGGACATTGCATAATGTTTTGACGTGTGACGTCGCTGAGCACGCACGTTTTGCCACGAGTTGCTTCGAAAAAGCGTGCCGTAATTCAATTTGTCGCCAACGTGGCTGTTCCAACTGCCATTCGAAACTGCCGTTTTTAACGAATTCTTCTAATAGTATCTGTATTAATGAGAGTATTTATAAGTGTTAATATAAGGATTGAATCAATATTTGAAGGTTTTCATTTGGGTATGGAAAACAGTTTGATTGTTTAAAGTACACGTAAAGCCCTTCGGGCTTCATTCACTTTAAACAATCCAACTGTTCTCCATACCCAAATGAAAACCATCAAATATCGATTCAATCCTTAATAAGATGTTAACTATATGATATCCAAGTCTCTCCTTAGCCCAAATACTGTAGAACTACAAGATGCTTAAATTTATATTATTTTGCATTTACTACACCACTATTTTATAGTAAGGTTTTTAAAAATCTTTGGTTTTGTATTTATTATCTGTAGAGAAAAAATATTGTTTTTGCTCTGAAAGAGACAACGGTTACCGTATTATCTATATGATATAGTTGTAACTAGTTTATCCAAGAGTCATTAATACTACAAGCCATAATATTTCTTAGCTAATAAAAATCTTTGTTTTTGCATTTTTAATTGTAGAGAAAAATATTGATTTTGCTCTGAGAGAGACAACCGTATTATCTATTAGATATAATTGTAACTAGTTTATCCTAGAGTCATTAATACTACAAGCCATAATATTTCATTGTTTTATGAAGCCAAGTGAAAATACTCAAAGTAATTAATCCGAATACTAGTCAAATTTGACACTTCTGTATCTCTATAGATACTAATAAGGACACGTCTTCCATCAAATAATCATTAAAAGAGACAAGAACCACGAACCTCCATTTATAAGGCTTACTTGATTGTCTTTGCTGTTTTCAATTTTAGTTCCAATAAATATATCTGGCGGCTCAGGTCGAACCGGAAACAATTAAACAAGTAACCAGAAAGGGAGTCCATAATTTTGAATTTGTTAATGTTGTGTCGGGAATATTGCGCGACGTCCCACCACGTCGACTGGCGTCTTCTTTTGGCGCTGTTTAATGTATGTTACTAGACGTTAACATAATTTCCGTTGTTGACATTGAATTTAAAAAAGGTACGAACCTGACACAGCACTTTGGGTTCATTCCACTATATGATTCTATCATTACATAGACCACCCCCGCACATTTTTGGTGCCGTGACACGCACGCATAAGTTGTCTCTATTTAATTTTTAACAACATATTGCTGTTGGATATATTGATCAGATTTTGTACATGTTACTTTTGATGATTTTATCTAAATTCACCTTTGTTTATCTTTTGAGCTGTTGTCTATTTTCAAAACAGTTAAAAAGCATGTTTCAGAACAGTGTCTTAGATAATATGGTCTATTGATTTTTTAAATACTAAATCCCGACTTATGAAAAAAGGTTTTTAACATTTCCCTTTACAAGAAGCATGTTTGTCTCCTCTTAAAGGATTTACTACCGAAAGAATAACAACATTATTCTTGTGCTTATTTCTTTTGCTTTTATATAGATGAAAAAGAACTTTGTACGTGTGTAGTAATATGCATTTCCATTACTGCCCATGAACAGGCTCAATAAAACCGAGCTTGCAATATTTTCATATTTATCGTGTTCGTCGGCTTTCAAAGTTCCCCTTTCATCTATTTCAATATCACAGTAGCGTTGTTTTTGCCGTGTGGCTGCTGTAAAATGTCTCCCCGTACATTATATCAGTGCTGTTATCAGTTACGTCCTTTGAAGGTCGTTAACCTTATGTACTTATGTACTGTGTCAATTAGTACTTCTAAAATTGCCTTTGTTTAAATATTTCGGCCAGTTTATAGATGGGTGGTTTCAATATCCCAGCCTATATAGGTTCTTATATTGTTCAATCACCCCTAGGATATACTTCCTGCATTTTAAATTTTGCCTTTGGCGTTGTCTGTGATATGCAGGATTTATATTCTCAGATCCCCTGTCAAAATTCTGTTCTGTTTAATTCCGCCCATTGTTTTCTCGTTTAGGGCACACCCATTCTTTTTTCTGGGGTTCATACGCCGGTGAACATGGAATGGTATTTATCTAAAAATACCACATTAAAGGTTCTATGTTCACCGCCATATGCATAACAACGTTTTGGATGGATCAAAATTGTACTGTTTACTGGTTTAACTATTGAGATGCGCTCAACCCGGGGCTGGGCGGCGTGGGAAGTAATATGCATTTCCATTGCTTACCATGAACAGGCTCAATCAAACCGAGCCTGCAATATTTTCATATTTGTCGTGTTCGTCGGCTTTCAAAGTTCCCTTTTCATCTATTTTTGTAAGCAACCGAACACGAAAAGTGTGAAAATATTGCAGGCTTGGACTGCTTGAGCCGGTTAATGGGCAGTAATTGAAATGCGTATTACTGACCACACCGGCAAGCCCCTAGTTGAGCGAATCTCAACTTTTACACCAATAAACAAATATAATTTCGATCCATCTCAAACGATGATGTGCATATAAAATTCACCTTTGTTTATTTTTTGAGCTGTGATCTATTTTCAATATATACTTACATTACTCAGATATTATTCATTAAGATTAAATGTTGGATCGATTAAATTGGTGGATTTTCTAAATTTGTACTTATTCGAATTAAGCGGCATTGAATGTAACGAACCAAGGATTTTGCCGTTTTTCTTTTTTTTAAAGATCAAATATGAAATCTTCTACAGCCTAATTGGGGTTGTCTACAATGATTTACATGATCGTGTCTTCAGCAAATATGCGTAATTTAGATTTTGTCTTCGACAATAGCGTGTACTAATTACCCAATTTATAATAGCGGACCAACGAACTATAGAATCCAGTTACATTATAAATTGAACAATATAAGCTTTGAAAAACATCTTGTAATGCGTGTTATCTCAAAACAAAAAGAGATATCAGTAATCGGTTTGTATAGTGTTTCATTAGCAGTCAATAAACAATCGAACGCTTTGGCGATATCTTCGAATATCATACTTAAATGGCGTCCCAACTATTTAAGTCACGCGAAATCTGTAAGAAATTTAATATGCCGGCGGACAAATCTTGATCTTAGATTAAACCATACATAATTTTGGTAGCGATTTCGGTATCGTAAATATAACGTTTTGATTAGAAAAAGAACACAATGTGTAAGTTTCAATATAATATATTTTCAATTATTCGTTTAATCTACACAACTACATTTACATGTATTAAATGACATATGACTGTATATATAATGCAAATACAGAATAAATGCACAGATTATAAATTGCGAAAATAGGCAAAAGCACAAACTAAGCAAATAACACGAGGACGAACTAATGGGCAGAGGTTAGGGAAGGTGGGGTTGGGGAGAAGGACACAGAGATCTGTCACCGGGGGAAAGGGGGTGGGAATGGGCTTAACGAGATAAGAGTGAACTATCCGGCGGTCGGGATCAGACGATCTCTACGATACGTCTACACGTCGCAAAAAGTGATATCAAAAATGTGCATTCACCGCTACCAAGTGCCTTCACAGCGCAAATAAGGATTATAAATGAATGTGTGCCTTTACATGCACTAGCGGTCCTACCCCGCCCTTAGACCACAGCTTCCGTCCACTAGCCAATCAGTGGCCAGTATTACCGTTGTCTAAATCCCGTAGACAACTCTTTGGCGTTGTCTACAAAGGTTCGTGAAGCACGTGCATCTCGTGTACTATCTCATATTAACAAGTCGACGGTCGATATCTTAGTGTCATACTGTGCTATCGATACATCTTTGTGATAATTGTAATTGCTATGTTAGAGACAACAAAGAAAAAATTAATATCAAAATCTCTAAAACGGCAAAACGCAGTTCCATCAAACTTTGCATGAATCAAGGTTATTGGTGTATGATTATGTTTGTTAAGAACAATAAAGAAAAATAGTTAGATCGAAAAAAGTGTTGCTTTATTTTTGTGTTGTTTTGTGCATATGCAGTTTTAGGGATATTTTGGTCTAACTATTTTTCTTTACCGTTCTAACTTCTCTTAACGTATGTAAAATAAACATTTACAAATAACAATTGATGATTTGTGCTAAATTTTATTTTGCCGTTAGAGAGATTTTGATAATATTCTTTTTTATCAATGATGGTGCAATGACAATTGCTACAGAACCTTGTGCATACAAACTTAATAAACGTTCACAGTGTATTTGGTTTCATTTTTAAAACATGGTTACAAGATTGCAATATTTATATTTACAAGTTTTAACAATGCTATTTTATAGAAAAAGTTTACGGTAAATATTAAGCAGTTTACATCTTTAAAATTTAATACACTTACAGATATTATCAATACTGTTGTTGTTGATGATGATGATGATGATGATGATGATGATGATGATGATGATGATGATGATGATGATGATGATGATGATGGTGGACTTATGAACTAATTCTTCAAATCGCACAAACATTCTATTTTTTAATAAATGACAAAATATATTTAAAATATGTTTAACTTACTTTAAAACTACTTTAGTTTTTTAATGTGATTAAATTTCTGACTAAAATTACAACAAAATTACAAATTTAATCACTTAATACATGTGGCTCCTTTTATACACGAATTGTGAATGACAGAAGTTTATGTGACGGCTTGTAAAGTGTGGGGGATCGATGCTTTGTGCACGAGAATTTCGGGGTTTTGCAGTCATGTGATCTAAGTCGGATAGACACCTCGTGGAGTGGCTATGAAAAATAGACGCTCGCTACGCTCGCGTCTATTTTTCATAGACCACTCCACTCATTGTCTATCCTTTACTTAAGTGCCTTCACAGCACAAATAAGAATTATACATGTAGTTAACTAAAAGGTCACGCCTTCACACGCTCTAGTGATCGTCACCGCCCCTAGGTGCCTTCACAGCGCAAATAAGATATAAGCGCCTTCACACGTCTCCTCGCACTACAAAAAAAAGTGTAGAGGAATAAGTACCTTCCGTATTTTTCCGTACATTCGTTTTAGTCCGAATTGGCAGATAAAGTCAAACGACCTTAAAAGCCTGACCACCGATTTAAATCTAAAATAAATAATGCCACAATATAAGTTACTTATTAATAATTAAATAAACCAATTTTGGTGACAGATCCAAACGGACAAATGGGAACACATATGTATACCTGGGTCAAAGCGACGTGGCTTGCACCTCGGACGATAGCGTCTGAGAACCGCGTTTAAGTTCAAATTTAGACTTTTAAGGAACTTGGCGATTCTGTAAAATTGTCCGAAAAAAAAACGTTCTCTAATTAGATAAACACAGTTATCAGTAAACCGAGGTGAGTTTCCATGAATAAAAGTCATATTAATATTGAAATCAAGCACTATCACATAATTTTAAATGGAATTCAAAGGGGAGGGACGGGATTAGGGTCTCAGGAGGGACAAATAAATGTAGAGGGGATACACGAGCTTGGGAAGGGTCCTTGCAGGCTGTGGCAGGGACGGTTCAAGCTGAGGCATGGATCTCAAACGGGACAAATAAATGTAGAGGGGATATACGAGCTTGGGAAGGGGCTTATCAAGCTGGGGCAGATTCGGTTGAAGCTGGGGACTGGGGGTCAGGATCATTATACTAAATACAAAATCGATCATTTACGACATGTCATTGTTTACTCGTTCATCGTACAGAGGCGAAAATGAACCACGACTGGCAATAACCGCCAATCTAAACTAATTCCAATTTTTATTTTTTAACATAGTTACATGTACAACAATATTTTAAATAAAATAACTTAAACAAAAATAATATACAAGTTGGTTACATGTACATTTTGTAGTACAAAAAACAAAATGACAAATCATCTTAGTGTTTTTTAAACTTGGCATTTAACTTATTATGATTAACGTGAAGTAAATCTTCCGGCCTGTTACGACACTAAAACTACGGTTGATCTCAAAGAGGTAGAAGATAGATTATTTACAAAATATAAAGAAGATTGGTCCAATAATATAAAAACAGTCTCAAAGTTGAGAACTTACATGAAATTTAAATCAGAATACAATACAGAAAAATATCATCTCGTAAATCTTACAAAGGTTGATAGATCACATTTAGCACAATTTCGTAGCGGTATTCAACCTCTTCGGGTTGAAACTGGAAGATTTCTGGGTCTTAACTAAAATGATAGATTGTGCCGAATTTGCAATGGTAATAGTGAAGAAGAAGATGAAACCCATTTCTTGTTAAAGTGTTCCATGTATCAGGACATCAGAGACAATCAACTACACAGAGCAATTGCCAATAATGAGCATTTTCCAACGCTTTCCGATTCAGAAAAACTAGTTTTATCACTAAATATCCATTTTATACACGTGACAAAATTTATTGTTAGCGGCATGATAAGAAGAAAATCTTTTCTGTACATTTTAATCAATTATCTATTTTTTACGAATAGCCTCTCGTTAAAAATCAATTTAAGTAATATGCTATTTTTTTTCAATTTCACGTTCAGACATACCATATGTACATATTTTGTTTTCTATCGTGTAACTTAAAATCAACACATTTAAAACAAAAGTAATGATCTTTGAACGTGGCAGGCCTACAGCTTGTGACTTTTTTATTTACAAAACTAAAATTGAAACAGTTACATATTTTAAATATCTTGGAATTACGTTGTATAAATCTGGAAGTTGGTTGCAAAGCCAAACATCTATAGCGCAACATGCATCGTTCTCACTTCACAAATTGTTTAATTTTTTTAAAGATGTAGAACTACCTATAAAGCAGAAATTTAAACTTTTTGACTCTTTGGTTGCATCCATTTTGAACTTTGGAGCAGAAATTTTGGGAAGCCACGAAGCTACTGACATAGAAATGGTACATAAAAAATTTATTCGTAGTATTTTATGTGTTAAAAAATTGTCAAATCTAAATGCACTTTATGGAGAAACCGGACGACTTCCACTTTTCATTTGTCGTAAACTGATACTGATAAAATATTGGATAAAAATATTAAAACAAGAACAATCCTCTATAGTTAAAAAATTATATTTTATGTTAAAAGATGATGTTGATAGAAATAGAACATATAATGGAAAAAATGGGCTTATCAAATTAAGAAAATACTAGACGATCTCGGATTATCGTATATTTGGTATAATCAGTCAAATATTGAAATCCCCCTGGAAATTATTAAATTACGAATAAGAGACGTTTGTCTTCAAAAGTGGTACGCGGAAATTAACAACTCTAGAAAGCTTGTATCTTATGCATTGTTTAAACATGATTTTGAACTTGAAAAATACTTATTTATTTAGAAGGAAAATATAGAATTGCACTTTCAAAATTTAAAATATCTGCTCACAACCTTCGCATAGAAACTGGTAGATATGAAAATACGCCCCGAGAAAATAGATTATGTACATTTTGCAATACGCGACAGATTGAAAATGAATAATCATTTCTTACTTGTTTGTCCTAATTAAAAAGAACTTAGGTATAAATAAACCATGTTTTTGTCATTGGCCTAATACAAACAAATTTGAAATGCTTATGTCGTCGAAATCTAACAAAACTATTATTAATGTTGCAAAATTCATATACTTTGCCAATAAGAAAAGAAATACATAAAAATCATACTTGTTACACCTCGCCATTGTTAAAGTTATACATTCCACTGAAATTGTTATATTGTGAAGATTGTAATTTACTCTTCTGTTAACAATATGTGTGTATGTGTTTTTTTCATGTCTTTTCTGTTTATTGTACTATGGCTATAAACATTGAATTATGTTTTATGCTGGAATAAACTGATACTGAGGTAATTGAAAATGTCATACAGTATTAGTTTCTGTTCTAATGTTTAAAATCATCTGAAGCTACTTATAGGCCCAAGTGGCCGGGTGTTGTAATTATTTGTAATTATAGTTTGTAAATATGATACACAATGTCGCTATAAAAAAATTTACTTACTCACTTACTTACTTACTTACTTACTAACTTACTTACTATTATGTTTTATTGCGTCGTCTCAGGTACCACGTAGACACAAATGGATACTATTGTCCGACGGCGTCGACGTCCGGTAGTTCCCAAACGTTAACATGGAACCTTAAGTTGCCTTTAAAAGTGATTGTGCTATTCACATTATTTCTTTGAAAACACTTAACTTTTCTTACTATACACTATTTTCCTCCCGGTATTTTTGTATTTTTAAGAACGAAATTGCAACTGTTATACCTATAATATGACAAAAAAGTCTTAATTTTACAATGTTTAGTAATAGTAATTTAGTAATTGACTTTCCAAATGCACGTGCATTTCGAAGACTCTAGCAGCTTAAATTCTTAAGAATATCTGCGATAAGTCCTTTTCAGGTTGTCCTTCCGCACCTTCAAGCAATTTAAATATGGTTGGGGTCTGAACTTGGAAGGCTCGGACTAGAATTTCCGAAAGTGTCGTTCAGAACTACATTACCTCCATGACATGATGGTGGTCTTACGCGTTCTTTACTGATGTTGTGAATTTGAACTCTGTCGGTGCCAGTATTCTAAATGTTTGTAAGCAGTCCGTAAGTTGTCCGTCATTTTGAATACTTGTTTTACTAATACATGTAAATCAGTTAGTATTTATTGCATGTTTATTGCAAGTTTTAGAGACACACCTCAATTATCGAGCCAGTAATCACCCGATAAGAATGTGTATACTCAGAAAAATTGTTATTTAATAAGTGCAAATTTTCAGCACGAACACACCCATCTGTTGTTACAAGAATGATCACTCATGTGTCACCGTCTCAGCTTTGCGCCTTTTAAGTGCAACTTTAACATGTAATAACTATGAAAGACATTTACCATACTCGTTTATTTCTTAGAATATATAATCTGCATGATCTAAGACGTCTAAGAGTGATTACTTCTAAATCTCTATTAATTAGATAATGCAATTTCAAATGAAAATTTAAGATTAAAATGTATATCCTTAATAACTTTGAAAGTAATATAATTTTAACTATTATCATAAATTATAAGTATTTTATATCATGTCCATGAATAAATCTGTTTGTGACAACAAGACAGATATCCACTGTTTGTCCACTTTTTTTAGTAAAACTCCTTTTAAAATCTTTAAACTAAATGTTGCTTATAACTTGAAAAAATGTTGTTTTTAATATATGAGATATTTCATCTACCTGCTCAAATCCATCGGTCACAACAAGAATGATAACTCCTCTTTGAATATTAATTTGAGTAATGCCATTTTCAATATAAAACTTATTGTTGCTAATAACTAAGACAGAACTCATATATAATTAATTATTATTCACTTATAATTGACATATTGCATAGTTCGTACGTAAAGCCATGTCGATATATGGTTTAACTGATGTAAATTTGGTCATTACGGATCGGTCAGACGAGAGCCGACCAAAGTATTTCTCGAGTTAGCGATGTGTTTTCTACCGAATTCCACGGAAAGTAAATGATTTCTGTAATTGTATATGCTAATACATCTATCCCACGAAATATGAGCCATAGTTTGTGACAATTGATATGTATTTCCAAGAGTTACAGGGCTCAAAGCAGATAGATGTGCATTTTTCAATAGTGAAAATACCTACCTTGTTATAATATATATCAAGAAAAAAATTTTGTAGAGCTTTTTTTCTTCAAGGGAGGGTATTAGTGTGAGGGAAAGGGGTTTGACTGGGTCCAACATGCCGTACACCTTTGTTTGAGTTATGCCATTTTAAGATGACTTTAACATTAATTGTTGTATTAAAAAGTAACATGAATAACTTCTTTTTATCATGCGCTAAAAGTTTAACCCACATTTCAGTTTTTTTACAAGCAGAATACACGTGTTCCGTGGGACACTAAATTCGAGTTTTCTAGTCTTACATATAAGAATAATTCATTCACGTGTAGTCGACCATACTGTTGTTTAAGACCAGTTCTTGTTTTTTTAGGACCTTGGCGTCAGCTGGAAACACAAGGAAGCTGGACAAAAAAGGTATTATAACAAGAACAAAATTCGTGTTCTTTTGTATCTATTCAAAATAACTTGAAAATATTGCTCTTATAAATCAAAATCCAAACACATCATGAGGTCACTCACCCATGCAAAAAGCATGCAAATCATGCCCACTTGTGTTTACCTGTAGGACAGTTTAATCTCTACATGTATTACAATGTAAATCTTATGTGATGGTATTTGTGCAGTGTTTTAGGATTTCATAATAGTCAATGTTTAAAAAGTTATTTTGAAAAAGTAACACTGGTTGGCCCTAGAGGGAACATTGAACTGGATATTGTAATTAATTGTTTTGGATTTATTCGAGTGAAAAATGCTTTATTTTGACACCCGGATTAGACAACATAGCAGGTACCACATTTTATTACTTTTCTAACAAAATTCATTTTTTTTCAACAATTGTCTCCCGTTATTATAAATATTCATCTGTTTGTAACAATATAATAACGGTTTGTCCGGAAATTGTTGAAAAAATGATAATTTAATTTTCTCAGCTCATCATTAGTGCAACTGTACTATCTGGGGGTATGAATGACCTTAACGGTCGTTCAGCACGGTACATATATTTATGTGTCATTAGTACAAGTCGAATGACGACAACAAAGCCAATGTGTGCCGATGTGTGCAAATATCAACTGTTTAAACCAGTATCAGAGGTTTTGAGGAGAAACGCATATTTCAAAATGTAGTTTTTTAATTTAAAGTGTTTGTCAAGTTGCCTAAGAATCAAAAGCCAAAATATAACTTCTTTTTTGTACTAGTATTATTTAAAAAAAAACAGATACATGTGTCGAACGTTTTAAGATTTTGTGTCTGTGCTGCATACGGGAATTTTACCAAACTCCACACAGATGCAGTGATCGGCCTTCGCATGTAATTTCCACAAGCATTTTACAATAGACAATCGTGTTTGGATAAATAATGTTGTAGGCCTTGGGCTTTTTAAATTGTAGTACTGTGATAAACGCGAACAAAGTGCATAATTACTTTTTTTAACGGAATATAAGCGGAGTTAACCTGGGGGAAATGAAAGGAACAATTGATTAAAACAAGACGTTTGCAAAAGGTACAATAAGTCTTCAATAATATAAGTTTAGTAACAACAGATTCAGAAACAGTATGCTTAAAATGTTATTTTGGAAGGTAACTGATGACTTATTGGTAGATATCTTCGAGAACTTTTGCCATGTAAATATCTTTTTTTATTAGTGTTTGCCTATGTAACTGAAATAAACTTCTTAAACAGTTTCTCCGTACATTCAAGTCCTGTTATTAATTATAGATCCTGTAGAAGGCCGTTAAGCAAGATACTTTTATATGTGTATATATTGAATAGCGCTCAACCCGGGGATAGGCGGCGTGAACAGTATAATATACTTCCAGTACGAACCCGCTCATTTAAAACGAATCTGAAATAGTTATATATATATATTCGTGTTCAGTGGTCACCTCGTACATTTAACCAGTGTCGTTATCTATTATAGTCCTTGCCTTTGAAATATTTTTATATGTATGGTGTCTGTTGGCTTATGGCATGTATGTATTTCGCAATAAACCCAACTGAGTGAAAATGTGTAATTAAACCTTATATAATGTATTTAGAATATGCTCTATACACACGTAATAGTTAATTTCTAAATATTGTAAAAAAAATTAAATGTCAAAAATAGCAACGATGACTTTTTTCCAGTTGTATTACATTTCCGCAGTTAGCGGGAATCATGGACAACTTTAGAAACAAACTACTAACGAATTAAAACACGTTCAAGATTTAATGTCTGTAGATATTGCAAATTTTACTTTCAGTATAAGGACAAACTAGATAAAGATATTAAAGACGAGAATTTCCCTCAAAACGTTAAGCCAAGAATTTTTATATGGGGAGCGACTCAAGCCGGGAAATCTTCATTGATTAATTCGTTAGCAAGTGTGGATGAAGGACGACTTACAAATAAAACTATTGCAAACCGTTCAAAAAATAGTGTTACAAATAGGGTAAGTACTTAATTTATTATTTTTCTAAGTAGTCTGTTTTATAATTTATTAAACATTAAAACTTAATTATCTAAATAATTAAAATACACCAATATGACATTTAAAACTCTACAGACATTTCTTTACGATAAAAAATATATGGCGTAACTGAGTGGAGAATATCCAGCACTACTTTTTGGCTGAAGAATGACGTTTTATAGACATCATTATTAAGTATGAACGAACACATAAATTTACTGCCTGATGCAAATGTTTTGTATCTGTCGCGTTTTCTAAACGAATATTGGGCCATGCATTGTATTTACAATAAGCTATTACTGGATAATTATTATTATGTTCATATATTTTGAACGAAGAGAGATAAAGGGGTTCTTGTGAAAGTATCTATTATTTTTTATTCCAAAGGGAATTATTTTAAGTGTTCAGTCAAAGTACACGTCAATAACGTGTTTATTTGTTTGCTGTTTGTAAGTAACAGTTGAATTGTCGAACACAACTAAACTGTTCAATGGTATGAACGCCTGGTCATAATTCAGTCGGATGAAAAATACTATTCACGAAATAAACCATGGACTAATTGATATTAAACAACAATATATTTTGTGAAATTGTTTACTTATAAAAAGTCAAACTCGTTCAGTAACAGTAGACTTTCGAAATAAACGACATTTTAAATGCGCTTAAACTTTTTGGGATTCAAGCACCTATTTCTTAAATTACTTTTTATAGCTTCGTGTATGTAACTTGAAATCATGCCGTTTAATAGACGTTATGGGACTTGAAAAAGAAGATTTGGAAGGAATGATTCCTGAAGATGTCAAGTTTGTGATGGAAGGCAATGTTCAGAACAGATATCTGGTAATTCATCTTTTGTATTTTGAGAGGTGTAAAATCAAGTGTTTTATTAATCAACAATGATCGTCATATATAGTGCTAAGAACAAGTGGAGAATGTAGAAAAAGAAATTTATAAAAAAAACTTGCGCAAAGATTTTGCGAATAAGTGAATATTAAATGGATAGACGGAAGGTAAATATTATAGTAGATTGAGAGGGAGAGAGAGAGAGAGAGAGTGTGAGAGAGAGAGAGAGAGAGAGAGAGAGAGAGAGAGAGAGAGAGAGAGAGAAGGGGGGGTCAGATCTTTCTGTTAAGTAAATTTTTTCAGCGTGACCTTATGTGTAGTTATAAGTTTTGACTACCCCCTTGATGGTAATATGCTATTTTCAAACCATGCAGAATGTCAATCACTGTGGGTGTCAATAATTATATATAGAATATTAGGTTAGTGTCTTACCAAGCTTGAATTTACACTCAACCAAAGTTCTAATGGGTCATCAATTGTATATGTTTACAATGTACGCTAGTTTCGTTTCTTCCCTACGTCAAGAGAGGTTGTGGAAAGAACTGCTTTGTCTTGAAATCAATTATCTAATGTCTTTTAATCTTTATTGACTGTTTTCTTCAATGAATCCAATACCGTTTACTTACACCGCAGGTTCAAAATAAGAACAATCTTTACTTAAACAAAGGTGCTGTTGTTTAATGAGGTTTTATGTTTTTCTTACTAATGAGCGGAACAAAATAAGAAATGAAGAGCAAATTTCTGCTTGCTTGACATTTTTAAGCAAGCAATGCATTTTTTAGGAAAATTAAGGATAACTCTCTCCAAACTGTTCCGAAGTCAATTATTACTAGTTAGATTAAAACTTAAGTTGAAGACTGTAATTGGCATATGATCATAAATAAAGAGTGAATTCAATGTCTTTCTAATAAAATTACAGACAAAAAGTGACCAATTAGAACTTTGGTTGAGTGTATTAGGCGAGCTGGAGAAAAATATAAAGGGCGAGGTTCTGCTGAGCCCTGTATATTTTTCGGAGACGAGCCTAATAAATTCAAGCTTGATAAGACAGTAACCTAATATTATATTTATCCTACTACCCCTACCTACTTTTTTATCATTTTTTCGCATGAAAGAGATTTTTCATTGATTTTAAAAAGAATGAACATCTGTTGTTGGCGTATGAATAAATCTGTCCTGGGGACAATTCGGTAAAAAGTCGACTATTTAGTTTAAATTGTTTTCACTTTTATGTAGAGAATACTGAAATATCAAAGAAATATATAGGGTGTCTTTTAGAATTTCAAACAAAAATAATTTTGCAACAACCATTGGAAACAGTCGACAAACCTGTCATCCTTAAAGTTAAACAGCGGGTTTACGGGTCGTAGGCTTCCAATATGTCCAATGTGCAACATCATGTTTCTCCTTTTTCCAGCTGACTAGCCTGCTTGAAAAAAGCTGTTTTCCCTTGTCTAAAAGAAAAGTCTTTCTTTTTTCCGTTTTCAGTCAGTTGAAATTGAACACCAGCAACAATGCCATTTCAGTTTTTATTTCGAAACCGAAATGGCCTAGACGCAGGCATTGAATCGGGATTTCTTATCATCAAGCATATAAATCCATCAGCACAGAAAAGGCAACAAATAAAACACATTTTAGTCTAAAAAATCCCAAAAATATGTCCGAAATTTATTTCACACTGCGCACTGTTATGCCGGAAAGAATATCGATCTCTAAAAATGACGTCAGTGTTAATAAGAGCGGCTCCTGTTTCAAGCGGATTATAATACTAGACTCTCTCGTAGTACAAATGGGACTCTCTCGAAGTCTCGTAGTACAAATGGTTCATTCTCTGTTAGGGATCTTGCAAAAAGAGTAGCATTAGTTCCAAGTCAAGTTTTAGCAAGTATTTTATGTATCGGAAAACTATGTAAAAAGTAGTTCCGGACCTGCCATGTAAAGCTTGGGTGACATATAAACGTCAAGTCGACATGTCAGGCCGATTTTCGCGAAATAAATGGGAAGTGGTAGGAAAAATAGTCATACATGAACTTTCGTTTTTACTTGAGATACGAGTGGTATATACTGTATCTGTCTCTTGCATGGTTGGCTAGGCGCTGCCGTTGTATATATATGGCTTTGTGATTACATATACATGTCATTAAAAAATCTTTACTAAGAGCGATGGCATTTCTTTAAAAGGAGGAAAGTCTTCCTGCAAGAGCATTATTCTCCAACCGTCATATCATTGATATTCTCTGTAAATCAGTGTAATTGTTGACTATTATGATTGTTTTTCCACGAATTAAATTACACCCAGTATGCTCTTTGAGATTTCTTTACTTCTGATTAAAGCAAAAACGAAGTTCATTTGTTGAAAAGAAATCGGAGAAGTTTGGAAAATCAATTTGCTTTGTCTTTATCCATTTTAATAAAGATTTATTGTTGATGTGATATAAAAAGAATTTAATTACGGAAAGAGAGACCGTAGCGTCGCATAAATGAATATCAAATGAAATAATTCGTTTGGGTTATTTTTTTCTAAAAAGTTTGACATATCCGATCGTCTGTGGTCTATAGTTTTCATTGACAATCACTTGATATCGTACATGTTAAGACGACTTGTCTATCGCTTTTCAAAAAATCAAAAGTTTTGTTAAAATTTTAAAAAGGTAGATCAATATTTACATTTAAAATTTCATTTCACTGAAATTCACAGCTACATGACAAAACCAAATAATTATCAGAAGCGAATTACTGTTTTTCCGTATAGAACCACAGAAGATTATTTTGGGACAAATAATTGTGAAAACATGAACTGGCATATAGTATCATTTAATATGTAGTTTATTTCTTTTCAAGTTTGATCAACGGAATCATATTTCGGCTGATTCCGATAAATACATCGCCGACCCTTCACTTGCAGAGATGGCACATTGCAACATATTAGTGGTTAGAGCAACTCAGATACATTCAGAAACGATGGAGATAGATCTAAAAAAGAAATTGTTAAAGGTCCTGAAATATGCACACGATGCTGGTATGTTCATGTTTTGCAAAAAAGTAAATTTTGCATATCAGGAATCGTTACACTCTGTTAACAGAGCCTTCCCACGAAGCGAAAAAGAAAAGAGGAAGAGAGAGAGAGAGAGAGAGAGAGAGAGAGAGAGAGAGAGAGAGAGAGAGAGAGAGAGAGAGAGAGAGAGAGAGGAGAGAGCATGTTTGATACAAGCATGTCAATTCAAACAGGACGCCACAAAAAATAACATAAAGCCTTGTAACTGTCAGTGAAAAAACAAAATGCCATTGGGGGTTTAAACCAGGTTCTATGGTGCACCAACCTCACACTTGCCCCAACAGGTTCTCATGTTAACAAGCAAGTACGATTTGTCTCGGTGAAATGACTACAACTCACCCAACAGCTCAACAATGTTGCATGTACAAGCGCACAAATGTATAAAACATAAGAAGCTAAAAGCATTGCAAAGCCAAATGGGTGAGTACTCGATGATCTTACCGAGTCCAGAGTCCCTGGGGTTAAAATAGCAAGAACACGATGACAAGGATAAAAGAAACAAATCGAGCCTTTAGGTCTTTTAAAGAAAAAAAATCCCCATAAGCCTTCTTATACTCTCAAACCCCTGCCACCATTGTGCAACCAAAGAGGTAAGCATAGTGATCAACTGTAGATGGGTTAATCACAAGGCCTGCAGAGCGCTGTAGAATCTTATGTTGGTAACCTTTCTTTTTGAATTTACAGATGGTTTTTACGAATAACCGGGGTAAATTTATATTGCCTTTTGATTTTTTTAAGTTTATAAATTAAATACCCATAAAATCGAATGTAAAATACCTTGTTGCAGTAGTGATTTTAAATTGCAGTTGTATATTTGAATTAAATCTTGGTATCGGCGATAAAACTTGTACACGTTTTCCTTTATTTACGATACCGATAACCTTGTTTTAAAATGTTTTTTGTTACGCAAAGATTACGTTCATTGAAATCATTAACATCATTGCAAGCTCTAGAAAAGCGAACACGCTGTAAATATAAACCCCGTTTTACTAAGAAGCTGCACGAGGAACATCGCCGTCTAGAAACGGAAAATTAACTACGGTACATGTATATCAAAATTAAAATCAGCCATTTTATCATATATTTTATTAGTAACGAATTTATTTTCTATAGAAAATTTAAGATAAAGAAAGTTTGCTTGCTTGTCCGAAGTGTTTGCTTTATTAAAATGTAGTTAATGACGGTAAATGTTATTAATCAGAGATGAAAAATAGTTATTATCTATAGTCAACAAATCATCAAGGTACCTTGAGGTGTTGTGGTCAAACTGTTTTGTCAAGCGACGGAATTATAATTTTATCAAAAACAATCTCTCAGGAGATGAGATGAAAACATAATTTATAATTTAATACACATTAATCGTTTAAACTGAATTAAATACCTACACAAATGTACAGAAAAACTCGAATAATTATAATAACACTATTAGACTTTAAACATATTGTTAATAAGTCCATAGTTCGCTATAACCACTTATAATTATGCATTTTGAAATGCCGTTCATTTTGAGGACACAGAGACACAGTCAAGGTGAAAGACATTGATTACAACTAAAATATTGCACGAGAAAACAGTAAAACCAGACGAAAGAAAATGTACGCATTGGATAAATTAAATGCAGCAAAGAAAGCACGACGCAGGTCGATGTTACATATATGTATTTAAATATGCATGTATTAAAATATGCATCTATGCCGGGAAATTAAAGACATGAAAATAAAAGATGTAAACGAAGTTAATTGGATAATTGAGAAATAGACGCATATTACTGCCCACGCCGCCTAGCCCCGGGTTAAGCGCAACTGAATATTTACAACAATAAACAGTACAGTTTTGATCCATCCCAAACGATGGTGTGCATATTACGATGAACATGGAAACTTCAATTCGGTATTGTAAGATTAATACCAGATAAAAGAATGGATTTGCCCTAAACGAGAAAAGGATGCGCGCAACGTGACAAAATAGAAATTTGACAGGGGATCTGAGAATATGAATCCTGAATAAGTTATCTCAGACAACGCCAAAAGCAATTTTTGTTAAAAGCAGAAAGAATATTCAATGGGTGATTGAACAATATTCAAATCTAAATTGGCTAGGATATTGAAACCACCCATCTATAAACTGGCCGAAATATTTAAAGAAAAGCAATTTTAGAAGTACTATTAACATTGTACCTAAGTATCGTGCTTAACTGATATCATCAGTGATTTAATGTACGGGGAGACTTTTCACAGCCGCCTCACGGCACAAACAACGTTACTGCGAGTGACCGATGATAAGGTTTAGTATAGGTTTACGGATCAGAATCAATGCAACTACATTTGAGACAAAACAAAACACACAGTATGACAAGGATCTATAATTAGATAAACACACAAGTGTTGTTTTAACCATGTGAATACTTTCCTACTTTGGAAATCTCTTCCAGCAATCAAATTTTACACGCAAAGTAATTTTGGAGTTACTGTTAAACAAATAGTACTAGAGCTACATCGACTACTACATATCATGAACAGAGAGTATGCTTCAATTAAAATGACTAGACGTAAGGCTGTGGAACATTCAAATTTTCCCATATATATAGCCACAAATTATGCCTACATATCTTCATAGGGATAATAATTTAGTTTCAAAGCAGGTTAAGAAGATATGCACAATCTGTAAATACAGTTATTTTTTCAGTATTGAACATGTACTGATATCCTTATAATTAGCACTCGCGCGTATCAAAATTCATGTTTCAAATAAGGAACAAAGTAGTTTACAAAACTGATACTTGTAATCTGAATACCCATATACACTGAACTTGTCTATATGGGCGTACAATAATATAGTTCTTCTCTGTCGTGGTGTGTCTGGCAACATTACCTGCTTTCCCCGCCAAGCTAGTAACAGCAGTTGTAGGTGTACCTGTAACGAGAAATTTGATTAATGTAAGTGATTGGGTTGTCATGACCAGACGAACTACTACTGTCACGTGTTTTAACAAAATCTAGGTTTATATTTACCGATGCCTCGTTTGAAACAGGATGACCGGCCTTTTCTTTTCTAAGCGGTTTACCTCGTTGACCAGTAACAATATATACTTAGTTCTCCGACCTATCAGCCAATTAAAATACAATCCCCCCATACGGAAATCAAAACAATCGGAGTCTAAGTCCCGGTTTTCTCTCGTAGGTATGAAGGGACAAAAACACCTTAAAATTCCATCTTAGGAACTGCGTCCTCTGTCAAAAGATCGCATAAAAAATAATTTAACATACTGCTGCCTTTATGTTCGTTTAACACGCATTTTTTCTCGCTAACAAGACAGAAACATCTCTATTTTTAGCCGTGTGATATTTCCTTATCATTCATGTCCTTGTCCGTAACTTCCCGTGCGCGCGCACAAAATAATTATTCTAAGCACTTTGAAAAATTAAAACTACCTCGAGATGCAAATTAATGTGGCATTTAAGTTTTATATGCGGCGTATTTAAACGAATGTTTACTTTTTCAAACATAGAACTTTTTATCAGGACTTTGTTCAAAAATCATTTCGGAAAGGATTACGTAGTAGGTTGCTAAATTCTGAGTGCTGGACGTGTTTGTTGTATGATCTTTTTTATCCTTTTTTAAGAGAGTTTCTTTCTTTTAACGCTGTTGCGAGATTCATTAAAATAGCGATTCATTTCCTTTCTTAAATTTGTTAAAATATTGGTGTACAAGATAAACCTAGTGGCGTGAAACTTTGACAGGACTGTGTATTCGTGGTGAATTTACCGTTCCTTCTAGAAGTTACGTGATAAAACAAGTGCTCCAAAATTCTTGCGTTTTATTTGAATTGTGTTTAATCTTGCAGAATTAGGTGAGAAAAAAAATTAACCATTGGTATCGGAAAAGAACATGGTATTCTAACTCTCGGGTTATGCTTTCCAGACGGAAACTCGGCACAGTCTCGTTTCTGTCTGCAAAGCATTACCCTCGGATTGGGAAACCTTGATATTCGACGAATAATAATATATTCTGAGACTCTTTATCTTTCAAAATTTGCGAACACTTTCCATAAAGTAACTTACAAATTTTAAAATTTGCACTTTCACCATAAAAATCTTCTTTTTGTTGAAAGAAAAATATTTTTACACTAATGATATAAAATGAGGTAAGACGCAGAGCTTATCGTTATATTAACATGTGCAATGCTAAACGATTCAGATGCTGTAATATAAATTTTAATTGTATAATTAAATCCAAACATACAGTAAACGACGGAACATTCTCTTGTAACATTAATAGTGATATAAACTGAAAACTGAGTCATTTACGTTTTAACTTGAAATTATCGTAACTCTGGAATTCTTTTAAAACACGTTTTAAACAACACAGTTCTAAAATTCAAAACAACAGTAAGTTTAAAACATTTTTATACTAATATTTTAATCATTCAGTACACCGTTTAAAAATAATTCTATTCAACTTGTAGAAAAACTATCATTTAAGAGCGCTGCATGAAGAGCATTATAATCAGGGCCAGGTTCTGACAAATAGACAACTGACAAATAGACATTCTGATCGGTACCTTATTTGCACGCCTTGTTGCTGATCAGTTTTTATTTTAAAGAGATTTTATGTGAACCAATTCTACCGAACATCAAGATGACATTATTACAGCTTTTAACATCACATCTAGCTATCTTGATGATTAATTGAATAAAAAGTTACCACTTTCCATATCTAGTTAAGGGCCTTCCACACTCCTCCCAATTCTATTCATCGATAAAAAGAAATTTATCAAAATCTCAATAACGGCATAATGCTTTTAAATGAAACTTTGCACAAGTGTATGTGACAACAATTTATTGTGTCCTCATGATTAACTTATGTAAACTTTACGAGATATTAGTAAAAGTGTGTTTGACCTTCAATTTCCTGGTCGCGTAAACGGATGACAATCACTGATTATTCTTTTAATAGTTGAACTTTTTTTACCAAGTACACAACATTTTCTTGTCAGTATCATTGCGCTCACGAGGGAATTAAAAGTTATGTTCTGCATCGCCTAGTTTTTGTGAATTTATGTAAATAGATTTCAAGGAATTTTTAGGTCTAGCTTTGTTTCTTTACTTTTCTAAGTTGTCTTTCTGTATAAAAAATAAAGATACATTTGTAACCTTCATTTGTGCAAAGTTTCATTGAATGGCATTTTGTCATTACTGAGATTTGATGATTTTTATTTATCGATGAATAGGATTGGGAGGAGTGTGGCGATGCCTTAATTAAATATATCCTTATAGACTACAACTTAATAAAGCGAACATTTCATAAAAGCAAGCGAAATTCCTTGACCTAAAACTTTCAGTTGTAAATAGTTACTTCATTATTAAAATATGTAATAAAATAAATTATTTAATATTATTTAAATTTTTCTATTTCTGTACGGCGATGTTCCTCGTGCAACATCTTACGGGATTAATATCTCACAGCTTGTTGTCGGTCGTCATCATGACCGACATATTATAATCGACCAAACTTGAGATCTTTAGCCTGAACACTGGTTAACAGTGAATCACGGCCGAGAACGGATAATTAAGACTATGCCACCTGTTCCGCATGCAAAAGAATAGTGTAGAGGCTAATGTTTGATTGCTTGATATATAGAGAAGACTTTTACCGGAAAGAGACATAAATGTAGATAATAATGTTTCTTGTATACTTAATTCATATTTTAATTCAGGACGTGTAGAAATAATTATCGGTCATCCTGATGACCGACATATTATAATGGACCAAACTTGAACTTTGAAGGGTAACACTGGTTAACAGCGGCATCAGACGTGGTCACTTTAAACAAAGCCGCCCGTCTAAAGCTTGAGAATGCTGTTCCGTTCCCCCTGTTTGCAAGAATAGAAATTGAGCTGATCAATACCGGCATGTTAAAGTTTGCAAACATGTGTGTGTTGTATTGTCCACAGGCTATAGAAATAATGTTATGCGTCTTTTTTTAGAAAGTCACGTGATGCAAACCTTTAAAGCAAAATATTAGTTGCACATTAGTTGAACTGATACTTTATTTGAATCCAACACAACTGTTCAGGATGATGCCATATCTGAAATAGATTCGTTCCGTTATCTTGATTTTGTTCGTCAAAAGGCATCGCTTATGTTTTCTACGAGACTTACGAATAATCGACTTTAGCTGGAATTGCTGTCTGTAAACAAACGTTTACAAAAAGCTAGTCGGTCTATAGCGTAACTTTTTAACCAAAACACATGGCACTTAAGTTAAAACTTTAAGCCACTTTGAAATGAAAGCGCTTAATTTTATTGGATGTCATACAAACATTAGTTTATTTATATATCCTTTTTTGAAGGAATGCATTTAAGATAGTGATAAACCTTATCATTTTGCAAAAGTTATCAATAATTTACTTGACAGTACCATAATGGTTTGTTTAGTCAAACTCTACTACTTCGTCTAACACAATTTTCGTCAGAAAGTAAAGAGAAAGCAAGGACAATCCAAAGTCTAGAGTTTATGTTCAACAACAACATATTGTCACTGTAATAGGTTGGGGTGGGGGTGAGAAGCATGACAGGGAAACAAAAATATTATATTTAATATTCTGATCTTCAAAAATTTTGTTAGAACTTCAACATGCAATGTATTGCTGGTTCGTGCACATATTCTTGTTTTTGTTTGTTTGTTTTAATGATGTCAATTTCAGTGTATTCCATGTTACACACAGGTCAAAAGTTCTAAGTGCACACTTGACAAATGTTATTTTTTCCAATAATTTGATTGAATCTTTCAAAATAGTGTAAATTACAATGAAGAAAAATCAATATTCTATTAAAGCACACCAACAATTTAAGTCTGCTTAACCAGATTAAAAAATAATACTATTTTAGCTTACTTGTTCTCAGACGGAAATTCTCAAGTTAATTATCATTGCATCGGCTATCATTTGTGATCGTTTTCTCATCTCTTTATAATTTAAATTTCATGCAGATTTAAAGGAAATACTGTTGTTTGCCATTCCATTGCACTGAAATAGCTTTCTGTAGCTTTGTAATGGTCTGCTGGGCACGATGAGCCAACACACTCGACTTTATTTTATCCATAACGTTTTTACAGGATTTCAAGGAGAAAATTCCCTTTTTCACACAATGTTTTGTGCCAAAAGTTTTTGAATTGTCTAGCAGTTTGGGATGATACAATTTTCTATGATAGATGTGTAGCAGCCTTTCCAAACGAAAAAAATGTATTCATTTCGGTCAAATTGACCAGTTTTCGGATACGCCTTCGGATACGCCTTTTGACCGAATAAGCGTCATTTTCGAATAATTCGATTTTGAAGTTTATTGAATTTCTATAAATTTAAGTTTTAAATTTTTATTTATTGGACACTTATCCAACAAATGTTACACTATTTTTTTTTCGAGTTTACGTTGTTTTACGTAAATATTTAATGACGTAATTGAGTAACATCAACGTTCAACGTAAGCAACGTAATCAATTTGGAAAAAATATCGTTTGATTTTCTTCTTAAATTAATAAAATATGCAAAAATAAGGTATTTCTTTTGCATTTACGACAACCGTCAAGATGTTTTTACAACAAGTTTGAAATTGTGCCTGTGAAAAGAATTTTGACGGCAATGTCGTTGTCTGCTAACGTCAACCGTTCCATGGTTACAATTCGTTGATGTGTTTTTCGTGTTTGTCTTGAGTCGGTGAACATGTGAAAAACAAAAACGATTGTAAAAAATAAACTTCGCTTTCCGCACGGGGATAATGCATAAAAAGCGTATGCCGACGTGGATGACGTAAAACGTAAAACATATGCACGGTTTTCAAAATATTGTTGTTTGATCATTATTAACATTAAGTTAAACTTTCATTCAATTTGAATAAGTTTACTTTAAGATATTCAAAATTGAAGAGTGTGCACTTAGAACTTTTGACCAGTGTAGATGAAATAATTCGGGTTCCAAAAAAATCTCATAGTTATGCGTTCATTTTGAAAATTGATAAAACTTCTATCCATGCGTAACCATTAATTTTTTCGTTCTTGTGGTATAAATCACCAAACATACGGTCGTGAAAAAGTGGAGGCTTATGGCATGAGAGAAAATGTTTTAAACAAGCAGTTAGGACGAAACGAACGTTCAGATCTGTGCCTTATTGTCAAAATATTGTCTTTTAAAGAAAGAGTTTGTAGTTTTTTTGGCGATTCCCTATGCAATTTTTGTAAATGTTCTCAGAAATTAACGGAAAATTAGCGAACGACAATTGTTAAAAGTAAACACCTGAGGTCAGCGATTTGTAATTTGTTTGCGATTTCCAGTGCAATTTTGGTGAATGTTATCATCAATACGCTAAAATAGCTGCAAACGACAGAGATTAACGACTAGGGCGGCGACAGAAGGTTAATTGCACTTTATAGTTACACGATCAGAGTGCCACGGTAGCATCAGTAATGATTTTGTTTATTGCATTTGTCTTATATGACTTTATAGGATAAATGGTGACATGTTACCTCAGATTTGGTGTCCAATATTGACAAGTACTTCGTTAGTCAAGTATGTTGAAAAATAATTTCAATCCATAATTAGTTGTTATCAGCTTATCAACCTCATAATTTTGCTTTTCCCGAGCGCACTTTTTGAATGTTAAAACCCGAACTGCGAGCGTTTAAACCTAGTTGGTTTAATGACTACCCATCTCTTCATTAGATAATAGTTATGAACATTACATTTGACCTTTTATTGGCAATTACTCATTCAGAGGTACATTAATATACAATGCTCTTTCTCAAAGATTTGCATAAACTGATAAAAGTGATTAGTTTGAGCTTGTTGCGCAAAAACTGCCTGTTTTTGAGATCTATCTGTTTCTCTGTTCTTTTGATATACAAGTTTGAGCACCAATTACGATGAGGTATTTTATGATTTTGAAATGCTTAAAAGTCTTTTACAGACTCAACCAAACCGAGCCTGCAATATTTTAATATTTGTCGTGTTTAGTGGTTTTCAAAGTGACCTTTTCATCTCGTTTAAAAGAAAAATTAAACGATTGTTTTAAAATTCAAACTTGGTAACCATTCTGTACGTGCATCAAAATTTGTATCATTTAAACTTTAACAATTTAATTTATGTTACAAATTTCCCGTCTCCCCAATATTCAAAACTTGCCCTTGAATATATGCATTTCAAAGAAATACGAATTGATTTATTTTGATTCCCCGATTCCCTCTTAAAACCACATCTATCAATGCGTTCTCATCTTGGGATCTGTTGTGAACGGCTGGACTAGTCGCAGTTCATTACAAGTTGAGTTTAACTTTTAAAAGATTTCCGGGGGTACCATTGACCCCGATGTCTGCTTCTTCATACACATGCAATATAACGGAGCTGGATTCGGTCTTTTGTCGATACTAAACAAATTATTTTGACAAGTACAGTAAGGTAGACAACACAAGCAATATCAGTTCTCTTGTTAACGTATTGTACATATAGAGAAATGTAAATGGAAACAAACTTGAAACTTGAAACTTAAAATAAATTCACAAATGGTTTGTCAGATACAATTTACGTGACATTGGTTAACTGAAAGCTGGATAAATCCTAGACTTCCATTGGTCCAAAAAATAAATGCAAGCACTAATAGATATTTATTCTATTAATTTATCTGCTTATGACCGACTAGCTTTTGGAAAGATAAAACTTGTTTGCTATTCTAGAGAGTTTATCAATGCTATAAGTTTCTTTGCCTAAAAGAAAAGTTTATAAAAGGTTATCGGTACCGTAAATTTAAAATACTTTATACTTTATTTCTACATCATAGTCTTGTAAAATTTTAAGAGTGTGCTGAACCTTTTGATGTTTTTATTTATTAATATTTCATAAACAAGCGAATAACATCTACCTTTAAGTTAAAAGTTTGAACATTATAATTGTCTTACAGCTATATTACCGTAAAAGTGGAGTTTGTTTTCGTATTGCAGATGTGGCTACGATACTGGTTTTGACCTGTATTGATGAAGTGTGCGACAAAGTTGCAAAAGATGTAAAACATGTTTATGAGAGCAAAGTTATTGGTGATGCGGTACAAAGAGCATTCGAAATATTTGGGATTCCGGTATACATTATACAAAATAAAACATAACACACGCTTTAAAATCAGTATGATGTTGTTTCATCAGCTAACTTTATCGACTAAATATTTAGAAAGAACACATGATTATAATACAGTGTTCACGTATCCTTAATTCTTAAAACGGTCGCACGACTTGACATATATAGATCTAATTCATCTTTTTTAATCCATTAATTTCCTAGTCCGTTTCGCGATTAGCTGACACAATATTTTTCATCCAGGGCTTACTCCTTTTGTCATTGCACTTTCATCGGGAAAAATCTAAAAGTATTAAGTTAATATTTACTTTCGGCAAAATTCAGTTCAATACAACATTGCACAAATCAATGTTTTAATTGTATCGTTATTTTACACATACGATAAGAAATGTTACAACAGCAAAAACATATAAATAGCTGGACTAAGAAACTCCCATAAATTTCTATTTTCCTCCTAATTCATAACAACAATTTAACTGCAAACGTGAGAAATATGATACTGACAAAATTATAGGCGGTACTTTAAAAGAACTTTCAATTATGTAGTCTAAGAGAGAAATCAATTTTTTTGTTACTACTAACGCGACCAGAGAATTCAAGGTTTAACAAACTTATAACATATATCTCTCACATTGTAGCCTATACATGTACCTTTGGTATACAAAAGAACATAATATATTGTTTTCAATATCATGCTTCTTATATTGGCTTTTAAATCTGAATAAAAATCATCAATTGTATATTGATTTAGATAGTATTCTTAACATAAACAGATTTGCCCCATGAATGATAAAATAAGCTAGTTTATAAAACTAGCATGACTTTAAGGAATAACAAACTAATTTTTGATAAAAGATAGATCATGTTTACATTCATTTTCACTAACAACGAAGGTTTATCCTCAGTTAGATATATAATTTAAAATCCATATGGAATGTTTACTAAATATCATGTTGACCATGTTGTACACTAATACCATTCTTTTATTCTTGATTCAGAAGATGAACATATTTCCTGTCAAAAACTACACAGATGAAACCGAATTGATGACAAATATGGACATTTTGCTCCTTCTTGCTGAACGACATACTTTAAGATTTGCAAAAGACCACATTGTAAATGTTTCTCCTCCATGATAAAAGGAAAATGGAACAATTGTTCAATTGAAAGACATTGGCGTGTTACTAAATTTTAACTACAGAATACATTTATAGTGTGTTTTTCATGATATTCACGAATGTATATTTTTAGTAAATAATGTTGTCATGAAAACTGAAAAGTCTTGTCTCGCTCAGTATAAATCACTGGTATCAGCAGATTAAAAAAATGCAGGGTACCAGACATCTATTAATACATCTGTAGATGTATTGCTACATATGTACGTGTATACATTTCATAATATGAACTAAGGCACTGCCTCAATGCGAGCTCTAGATTTTAGAATCCCTGGTCTGTAATTATCTAACAATATAATAGATTGTACTGCGCTTTGCAAGAGTGATTGAGAAATTAAATAATAATATCAATTATCAGCTTGGAATTTTTAACAAATTAGGCATTTTGCCTTGTACGTTAGTCGATATCACAATTTGACAGTCCAAATAACGTTTGAGAACTTCCCTGCTCTGTTTCAATTGCGATGATGTCACACGTTACCTCACAAAATGGAGATAAATACAGTAACTGTAAACAATGGCAGCATGCCATATGAAATTAAAATTTTGAGATTGTAAGCTGGATATTGGTTTGACAAAAAATCCAGGAATTCGCAGCACAGGACTTTTTTGTATTTCACAAAACAGGTATCAGTTTTAAGATTTGTTAAAACTCGCCTTTTTTAGGTTGTCACAAATGAGCTGGGTCAAACTAAAATAATATTTTGACATTATGGTGTGGAATACTATTGAGATGAAGAAATCTATATGAAAAAGTCTCCATCTTCTGGAATATCATGAACAGCAAAATTCTCATTGTTAATGTGCAAACATCTTTTGTTCAGTTGTTTCTGCCAACACTTTTCCTTTTTTATTTTGCCTTATTTGGCCACCTCAGTCTGAGGAAAATGATAGTATTGATTATTATTAAAATTGTCAAAGTTCTAGTTCAGTTTTTTGTCTTACATTCCTGATAACATTAGAAATCATGTCAGACCGACCCAGATTTTTAACAGTCGGGTCATTCGGTCTGGCAACTTTCGTGACGTCTGTTATTTTATCGAATTAATCAAACTTTTGTGATAAGGACGTTGGCATGGGGTGAATCGTTTTGGGGCGAATCGCCTATTCATGTAAACAAAATGCTTATGCACTGCAAAACCGAAAGTGAAAAACAATGGGTTGACGTTTCGCATATTTTTGACAAACACATGTACAAAACATAATGAAATCTACCTTTCAAAGAGATCTGTCTTGAAGCCTGAATCGCTGAAAGTTTACTGGCGCGGACGCAAAGGTTGATGGTGTTTTGACAGCCTCGGTCTGATTTGACAGTTGCGCGCGCGACAGTTCTCCGCGTTACGTCATATGTATATTTTTATTAAAAAAAACAAAACCTATGAAAATGATCGTATATTTTGTGTTACAAATGCATTATGTTGACTTTTCTTCTTATTAAAACTAAGAATAAAAATAAATTATTGAATAAATATTTGGTACTCTTAAGCCTTAAGATGGTGAAAATGTATCCGTGAGATTTGCAAGACCATGGAGGAAAATCGGAACGCTCCGGATTAAATTTTTTTAAAGCGATGGTAGTTGGACATAACATAGTATTACGCACATAACCGGAAAAGCTCGATTGCTCTCGAGCCCCCTTCGGGGGCTCGCTCGCTAGAG
The DNA here is from genome assembly GCA_038501625.1 of Corbicula japonica. NCBI lineage: Eukaryota > Metazoa > Mollusca > Bivalvia > Venerida > Cyrenidae > Corbicula > Corbicula japonica. The sequence goes on along the minus strand of JAZAYU010000262.1, from coordinate 455,001 downwards.
CTCGCATATTAATTGTTATAGATTGCTTGTATCTCTGAGAATCTAGTAAAACATATTTCATGGGCAAACAATGATTTGTTTTTAATTATAAGTTTTTGAGAACGAAGAAGATACATTTTAACTGTCTAATTTATTGTATTCTTTCTACATTAACAGTTTGGTTAACTGAGGTTTGCATATTCGAATGTAATATTAAATCCATGTCGAGATCTGCTGAATCAGAAGTAGTTTTTGATATACCATTATTTTCTATTCCAACTCTGTCCTTACGTCACATGCTGAAAACTTTACCAATTTTACTTATATCTTTAACAGTTTCTTTGGAAAAAAGCCAAAATATCGTTCAATTTAAATTGAAATATCAAATAGTCATATTTCATTTTTAGGATGCAGGTACTTAGTCTGAAATCATATTTTTGACGCTTCCTTTATCAGAGAGGCGATACCACGTGACTTTTGGAATGTGCACACACAAAGTCACTCGGTTCATGAAGGTTTTTTGCTTATTTCTCAGTACTTTCTGGACCGATTTTGATCAGACAAAGCAACTTACTCCCCTTTTAAAGCCTTTTTTATCGAAATTTAACCTTTAATATCAGTCGGCTGCCGTTTTCTGAAACACTCGACGTCCAAATTTCTACAGTGTTCCGTATGGACGAACTTATTTTTTCCTCTCCCTTTACCGCGATGGATGCACGATGGTACGATGGTGAAATCACGATGATACGATGACACAATGATCATAATACAAAGGCAAGATGGTGAAACCACGATGGGATGATGGTGAAACAACGATCATTTGCTAGCAAATTAAATTATTTATTGCAATTATATTTCTTCCAATTACACTTGCAAATATACCGGGGATGTTCGTACATGGGGATCCATCAAAAGGTTTATTTCCGATCCTAGTCAATATAAAAAGAAAATCATAGGTTTTTCATGACATAATACATGTATGTGGCCTATTCGACAATATCTCCAACGCTATGAAGCAAATTTTTTGAGACACTTTCATAACATAGTATGAGTTGAATGAAAACGAACACTTTGACTTTCAGAAAGAACTCCTTGCTTATATTAAAGGTGCTAGTTGAAATTTCGTGGCGAATTTATAACCATCACAAGATTTGATCCAATTGAATGATAAATTACCACTGCATCTGTTGGTGAGAAGACGGAATTGTATCACGATTACAAAACTGAGCAACAATTAACAAATACGCTACTGTAACAATAAATTAATTACGATTAATGTTTAACTGACACTTATCTAATTTAACAGACCCAAAATGGTGTTATAAAACCTTAGACGGTTATTATCAGACTCAGAACGGTTGGAAGGAGAAAAGAGTATTTTTGAGTTTCACGGTGATTTTTAGCACGGCAACCCATCCAAGTATTCGAAGATCAATCCTGAGAATACGCGAATGTACCTGAAATGGCATGGTAACATGTACTTTTGAATAGCTATGGGAATCTGACTTGGCCAATCTAATTAAAGACAAACGCAACACTAGACCTTTTATCAATGGCTTAGAAATCGTGTTTCCGTTGGACCCCATGATCATGACGTTTTCGTTGGCCGCACAGATGCTCTATACAAAAAAGTATCTTCAAATGAAAAAAATAATATGACATCATTTGTCTTGTTTTTTGAACACATGTTTTAAGGTATGACCATCCTAATGAATACCTATATCCAGAAGAGTATCCAAGGGAGGTAACTATAGTAGTAAATTAGGGTAGATTTCTGTCATGCAAGAGGACCAGGGTTCAAATCCCACTGGAAGCTATTTTTTTGTAAGCCTAGAGCTTAAATAATTGGCTTTTTTTTTCCTGTGTAATTCTGTCATTGAATATAAAATTCTCATGATTTAAACTAAAATAAGCAAAATAATCAAGATTAAAGGGGTTTTCGCTATCAGAATAGTGTTTATTCAAGTCATCAAATCGAAAATTTCTAAAACTGGACGGTAAACTTCTCTGAAATTTTGTTTAAATTTTGTTCAAGGTATAAGTTAAAAATGGTAATTTTTTGTATATTGCACCAATCAGGATTTTGCACAATTTTCATTAATTTAGTCTCGTGAAATATAAAAAAATGCATTTTTTAAAAATTTATTTGGTCAAAAAATGTCATTTTAAGATAAATTCTGTATTTATATATTATATCTTAAATTGATTTAGTAAAATATAACATATTTTGGATAAACTGTAAAAAATTAGGGTTGAATTTATCAATAACAAATTTTTTTTTCACCGATTTAAGAATTTGGATACTTTCACGTTTTTTCTCACTTTTTTAAATAAAAAAAAGCTAAAAATCTCAAAAACTACACGGTGAAAATCATTAAAATTTTGCATACAAGTCAATGGTATGAAGCAGTTGATGAAAAATAATCAGATGTTGGATTCTTAATAGTGCCCATTAGGATGGTCATACCTTAATATGACACCATGCCATAGACAAGAGAGTTGTTGAAAGAAAACGTATTAAACATTTTCCTGAAGCTTAAACGCAAAAGATCAGAGGATGACCTTATAGGTGCAAACCAGACGCTGACAACCAGAAATACACGAATTCCAACGTGTATTAAGAAAAAGAGGGGTAGTTCGTCATCTTCAAGACTGCGGGTATCGGCTAAACTAATATATTATTCATTTTGGGGTAAATTTGGTTAACGTAATCATATGGAACATGTGTACAATGTTGAAGACACGAACACAGGTTCACAAAAGTTGACAGAAGACCGCAGAGGTAAAATGCAGAAAACTTAGTGACTTAGGACGGGGTAAAATGTGTTTGAAATAAAATGAAGAGTGATGGAAAGCAAAACGACGAAAAATCATGCAGATTTTACCATTATTTTAGAACTACTTTGGCATGCTTGGATTTAGAGGAGCATATATTCCCACGCATATTCTGCAAAATTTGTGAAATACTTTTAAATCAATAAAACACCAATAGGGGACTATTTAAGGATGATTTATCAGAAAGGTAGTATATGCATATCAGGAAAGACTCACAAAACACAGCCTCCCCACGCAGCGAAAAAGAAGAGAGGAAGAGAAAGAGAGCATGTTTGTTATAAGTATGTCAATTCAAATAGGACCCCACATATAATTAACGCAAAACAAATTACCACTGGGAGTTTTTGCCAGGTTGTAGGGTGCAACAACCTCACACTTGCCCCGACAGGCTGTCGTATCACAAAACAAGCACACGTTGTCTAGGTGAAATAACTCCAACCCATCCATCGGCTCAAAAAACTTGCATGCAAAAGCACACAAACATATAAAAAAGAAGCTAATAGACTTGCAAAGCTTAAAGGGCAGGTACTCAATGATCTTACCGAGACCAGAGCTCCTGGAGTAAAATCAGCAAGAACACCAAGACAGGGATAAAAGAAACAAATCGAGCTATTATGTTCTTGTAATAAAATATTTCCCAATAAACCTTCATCAACTCTAAAACCCATGCCACCGTCGTGCAACCAAAGAGGTAAATTTGTACTAAGCATAATGACCAACTATAGATGCATTAATCACCAGGCCTGAAGAGCACTGTAAAATATCATGTTGGTAACCTTTCTTTTTAAATTTACAGATGGTTTTTACATATAACCGGGAGAAATTAGCATTGCCTATTATCTTCTTTAGTTTATAAATTAAATCTCCATAAAAATTGGCTGTGAAATACCTTGTTGCAATACTGATTTTAAACTGCACCTGTATTTATGAATTTGACCTTACAAAAGGGTTTCCTTAATTTGTGATTCCGATAAACTTGTTTTAAAAGTTTTTTTCTGCAATTGAAAGAATGCGTTTATTGAAATCATTCACATCATTGCAAGCTCTTGAAAAGCGAACAAGCTGTGAGATATCAACCCCGTAAGATGTTGAACGAGGAACATCGCCGACACTTTACTTTAAAATAAAAATTTTTTTTTTCATATATTTTAGTAGTGACGTAATCATTTTCAATTGAGAGATTTAGACCAGAAAGTTTGCTTAAGTGTTCGCTTGATTAAGCTGAAGTTCTTTAGGATAAATCTTACTAACCAGTGATGGAAAATGGTTATTATCTATATTATATAAATCATCAAGATACCTCGATGTGTTGTTAAAAGTTGTAATAATATCATCTTGATGTTCGGTAGAAAGAGATAACATAAAGTCTCTTTCATAAAATTAAAAAAAAACAGATCAGCAACAAGGGGTAGCCATTGGGATACCTATTACTTGTTTATAAATAGAGATACCAAAATCTCAAATAAATATTATCAAATAGAAATGTGAGCGCACCTGGATATGGTCTTGACAGGTCCATGAAGTATAATTATCATAAGAACCATCTGTAAAGAATGCCTTATAATTAAAGGCGATAACTGTTTTATTAGCAAAAGTTTTCAATGAGACCGGCTAGCTTGACGTTAACGAAGTTCCGCAAATCAGTTCATTTGAAGATTGTTCTTGATATTTTTTTAGCGTAAGTAACACTCTCATTTGAAATTCACAGTAGCGCTATTTGTGCAGTGTTTCGGCCGTAAAAAGTCTCCCGGTACATATAGACAGTACTGTTATCAGTAAAATAACCCGTTACCGATTTCAGCATTGTTACGTATATCAGGGCTATCCGATCAACCTTTATCTGGGGTTGTCCCGGTTAGCTCAGTTGGTTGCGTCGCAGGAATTGCAGGGATAGGCGCTGTCGCCGTGACGGTGCGAGTTCGCTCACAGCTAGAGACACTCTCATTTGATATTGTTTTAGCGTAAGTAAAGCTTAAATATTTTTTGCTTTATATAGAATCACTCATACGTATATTTTTTGTATGCCCCAACAAAGTGGGAGGCATATAGAGTTGCACTCGTCCGTCCGTCCGTACGTCCGTACGTTCCCAAATCTTGTGGCATCAACTCCTCCTAAACTATAAGGCGGATTTCTTTCAAACTTGCACAGATGATTAAGCAGGATGTGTAGATGATCGTAAAGAAAGGATTTTTTCCTGCGACCATTTTTACCAGAGTTATGGCCCTTTGTTAATTTCAGTTTTAAAATCTTGTGGCGTCAACTCCTCCTAAACTATAAGGCAGATTTCTTGCAAACTTGCACAGATGATGAAGCAGGATGTGTAGATAATCGTGAAGAAAGGATTTCTTCCTGCGACCATTTTTACCAGAGTTATGGCCCTTTGTTAAATTCATTAATTAAATCTTGTGGCGTCAACTCCTCCAAAACTATAAGGCAGATTTCTTGCGATCTTGCACAGATGATGGGGCAGGATGTGTAGATGATCGTAAAGAAAGGATTTTTTCCTGCGGCCATTTTTACCAGAGTTATGGCCCTTTGTTAATTTCAGTAATTAAATCTTGTGGCATCAACTCCTCCAAAACTATAAGGCAGATTTCTTGCGAACTTGCACAGATGATGAAGCAGGATGTGTAGATGATCGTAAAGAAAGGATTTCTTCCTGCGACCATTTTTACCAGAGTTATGGCCCTTTGTTAAATTCAGTAATTAAATCTTGTGGCATCGACTCCTCCTAAACTACAGGGCAGATTCCTTGCAAACATGCACAGATGATGAAGCAGGATGTGTATGATCGTGAAGAAAGGATTTTTACCTGCGACTATTTTTACCAGAGTTATGGCCATTTGTTTTTTTTCAGTAATAATATCTTGTGGCATCATCTCCTCATTTACTTTTGGACAGATTTCTTTCTAACTTGCACACATGATCAAGATTGCAGTGGGTAGATGATCATAAAAAAGATTTTTTCTGCTGCCATTTTTACCACAGTTATGGCCCTTTGTTTATTTCACTTACAAAATTTTGTGGCATTAACTTCACATTTTCTATTTGGCTGATTTATTTCACACTTGCACAGATGATTAGACATGATGTGAAGATTGTTGTAAAGGAGATTGTCTTGCAACAAATTTCACCACAGTTATGGCCTTTTGTTTATGTTAGTTATTACATTTTGTGGCACTTACTCCTTACTAATCATGATCACCACATGTTGTTAATACCTGGTACAAAATTGTGTAACAAATGTTATTGCAGCAGTGGGGGCATCAGTGTCCTGTGGACACTGTCTAGTTTAAGAATATAATATTACATAATATACTTGGCCTTAGGTCGTTTACGGTATACAATACGATAATGGTATTTGAAATAGCTTTATTGACATATTCGTAAGTTTTAATTGCCCAAATGATCTCAATTTTCTAAAATACGTAGTGTAACCCGGCTATGGTTGAGTTAGCACCGCACTTGTACTATCTCGCCATAGAGCTAGCTTTTATGGTTACGCGGTAAGGCATGCGAAGGGTCCCGGGTCCAATCCTTGGTTTAAGCGTGGATTTTTCAGAACCCATGTTATAATCACGCCCAACGTTGGGCCTGCCAAAAATGTTGAAACATTTTGAGATCACTCCACAATTGAATCTCTGTACTCAATGGAAATTCGAGGACGAATTCAATCTGGAGGAGGCGTATGTAACCCAACTATGGTTGAGTTAGTACCTTACTTGTAAGAGCTAGCTTTTATGGCGACGAGGTAGAGCGTCGGACTGGCATGCAAGGGGTCCCAGTTTTAATCCTTGGTTTAGGCGTGGATTTTTCAGAACCCTTGTTACACGTCGTATATTTTCAATTCTTTATTTTGTGTTTATTTTAACGTTAGAGAATTATTTGTAAGAAATTCACGAAAATTAGTAGTCCGTGAATATTTAATCAATTCGCATTAAATGCAATATCTGTTTGCATAGTTTTGTGACAAACAGCAGTTAATTTGTATAATTTCATGAATTCGCAGTTAACGCAATAACTATTTGCACAGTTTTATGACACACAGCAGTAAATTTGTATAGATTTACGGGAAACATTTGTCAATGAATAATCTCATATGATTAACCTCTATCTGTCACATAATTTAATTTATAAAAGGTTTTATCGTTTGTCACTTTATGTACAGGTGCATTATAAAGTTATTGGCTTTAAGAAGTCAGTGTAAAATAATATTGATCTTCAATAATAAATGGATAAATAGAACTTGGATAGTTGTTTGGGTCTTAAATTATCTGATACCCATTCACAATCCTATACTCAACAATAAAGAAACCCGACAGTGCATATTTGACGTATATTCCGGATCAGATTGACGAGTTTCATGAACTTTGGTTGGAAATAAAAACTGAATTTTGTTATGTGCATTGTGATATTCCTAGTGCACAAAACAAGCGGTTTACCCGTTTTTTTACAGGAAGGTGCTAACAAATGAAAATTTTAGATTTGTTTGTTGGTGAAATAATATGTCCGATGTTTTAATATTAAAAAATCTTTATTATACGTATTATTGTGATACCATGCTCTCTTTTTCTCTCTACATTTTGGCTGGGTGGGGAGGCTGTGTCTGCTAGATGTCTGCTGGATGTGGCCATTCCTGATATGCATATTTCACTTTTTCATTATTGTTCTTCCTTTTCACTAATAATTGAATTAATATCGATAATGGCAACCTCAATCTCACATGAGTGCCTGTGAACGTCTTCTCATAGCGTTTGATGTAACAAGTACCGGTAAGATAGTTTGTCCTTTTGTACAAAGCTTTACACCACGACGTTGGTAAACATGGTGTCTGTTATACGGTGTGCCGTTTCCCTCTGAGCAACGCCAGAGACAATTCTAACGTGCCCAGATGAAAAGCGGCCCGGCGATGGCATAACGACATAACACTTCCTTAATAAGGGCGACATTTTCTGATTTCTGGTTGAATTTATGATACGGCACTAACATATTCCGGTTAAGTATTTGTTTAACTACGTTTCTCAAGTGTTGAACCTTTGACATCGGAATGGGGCTTTTCTAACACGACATCGACATCACAGGCTCATCCTTCGGCTAGCTTGTGAGTAACCCGAAGCCCAGCGTTCCCGACTAGCGCCAATCTCTAACTTTAAGTCTTGATTGCTTGACACCCTGGTCAAAGCTGGACGGTTTTGGTTGCAAGATTCACATCTGGTAAAGGTTTGATGCATATGAGAAGGCACTGTGGGATTTGATAATAGAAATGCATTTACAGTTAGCCGGGATGCAAACCAAAAATCCAATAGCGAGGGAAGAATCCAGTGGCCTTATTTTATAAGCCATTATAGGCATGTACTAAGGAAGAATTGCAGCGCTTCAGTCGGGCTTTTTAAGGTTCACCAGAGTGCCATGCATTTTAGGAGTCATTTTTTCTACCTCTCCGCCTCATCATTTCCCATAGAATGCTTTGGAGTGGTCTTGGACTTTGAATTGTGCGACTCCGAAGTTGTGACAGTGCAGTTGGTCTGAGAACCCGTAAAAAATAAAAAAATCGTATATGTTCCTTGAACAAAAAGTGAAATATGCATATCAGGAATCGCCACACTCACAAAACACAGCCTTCACTCGCAGCGAAAACCAAAGCGAGGGAAAGAGGGCATGTTTGTTATAAGTATGTCAAATAAGAACCCTTGGGGCTACCACCTTAGAACGGTCAGTGGAAAAACAAATTGCCACTAGAGGTTAAACCAGGTTCTAGGTTGCAACAACTCACACTTGCCCAAACAGGTTCTCATATCAACACACGAGTACAAGTAGAATGCTTCTGTTTTCGGCAGGAAATTGCCTGCGCGAAACGAGTAAAGATGAATTATGACCAGAATATTGTCAACCACCTTTATTCGGTTCAAGCTTCAGGCAGTCAATATGAACTAGATTCATTGGTCTTCATGTATGGATGGTGATGGGCATCTGCAAAAGGCCGATTAGTCGGATTTGCAACCTAATACATCGGTCACATTGCTTTTATAAGATATCATTGAAACGACTTGCATGAATTTAACATGTGAATGCTCTGTCAATGCAAACCTACAAGTGCTTCAAACGCAAACAAGATACAATCAAAGCATTGAAATATATTATATTTAATTGCGGTATTGACCTTAAACATACAAATACTTGTTTTTTTACATTAACTATAACTTTATTGATCGGATTTTATATGAATGCCTAACTCATAAATGGTTTTTACGGGTAAAGGTAATAGGGAAAAGCTCAGCGTTATATTGGAATGCTGAAAACGGAATTCTCGATGAACTCGACATTAGAAGTTGAATACGTTTGAAATCTGCCCTTGTGCTGTTTTGATACCTAACTTTGGTTTTATTGAATTGTACTTACGAATCCTTTGGTATTCTTGCTTCATAAAGAATTTGATGTGTTATTTGAGTGTCAATCCTCATACAACGCATGAATAATTACTTTGGAATGTTAGTTATTATAATTCGATAATGGATTACAAGGCATTGTGTGATGATAATATTTTCTGCACATTTAAGAAAAGCTTATCTTAAACTTACACAATTATTTTGAATTACAAAAGATGCGTACAGAGAAGTTATCTTTAGAGATATTAGGCCCCAGTTACACAGACGGTCGGTGCCCAATCGGCTATTTTATTTTAAGTTATCCCGGTGTAACCCAAAGTCGGCGATTTAAGAACATTTGTCTATGCTATTTTATACAAACTACAGTAATCTTTAATTAAACTTGTTATAAGTTTAAAACAACTGTTTATACGTAACTTGGGAATGATGACAAAATCTGTAGTCATTCATCAGTTGCTTAATATAAACAAATATGGCAGCTGTAAACTCTAACCTCGGTCTGACAACGTGACCTAAATTCGAAGATTCTGATTGGTTGCAATAAATCTTGTTCCAATCAATGAAGTATGGTGCCCAAGTAGAGTAATAATAGTGTCTTTGTTTACTTGAATGTCAAACAGTCAAAAAGGTATTAAAACTTTTAAGTTTCTAAACTGTTTAAACTGTTAACATATATACACCGTTTCTCGTTTATTTTTTATAATTAACTGATTACAAACGGGGCAGAGGAAAGTGTCTCCACCCCTCAAAACTTTAACTGGGGAACAGAATTTCAGGTGAACCCATGAGTCACATTATGTCACATTGACCCCACTGAATACACTTTATGACATCAGACTTCTCTTTGTCTGGAAGGAATTTCCTACATACACTTCACTCCCATTCAATTTCGACCTCTCTTCGGATCATGTTTGTCAAATAAGACAAAAATAAAGACTATGGTCCTTCTACGCTTCCGTACTTTTTGTTTCGAAGCGGGAGTGTGACGTAGTGTGTCACATGACCTAGATAGTAAATACAGTCGTATGTAAATTATGACTGTCAAAATTTCAAGCAACAACACATTTTTAATAAAGGAAGTGATCTTGGATGTAAAAATTGCATAAGGTTTAACACACAATTGGATCATTTAATTTAGATATTTTTGTTATATGTTCCTGCCGTATCACCATGTTTTGTCCAGAAAATCAATCAAGTAGCATGTGACCGTGGGAAATAAACATGGCTGACCTTCACCTCCAAAATCGCGCGAGAAATCACGTGATTAACAGAAAAAACAAAACATCGTCGTATAAATTAGGAGAACGTCGGATTTGGGTTACGGTAGGATACTCGCTGTTTTGATCAGTTGTCACGCTATATTTTATTACTGATTTTCTGTATAAAAAGTGATGATTGACAAGTGTTCAACAAATATTTCATGGGTTGGTGGTACACTTTAATTCTCTTTTCTTCTATCAGTTGTTCAAACAAGTATTATTTGATCGGTTGCTTACTGGTGGCCCATCGGAGATATCGGTTGTAGAAAGGTTGTCGATCGGAGTTATCGGTTGTAGACATGTTGTCAATCGCTGACGATCGATTGTAGACAGGTTGTTAATCGTTTTTTGTAAACTATTTTCACCGAGCGAGAAATTTAACATGTCTTAATATCCCAATCGGTAATATTTCACCGACGAAACTTGTACTTGATCTTCAGAATAAAAGCCGGCTTTATATAGTGAACAAATATATAAAAAATTATTATATAACGCTTAAGTTTCAGGTGTCATGCGGTGATGATTACGTTTGTCTGGTTTATCTGATAAATCTTGATGGGTTATTCCAGTTAGCTCCATAGGTAGAATTTTGGAATTGCATGGCTATGTCACCATACGTCAAGTTCGCTCCCCAGTAGAGGCAATATCATATCATTTGCGATACATGTTAAAAGGTTTGTGTTATTAAGGGATAACAGACATGGTTCTGGGGGTGATGGGGTAATACTTTGAAAAACTTTTTCTGCAACAGTTAATCAATTGAAATAAAATAGACCTTATCATTACAGACCCTGATATTGATAGTGTTGCATATATTTTAAATAGCTCATAAATCAACAGATAAATGAAAGTGAATTTTTAATAAAAAACATATGTAACCAATCACCATGACACTGAAGATACAATTATCAAAATTAAGATGTAAAAAGAATATCATATACATAAATTTTTATATGTTGTTGAAATAAAACTTACTTAGAAGAAAAGCCAACTTGAAGAAATTCAAGAAAGACTGTAATCATATCTACTACTGGGATCAATGTTAAACATTTTGGCACATTATTTTGAAAAAAAAACAACAACAACAAAACAACAAAATATTTATTTTTTACAGATGAACAAAACATATTTTAAATAGGTGTTAACAAGATAAGTGTATCGATTTTCTTGACTATTTAAAGTTCTGTTTCACACGGTATGTCCTTCTTGCACTAATCGTTGATACGAAAATAATTCATTCTTTTATATAACTTGAGCATTAAACAATTTAAAACCATTTGTTTTTGTTTACTGGAAATGTTCCGGGAATGAGTATTAGCAAAGAGATTTGCACAGATACAGCAAAATGTTTAAAATACGGATAATGGCTGATAACCCCTACACATTTGTGTAAAGTTTAATAAATTGTACTCTCCCTTCACTGTCGTGTAACAGCTGCCCTGTACCAAATGATGAGTGCCCTGTGTTCAAATTTGTATACTGTTGGAACAAAAATAGATGAAAAGGAAACTTTGATAGCCACCGAACACGACAAATATTAAACTATTGCAGGCTCGGTTGAACCTGTTAATTGGCAGTAATGGAAATGCATATTACTGCCCACGCCGCCTAGCCCCGGGTTAAGCACAACTCAATATTTACACCAATAAACAATATAACCTTAAACCGTCTCAAACGAAGTAATACCGTTCCATGTTCAGCGGCGTTTGGTCCCCAGATAATATAATGGGGTTGTCTTAAACAAGAAAAGAATAGAGGGAACTAAACTAAATACTAATTTGACGGGGGATCTGAGAATATAAATTCTGCAAATCAAAGACAGTGTCAAAGGCAAAAATTAAAAAAGCAGGAAGTATAACCTAATGATTGAACAAAATCCAAAACTATATTATTTGGGAAAGGTATACATAGATAATAAGATGAAAAGATAGATAATTAGATAAAAAGGGTTGTTAATTCAGTGATTGATTGTTTCTTTTAAGGCCAGCGTGCCCGTTTGACACTGTAATGGACAGAAACAAATGATCCACCTATTTTTTTTCAAACTTCAAGCGAGAACGACGGCTGGTTTTGATAATTAATTCCTTTAAGTAACAACTTTTTTGTTCTGAAATATGTGATATCCCTTTTGAGGCCCCTCTGAATTCCTATTTTGTAGTATAGTTTTTATACTGAACAATTATTGTGGTGTTTTTTTTTAAAGAAAATTCAAGCAGATCGTTGTTATTACCCTGGAATGGCCCTCGGATAAGAGTAAAATGCCTTATTAATAAATAGCCGTTTGATGAGTAGAAATAGTTATAACTTATGGTCTACTTTTACATGAAAACAGCTACCCGTAGAACGTATGTCTTCTTTATCATTTTCATTCACTTTTATAGTCAGAAAAAAATATCACGTGTTGGTAATTGTCTAATTGCATTTTTTTGTGATAAAAAATTCAACAAAAGAAAAACAACAACAACATAAGAAAACTCATGTGGTATTTATTTCAGCCAGTTTATTTAAAGGCTTTACGTAATGAACAAGTGAACTTTTACGGATAATAATTCTTTAATGTGGATTAAGCTTTTCTCTTTTTAAAAAAAAAATCTGATAAGGGAGCGCATCACAGTTTTATAGCCACTTCTCGAACTGGCCATGTAGAAATTATGAAATAGAGGATATTGTGAAAAGATTTTGGCATCTCGTAAGTCTAAATTAATTATAAATGCATGTTTTGTGTTTTCAGAGTACTGAGGATATATTTGTATAAAAATTATTAGAAACCCAAAGCAGCCACATGATAATCTGTGTGATTCAGGAGCTTGGATTCGAAACTAGGGAAATGCTGTAAAGTAAGCTGTTTCTGCCGCAGAAATTGAGTTGCATGTGTTTGGATTGATTTTGCAGAAAATCGGTAGGGATGACAGCTATTGGCTATATTATTTTCTGAATCTGCTGTTTTAGCTGGATTGAAAGCAACAAATTTTGGAAGTTGTCGGTTGGACATTAATATTTTGCAAGATTTTAGGTATTGTGATTTTTGCCTCGGCCGACAGTGCAGAAGTGATGCTTGGGCTGAGATTCAGTGTTCCTGGGATTCTTTCAGGAGATGTTCAAAGCCTGAAATTTGTGTTGCCTGAGAAGTTCATGGCCATATGTTTACAGTAAACACTGATTTCTGTTTCAGGTTGTTGTTGCGGATAGATTTCATTGACCTGTTACAGAGTGTGTGTCGGCAAGTATAAAATATCGACCGACTACTGTGGTCCACCGCCTAAAGACAAACACAACTTTAATTTTGTACATGTAAATCGTTGTAAAGTATACGTAGATTGTACGTAATCTTAAAGGCAGTCGCTACAGTTTTTTTTTTCAACGAGTATTAAACTACTGTACCACCGTCTAAATGCAATGCATAAAACACAGTTCACGGTCCAATCTGGGTTTTATCAATGTATAAAGCAAAGTTCACGGTCCAAGACATGACTTATTCGGACATAGCTCGTTCGGATACGTATGTGGATTATTGGTTAAATTTTGGCTTAGGTTTTAAATTCGCGCACTGGTTCGAGCGCGAAATACGCGAAAATTAAGCCATCGCTAAATAAAATGATACCACAGTAATAATTAACGATGTACACAATATACCTTTAAATCTTTTTTTTTATATAAAATAACCCACCCCCTTTTTAGCTCGACTATTCGAAGAATATGTCGAGCTATTGTACTCACTTGGGCGTCGGCGTCCCGCTTTGGTTAAAGTTTACGTGCAACCTACCTATATCTTAAAAACTACTATAGCTACAGCTTTTAAACTTGGCACACTTGTTCAACATCATGTCCCGAGTGTGTATGCCAAGAACCATAACTCTATCTTTCATTTTGATCAAATTATGGCCCTTTTTGACTTAGAATTTCAGGTTAAAGTTTGCGTGCAAACTACTGTACAAACTCATAACTTCAATACTACTTATACTACAGCTTTAAAACTTGGCACACTTGTTCATCATTATGTCCCGAGTGTGTATGCCAAGAACCATAACTCTAACTTTCATTTTGATCAAATTATGGCCCTTTTTCGACTTAGAATTTCAGGTTAAAGTTTGCGTGCAAGCTCCTGTACAAACTCATAACTTCAATACTACTTATACTACAGCTTTGAAACTTTCAACACTTGTTCATCATCATATCCCAAGTGTGTATGCCAAGAACCATAACTCTAACTTTCATTTTGATCAAATTATGGCCCTTTTTCGACTTAGAATTTCAGGTTAAAGTTTGCATGCAAGCTACTGTACAAACACATAACTTCAATACTACTTATACTACAGCTTTGAAACTTGACACACTTGTTCATCATCATGTTCTGAGTGCGTATGCCAACAACCATAACTCTAACTTTCATTTTAATCAAATTATGGCCCTTTTTCGACTTAGAATTTAAGGTTAAAGTTTGCGTGCAAGCTACTGTACAAACACATAACTTCAATACTACTTATACTACAGCTTTGAAACTTGACACACTTGTTCATCATCATGTCCCGAGTGTGTATGCCAAGAACCATAACTCTAACTTCCATTTTGATCAAATTATGGCCCTTTTTCGACTTAGAATTTAAGGTTAAAGTGCGTGCAAGCTACTGTACAAACCCATAACTTCAATACTACTTATACTACAGCTTTGAAACTTTTAGCACTTGTTCATTATCATATCCCGAGTGGGTATGCCAAGAACCATAACTCTAACTTCCATTTTGCTCAAATTATGGCCCTTTTTCGACTTAGAATTTTAGGTTAATGTTTTCGTGCAAGCTAGTGTCTTTAATACTTCTTGTACTATAGCTTTGAAACTTTCAACACTTGTTTACCATCATGACCCCGACTATGTATGCCAAGAACCATAACTCTTTCTTTCACTTTTTTTATCAAATTATGGCCCTTTTTCAACTTAGAATTTCTGGTTAAAGTTTGCGTGCAAGCTAGTTACTTTCATACTTCTTGTACTATAGCTTTGAAACTTTCGACACTTGTTCACCATCATGACCCTGACTATGTATGCCAAGAACCATAACTCTTTCTTTGATTTTTATCAAATTATTGCCTTTTTTTTACGTAGAATTTCAGGTTAAAGTTTGCGTGAAAGCTAGTTACTTTCATACTTCTTGTACTATAGCTTTTTAAAGTTGTTCACTATCATGACCTTGACTATGTATGCCAAGAACCATAACTCTTTCTTTGATTTTTATCAAATTATTGCCCTTTGTAGACTTAGAAATTAGGGTTAAAGTTTGCATGCAAGCTGGTGAAACTTCATAACTTTCATTCCATAACTTTCATTCCAACACCACCACCACCCCCATCCCCCCACCGACCCACCCATCCAACCACCCACCCACCACCCCCACCCACCACCAACAACCACTACCACCAACAACCACCACCACCCACCACCAACCATCACCACCCACCACCACCACACACCACCACCCACCCACAACCACCACCAACATTACCCACCACCACCACCACCCACCACCACCACCCACCACCCATTACCACCACCCACCACCACCACCACCCACAAACCACCACCCACCACCACTGCCCTCCACCCACCACACCCATCACCACCACCACCCACCACCATCACCCACCACCTCCACCACCCACACCACCACCCACCACCACCACCGCCCACCACCACCACCACCAACCACCACCCACCACCAACCACCACCAACCACTACCTCCACCCACCACCACCACCCACCCACCACCACTACCACCAACCACCACCACCCACCACCACCACCACCCACCACCACCAACCACCACCCACCACCACCACCACCACCACCACCACCCACCACCCACCACCACCACCCACTACCACCCACCACCACCACCACCACCAGCCACCACCACCCATCACCACCCACCACCACCACCACCAACCACCACCCATCACATCCACCACCACCACCACGTAAAATTTATTGATTTCATAACTTGGATTATGAAACTTTTGTTCATGTGTGTGTTGGGTGTCATGAACTCCTGAATCACTCTCCAGTTTGAATGAAGCTCAGTTTTAAATGTGCTTAAATATGTCTGACTTCGAATAGTCGAGCTTGCAGTCGTTTCCGACTGGCTCTTGTTGAAATTGCAATTTCGAACAAATTAACATGGTAACCTATATTTTTCTTTTTTATTTTATGTTTGTTATACATTGGTGAATATACTGGTAGAATATGGTGAAATTCTATTATGTTAAATTTAAGTAATCTTAAAAACATCCCTTAGATTGAACAGATTTTACGATAAATTCTTTGTAGTAAAATAGGTAATACTCAAGTTTTTATATGTGTTTCATTATTTGTATCGCAATAATTAGCAATTTATTTGTAATTAAAAATGTTTTTAACGGAAAAAATAATCATTTATGATATTCTTGTGATACATTCTATGATTTTATGTTGACAATGAAGTCTATGAAAATTGTAAAAATTGTTCAAAATGTGACATCTTCGGTATCTAATAAAAAACAAGTAACCCCGGTAAGGTTCCATTTTTATTTGGTTTTTCATTGCATAACATCATGTTCTTGACATAGACAAAGTTTGAATTAAATCTATTATTGGGAAAATTTTGATGAAACTGTAGCGACTGTCTTTAACTTGCTTACAATACTAAATACTTTAAAAACGTTGCACTTTCATGTCAGAAAGAAACAGTCCCATAAAGCAGGTAAACAGTAGAATGGAAGAGAGAACATAAGTTTGTTAGAAAGAATTGTTAATATATCGCTGCATAAACAATAAACAAAAACATGAACAATGCATTCTACGGGGAAGCCGTTTTCATAAAACGTACACCATATGGGGAATCTTGTTGAAAAAAATCCAAAATTTATACAAGCCTATAATCTGAGGGTCATTGCAGGATATCGTACTAAGCAAGTTATTTGAATCGCATTTTTATTAAAACAAAATTATAATTGTTTCATATAATCGTTATATTAAAAGATAGGCATTAGAGACGCTTTAAAATGTATAAATAATAAATATCACATATTATAGAAAAACAAATTTGGCATACAATCCATAATCAAAAACATTTGTCATGATTGTCGTTTTAATTCTGAAAAGCAAATTAGATCATATATTTCTATCGACTGCATTGTCAAACGGATAAGCTGACTTTAAAGAAAACAATTAATCACTGAATAAACAAGAAACAAAATCATTTTCAACATATGATCTAAGTATCAAGTTTCAAGTTTATTTTATTTGCATGTTTCTGTATGTACAGTACATAAACAAGAGAACATTTATACATACAACAATAATATACTTCCGTTCACGGCATGGCTATAAGAGGACAGCCCAAATTAGAACATAATTATTTTGTTTGATTATGACCGCGTCGGCCGAGCGGAAAGCGCACGCTTTCCACTCGGTTGTCGCCTGTCATTTTCCCGTGTTAATTACACGGTAGTAAAATTTATAGGAGGAATACACGTGTCGGATTTTTTAATCATTGCAGTGAACAAAGTGTAATGGTAAAAAATGGAATTATTTACAAGATGACAAATACAAATATATGTATATTTAACAGCTATTTCTTTAAGCAACAAGAAAACATTCAGATAAAGAAAAATATATTAATAAAAAAATAATACAATAAAAATCAAAGACAATGTATGTCTAACAAGTAATGATCACGTTAACAATTTAAATATATACATAGACAGGCTGATTTTTACCCATTTAACACCATGCTCATAAAAGATATTTAGTTGCTAAATATCTTTGTATACAATTGGTATACCTGTAGGCAGAACTTAGATGAAGACAAGTATGGATTTCCATAGTGTACTTATGACGACAGTTTATATATTATATATTTATATATTAATATATTCATCGACCTTGCCCGAAAGCGAAAATGAAAGGCCGACCATATATATTATTAAAAAATAGATACAGATATTTATTTCAGTGTTGCCCTAACATTTAGACGAATCCACCTTGTTCTCAGAAGTGTGGCTGAACAAGACGAACCGTCTGCATATTTAGGACCAGGTTACTAACGGTATTAATCAAAAATATGTAAGACTAAAGGATTTAAACGTGTTTGTTTTTCTATAATACTAGTCCATGTGGGTATTTAGTATTTATTAGTATTGTGCCTTAACGTTTTTGTAGTGAAATTAATGAATCTACAAATATTAAATAATTCACTTTTGTTGTTAGAATTGAGTAATAAATTAAATTTAAGAATATTTGGATGATTGTAATAATATCTTTTGATGTGTTTCTTCCTTAAATCTTCGAAGTGTTTGCATTCGAGGATGCAATGACATTCATCTCCTATACTTGAACAACATAAAAACATTTTCTCTCACTTATTGGAGTATTGTGCCACCTGCCCACTTCAATTGGTAAACGGTGGTTTCTTGTTCTGAAAGAAGTAAGTATTCTACATTGATAATTAGGAAGAATTTTAAAATTTTTATTTATTCCAAAATGTTGTTTAATTATTTTGTAAGTGATGCTGCTTGAAGAATTATTCAATTGTTCGTTCCACGTTTGAAGATATGAATCGTTCACGCGTCTTTTGAAGGCAAGTTGAAACCATTTATTATTAAAATTGTGCTGGTTGTGCCATATATTTTGAAAACCATTGTTTTGGATAGTAACTTATATGTATTCCAACCATTTTGACTTCATTTTTCTTTGTTTATAGAGGCTTTCTATGAATGAATATAAGTTATTTGATAATTTATTGATCCCATTGTTAGTTAATTTACACCAATAGGAGACCATTCTAATTTTGGCTTCCTCGCGTAGAGGTAATATACCTAATTCTTCATATATCATAAATGATGGAGTAGATTGTTTTAAATAAAGTATTTGTTTCATAAATTTGAGCTGTACTTTTTCAAGTATATTAATATTTGTAAATCCCCAAAGTTCACTTCCATATAGTAGTATCGGATTGTAATTGTTTTGTTAAAAAGATCAATTTGAATATCGTATGATAAGTTTAATACTCTTATTTTCTTCATAAGTAAACCATTCTATAACGAACAGTATGTATACAAATTGGAAATAATTTCTCCTTCTTGTTTGGTCGCTATGTTGATAACTGCCACAGGGCACTTAACATTTAGTACAGGGCAGCAGTCACACGACATTGACTTTGTGACGGAACAGAATGTTATTATAATATATTATGGTCGTCAATGTTACAATTATAGCTTTTACATACTATTAGATGAAACTGAAATCAATCGGCATTGAAAATAGCACAATACCAAAATACATTCTTCTTATGTCCGTTTGCTTTATAATTTTAAATAAGCTTTTTTTCTGTTGCATTTAATTTGTTCTCAATATTGATAGAAACAATAAAACCACCGGACAAAATTGTATTGCAGTCAATGGGAAACATGTTAAAAGTTGTCTTACTTTTTGTTACGTCAAGGAAAATTAGGTTTACTAAAAACTGAAAGTATTCAATGATTTCTTTTTAGTCAACCTCTTTCGTTTAGATGGTCGAAGTTTGAAAATTTGTAGCAGACGTAAAACTTGCAGAAAACTAAAACTATGCTTAAAGGTTCTCAAGTTAACCAAGAAAAATAATAAAATAGAACAGAAATCTCAGAACTTAAACTATTTTAATTATTTTTAGCATTGATTATTTGCTTAGTGTTTGATTGGTGTGGTATTTCATTTTAAACCAGAATAAACTGCAAATGACGATTAAATTTGCAGACGTCAAAGATCGGTCATTTTTAAACCCCAACTACCGGAATTGATTCGTCAACTGAACAGTGATATGTGTAAACAACGGTCTTTAATTGTACTTTCCTAATAAGGGAAGTAGTCTGAGGCTATTTTTGAGAGGGGACAAATGTTTATTTGGATTTTACAATAAATATAATACATGTAGCATAACGTTTATTGTTAAAGGCAAAGCTAGTTAATGAAAGAAAAGCAGAAGTACAGTAGACGAGAGCATAGAGTAACGCAATGCTTAAGTAGGCTGGGGAGAACCCCGTTACTGTTAACATCACAACGAAAAATAAAACGATGTTCAATGTACGTGTAATATAAAACTACTTTCCTGGACTATTTTATCTTTTCAGACCAATGATTCTGATGGAATAGAACACGCAAATTCCATATTTTAATTTATCGTACAACGTTAAACTGTATTGCTTAGTTATATTCTATGATGATGTGCTACATGTATCTATCTATCTAAATCATTTTAATTCATACAAATACTAATAAACAATACATGTACCAAAAATTTCCATTTTTTTTTCAAAAAGTATTATTTCTTGTTTATTGATAAGAACCAATAAAGGTGTTTGTGCAATAGAAATATCGTAGTAAGTTTAAAGTCATATCTCATTTCCCTCCACTCCTTGTCCTTATTAAATTATTCCACAGTATTGCCGGATTTGTTGGTAATAGCCACGTTCACCATACTCCTGATGGTCAATTCCTTCAAGGCGATCGACTGCTGATTGCATCATCTTTCTAAGAGCCAGCATGATCAGGATACTTTTATTTTCATTTAATCCCATTTCGTCTGAGTAGTTTTTCACAGTAAAAATGTTCATTACCTGTGAAAAGCCCAACATATACATGTATATACGGAATTGTAGAAACAGTACTAAATTCTCATACCGTCCCTTGCAAATTCAGTATTTCGTGTTTTCTAAAGCGGATCTTAAAAATAATTTTTCGCACAAGCGGCACGGGGATGAATCCAATGTGCATCAATGAGATCATATACGTTTCGCAATACAGTTGTTCTTTTTTATTTTCCGTCATCTAAAATATAACTAGTGTTAACAAGTTTGATTTATAAATTCTCACTGTTTCATTCTTACTTTTCGTTTCCTAATAACTTTTTTTTTACCCAAATCTGCAAATTTTTTTGCAATCACGTTTTTCAAAAAGAACATGTAAAAAGTAATATATGCATATCAGAAATCGCCACACTCACTAAACACAGCCTCTCCTCGCAGCGAAAAAGAACAGAGGAAGATAGAGAGAGCATGTTTGTTATAAGTATGTCAATTCAAATAGAACGCCACAAACAACTAACGAAAAAGAGAACCTTTGGGGATACCGCCTTGGAACGGTCAGTGGCAAAACAAATTGCCATTGGTGGTTTAAACCAGGTTCTAGGGTGCACGAACCTCACACTTGCCCTAACAGGTTCTTCTATCACAAAACAAGTACAAGTTGTCTTGGTGAAATAACTCCAACCCTCCCATCGGCTCAACAATGTTGCATGCAAAAGCACAGAAACATATAAATCATAAAAAGCTGATAGCATTGCAAAGCCAAATGGCGGATAAGGTTATTTAGGTTATATATGAAGTACAAACCGTTTTCATTAGCTGCTTAGTCTGTTGGTCTATGCTCTAAAACGATAGAATAGAAATTAGGAATGTTCGCAGTTCAGAGGGTTTGTTAGAACAGTATCTTTAAGGAAAACAACAACACAGCTTTTTTTTTTTACAAAACATGTGAACTATACGCTTTAAACAATGTTATATACGTTAATATGTTTTACATGTACATGTTCAATTAACCAATGTTTAACTACACCGATCTTACTTTTAAACAGATACATCATGAAGTACAAACCGTTTTTTTTACTCGCCCAATTGGTTGGACTATGCTCTAAAACGATAAAAAGAAGGTAAGTATAGTCCACAGTTCAATAGTTTGGAAAAACAGTATCTTTATCATACAACATTTATTCGCGAAATTAGTTAAATATTTGCTTTCAATATATTTATAAACTACATGTACACTTAAAGTTCTAACTACAGTACTGTGAAGTTCAACGTTTTAGGTTACAAACGAAACGCACGATACACGATAGACGGACGCACGTTAGAGGATAGACGGACGCACCATACACGATAAACGCATGATATGCGATTCACGTTTCTGACATACAAATAGCGTGCCGTCGATCTTAATTTAACGAACATGATAAAATGAGAATAATTATGTATTTTCAGAAAAGCTCCTTCCTTTACAATACCAATATAAAATGCTGCTATTTGAAATGACATCTGAAAAAAAGTTATTTGTAACTTACACATTCCTTATCATAATCATCTTGTTCTGCATTTCGGTCAAATAAATTCCCCATCTTAATGGTTCTGAAAATAACCTAAAAGTAGATTAAGGAGGTATCAAAGAGCAGATTGAAGTGGGTTGGGAATGTGAAATCATGATTTCAAAAAAGTTCATTTTGTTTTCTGACTTATCAACTTTTTGACGTTTCACATATATATCTTGTATAAAGCAGATGATTGTTTAATGTCATGCAAAAGGCTGAGTTACACACATGTATTACTTTTTTGTTAACACGTGAAATGTGTATGACTTAGTGAAATGTTCTATAATTAAAATAGATGAAAAGGGAAATTTGAAAGCCATCGAACACGACAAATATGAAAATATTGCAGCCTCGGTTTGATTGAGCCTGTTCATGGACAGTAATGGAAATGCAAATTACTGCCCACGCCACCTAGCCCCGGGTTGAGCGCAACTCAATTTTTATACCAATAAACAGTACAATTGTGATCCATCCCAAACGATGGTATGCATATGGCGGTGAACATGGAACCTTCAATGCGGTATTTTCAGATTAATACCATTCCATGTTCACCGGCGTATGGTCCCCAGATAAAAGAATGGGTTTTCCCTAAACGAGAAAACAATGGGCGGAACTAAATTGAATAGAATTTCGATAGGGGATCTTAGAATATAAATCCTGCGTATCACAGACAACGCCAAAGGCAAAATTTAAAAAGCAGGAAGTATATCCTTGGGGGTGATTGAACAATATCCAAAACCTTATTGGCTGGGATATTGAAACCACCTATCTTTAAACTGGCCGAAATATAAAAACAAAAGTAATTTTAGATGTACTCTTAACTTAGTACATAAGTATCGTGCTTAACGACCTTCAAAGGACGTAACTGATAACAGCACTGATTGGATGAAATAGTGTTTTAGGAAATGTGAAAACAAACAACATAAATACTGTAAAAAAACAAATATAATGTAATTTTAAATTAACATGTGAATACATAATATAAAAGAATGCACAAATTGTTAACATATGAATATTCATAGACAAAAGTAATTATCTTGTCGCGAAAAAGGTATGTCTTTTCTTTATTTAATGTCTCATCTTAAAGAAATGTGCATACATTTAAGTATTCCCTGCACCCTTTCGCTGCCAGCGTTGAAAACCAGAATTCACGTCGTCAGTGCCGAGAGTTTTTTTTACCTCATTAACAAATACCAATACCAAGGTCAGAATGAGGCTGGTTATTTATATATATCAAATGTTTACATGTGAAAACGAAAGCAATACCATTTTGGTCACTATTTGAATGATCTGCCTACGTCAGCATAGAAATCCCCGCTTTGCATGCTAGGATATATATAGAAACGGTAGAATCGGCTAAAGCCGTCCATAGGGCAAATACGCCGAAAATATGGCATTATGGCAGTGAAAGGGTTAATGTCTGACAAACTAAACTGTTTCAAAAATAATTTTAATTTTTAAACAACGCTGTTAGTTACATGCCTTTTGCCCAACGTCATCAATACGTCTAACCATTACGTGAAGAACAGCAAAGATTTTGAACATTTGGTTATCAATATTTCTTTTTCAAGATGCTCGTATTAAGTTTTTTAATAATATAATATACAGTCCCAAATCTGCGGTAAAGTGTGTTGCTAATTTTAAAAAGTGTGAAACAGCTGTCTTTTTAGCAGTTCAAAACAATTCTAATACTAGTAGAAAATACATTTCATTTAGTAAGTATTTTCTTATATTGTACACCATACTTAAGTTTGCATTCTGGGAAGTCCTACTTATAAACTTGTAAACAATCATGGATGTACAAATTTTAAGTACACTCACTTGGATGTGCTGTTTGTATATTTCTCCTGTTGTTTAATGAATTGTCTTCAAAAGACATTATTGACCTTGTTATGGACTGTCTGCCTGTTGCATTAATTGTTCACAACAGTGGAAATATATGACGTTTGGACTCCCAGACAATGTCTATTTTCTAGGTAAAAAATGCTATTATATATTTCTCTATTATTTTGACTTTTGCATAACACTTAACATTCATGTGCTATATAAATGATAAATCTAGCTAAAAGAATCTTCATAGTCAGAAAATCAAATTACTTCTATGAAAACCAACCCACATCAACTCTTCCACGACAAATGATATCACCTTAAACTAAACACGCATGCTTCACACTTTCAACAGTTATATCCAATTTGTCAAAATATGTTGCAATCATAATACAAGCAGATCAATAGCGCATTTTTAGAATGAATTGACTAAAAATGAAAAATAAAAAAAGACGGTTAGGAAACATAAGATTAGGTGCATCTTTGAACGGTCAATGTCGCATTTTTTGGAATCTCGAAGAAACGGTTTTAATGATAATTGATAATTTAGATAATTGAGAAAAGCGAATCATTTATTTGGTGTTAATGATAACTAAAGGAAGCTACTTCACAGATTTCACATTTTATACAATCATATATCATACATTTTATTATGCTGTTGCTGTGTAATAATTTCTTCATTTTACTCTTAAAGACAAAATTGTCACCTATTAAATTACATATTCTTCAAAAATATAACATTTTCACTCCTAATAAACTAAACGACGGAAGTCGCAGATCATATCCTTTTATAAACAAAAGAAATATATGTATTTCAGGGTTCGCCACACTCACAAAACACAGAGGAAGAGAGAGAGAGAGCATGTTAGATATAAGTATATCAATTCAAATAGGACGCCACAAACAATTAACGAAAAAGAGAACCTTCGGGGATTAGAATCCATTTTCCATTCTTGGTTAATAAAATTTACCCTCGTGAACTACAACTTAAATAAGAAAACACTTCGGACAAGCAAGCAAATTTCTTGATTTTAATCTTTCTATTTTAAATGGATACGTTACTACTAAAATGTATGATAAAACAGACGATTTTAATTTTAATCTAGTATTTTTTTTTCTAGACGCCGATGTTCTTCGTGCAACAACTTACAGTTTTATATCTCACAGCTTTTTTTGCTTTACTAGAGCTTGCAATGATGTTAATGATTTCAATGAACGTAATCTTTGCATAACAGAAAGCACTCTTAAAACAAGGTTATCGGTATCACGAAATAAGGAACACCTTTTGCAGGTTATCGCCGACACCAAGATTAAATTCAAATATACAAGTGCAGTTGAAAATCACTACAGCATCAAGGTATATCATAGCCAGTTTTTATGGGGATTTAATTTATAAACTTAAAAAAATAAAGGGCATTATTATTGTTCCCCTGTTATTCGTAAATACCATCTGTATATTCAAAAAAGATAGGTTACCAAAATGATATACTACAGCGCTCTGCAGGCCTTGTGATTAACCCTTTTACAGTTGATCACTATGCTCACATCTTTGCATGGCGTTGGCAGGGGTTTGAGAGTGTATGAAGGCTTATGGGGAAATCTTGTCTTTAAAGAGCCTTAAAGGCTCGATTTGTTTCTTTTATCCCTGTCAACGTGTTCTTGCTAATTTGACTCCAGGTGCTCTGGTCTCTGGTCTCGGTAAGATCATCGATTTCTTGCAATGTTATTAGCTTCTTATGTTTTATATGTTTGTGTGCTTTTGCAAACAACATTGTTCAGCTGATGGGTGGGTAGGCGTCATTGCACCAAGACAACATGTACTTGTTTTTAAATATAAGAACCTGTTGGGGCAAGTGTGAGGTTTGTGGACCCTAGAACCCCGTTAAAGCCCCCAGTAGCAATTTGTTTTACCACTGACCGTTTCAAGGCGGTATCTCCGAAGGTTCTCATTTTTGTTAATTGTTAGTGGTGTCTCTTTTGAAACTGATCATTTCATTAACCATGCTCTCTCTCCCTCTCTTCTTCTTGACTGTGTGGGGAGGTTTTTTTTCTAAATGTGGCGATTCCTGATATGCATATTTCACCTTTTTATGTAAATTTATTAAAATTAACAGCCAAATGAAAGATAACTGTAAAAGTTGTATCAATTGTTTTATTTTTTGTTTCAATTATTTTATCTGATTTTCCATGTAAAAAATCAAGATACGTGTATTATCTAAAAATGTTATTACATAATAGAACATTTTCAAAAAGTGTATCAATATCTAAAACATGTTTTATGAAATAGAATATGATATATCAGAAAACAATATTTACACCGAATACATATCATTTAGACTCATTTATGCATATGCTTAAGGATCTACTACAATAAACTATCGTGTCTTACATATACCACATACGAAATGAAGATACATAAGTCATAGTATCATTACTTTGTGCAAAGTTTAATTAAATGGCATTTGACCGTTATTGAGATTTTGATAATTTTCTTTTTATCGATGAACGTGAAGGAGGAGTGTAGTGATTCTTGTATTTATTTCAAGGCACATTGAAAAGTCTGCAAATCATTATTCATTTCAGTTAAATCTTTATATTCCATTTGAACGCAGAAATTGACTTTATGAGGTACAAGGTAACCGACATTAATTTATACAACGGTATACTTTTGAAAATTGTTCTCTACAGCGAAACCTTTATATTAAATGACCAGAATATTGATATTTCTGGGAATTTTGCAGACAATACTTTTCTGAAAGACTAACATCGAAGTACAAAATACATAATTAGAACTTTTAATAAAATATATAATACCTTTTTGCACTAAAGAAACATCACATAAATGTATTGAACCATACACGTAAATCAATTTAGGCACAATTTGCTTACGTGTAGGTTAAGGAGATGATAAGACGAGTCAGAAATATTAGTAAAAGGTATTTTTATATAATGTGTTGAACTTATTAATTTTTAGTTAGCGAAAACATTGTTTAATATGTGAAGCATTAACGATCACATGTAAGAAAACTTGCTATGTTTTGGAATAAAAATAAAAAGGATGATATCTTATAACAATGTCGACGGCTTCCTCGTTCAGTATCTGTAGACTTGACAAAGAAAGAGAAGCCAATCGTGAAAACATGGTATGTCTGCCGTTTACATAATTTGTTGTTCATAAATGGAACAACGATTTTCTTTTTATTTTACCATCAGCCCTGCTTCCATGCGAATTCCACTTTCTCTTACGTACTTCAAGCAATTCAAAACGCCATAATCATGATTTTTTAAATGTTGGCATATATGTATCTATATTTTCTGGTGTATGCCAGTTATTTGTCTATTTTCTTTAATTTTTTTATAGACCTGATTAAAGCGGCATTACTTTATTTTAACCCGCTCTTGTATGAAATATTACATGTATTTGGAACTATAGGCACAAATTTGCAGAATTACTCGGGCTAATAAAAATTTAATTTACTAAAATAAATTTGGTCCGCGCGACTAAAAGCGAAAGTAGGATTTCCGGAACGTCACATGAATCGAGATCGCGCATGAAGTGGTCTCTTCGTTAAAAATAGGTTGCTAAATATACCTCCACTATAATTAGCTTCTTAAAAGTTCGTTCACTATAATTTAACAATATCATTGAAAATCCCGTCTATAAGAAAGAATTCGATCGGACCTTTTGTGATCTGTTAGAAAGTTTATATATTGGAGTCTAAACGGACAAATATGATTTTTCAAAAGTATATTCTTACTTAAGTTTAAGGCTGGGGTTTTAATGACTGATAAAACAATAGACTATTTTACCAAACGTCATGTATTTACGGGCTTTAGTTTGGAATTTGAATGGGATATTGGGAATGTAAACACATCAATGTTTACCATTCCCAAAAAACAACAAAAAACTAACATGTTCTGCATCCAATAAATATCCTTTGACATTCGCATTGACATAAATGTATTCATGAATATTCAGTCTTTTAAGTTTAAGTAAAAGTTAAGTATCTTAAACTGTCGGCGAAAATTGAATACAGTGAGAGTCACCTCGTATGCACGACTGTCGTTGATATGTCTACACTAATTACCTTCTCGATCATGCATCACTTAACGATTTCCAATGTACTTGTATATAATCTAGACTCCAGCGTAATCTTTGCATAACAGACTTTGTTTTAAAACAAGGGTATCGGCATCACACATTTAGGAAGACATCTTGCAAGTTTTATCGCCGATACCCAGATTTAATTAAAAAATACAGGTGTTGCTGTAAAAATTCACTATTGAAACAGATATTTCATGCTAGATTTTACGGAGATTTAATTTATAGCCTGAAGAAAATAAAAGGCAAACCTTGTTTCGTTTAAGAACCTAGAAACTCGATTTGTTTCTAGTATCCCTGTCATCGTCTTCTTGCTGATTTGAATCAAGGTGCTTTTGGTCTCGGTAAGATCATTAAGTACCCGCCCCTATGGCTTTGTATAACTATTAGCTTCTTATGTTATATATGATTTTGTGCTCTTGCATGCAACATTGTTGAGCTGATGGGTGGGTTGGAGTTATTTCACCAAGACAACTTGTGCTTGTTTGTTGATAAGAGAACCTGTTGGGGAAAGTATGAGGTTGGTGTACCTTATACATGTACATGTACCATGGTTTAATCATCCCAGTGGAAAATTGTGTTGTTACTGGCCGTTCAAAGCTGGTAACCCAACGAGTTCGCACTTTCGTTAAATGTTTGTGGCGTCTATTTTGAAACTGATTGTTGTAAAACCATGCTCTCTTTTTCACAATTATGTGCGGTTAACTTTGTGCATAGAAACTTTGAGTACTTTATATGAATAAAAATCATACTTGAAAAAAAAGGAGTAATCAACAACAAAACGATTGGAAATTCTTCATTTAAATCGATTATTGTCATGAAATACCATTCTCTCTTTTCCTCTCTTCTGTTTGGTTGTGTGGGGAGGCTGTGTCTGCTGGATGCGGTCATCCCTGATATGCATATTTCACTTTTGTTAAAGAAAGACAAACTTGTTTATTTTATTTTCATATTAATGCAGTATTCACGTGATTTGTGACGTTTCTTCAAGCTATACATGTATTTATAACATGCACGTTTTGCGAATAAAATCATAATCTGGAAAAGGTGGTGAAGAGACCACTTTGGTTTTTATTTTTTGATAATTAATTAAGTAGGAATCCTTATTTATATGTAATTATTATTTGATCACAAAAGAATGTCAATTACAAAATAACTATGGCATTAAACATCAAAACTTGACAATTTTTGCAGCTTCGTCAATACGTTACAAATACATGTGTAAATAACATTGTACTTATGGATACAATGGGACTTGAGGAGCAGGAAGAAAGCGGTCTACATAATGAAGACATTAACTTTCTCATCAGTGGAAATATAAAATCAGAATACAAGGTAAAGATAAACTTAAATGTTTTTTGAAAACTTTGGTATGACGTTTCTCATTGGATTAAAAGTGATCACATGATAAGCGATTAATTTCGGTTTTTACTCGTGGGCGGAGTTTAAATCAAATAC
The DNA here is from genome assembly GCA_038501625.1 of Corbicula japonica. NCBI lineage: Eukaryota > Metazoa > Mollusca > Bivalvia > Venerida > Cyrenidae > Corbicula > Corbicula japonica. Next base: position 425,007 of record JAZAYU010000262.1, on the reverse strand, counting down.
CGACCTTGACGAAATATTTCACGGGCGCGAATTGGCTTAGGTATGACATATGTCACAGCTTTGTTTCGTCACAATAATACAACCGTTGTAACAAAAAAGGCGCCGACTTGGAGAAACAGGAAAGAAAACAGGGAATAAATAAAGACGCTTTTAACAGGAACCACTGTTACAAAAATGATTGTAACACTTTTCTAGAAACATCGGAACGTGTCACCTTTTACCACGATTAAACAATTCGTACCAGTCAGTACGCTAGCAAAACGTTCTAAAATGGCAGAATTCACGACTGCTGCTAAAAGCATTGGTTGAAGTCAAAACTGGCTCAATTTATGATATTTGGGCGTTGCTCTTTGTAATTATATCAGGCAATGCTTATTAACCATGCTCTCTCCCTCTCTTCTTCTTGGCTGTGTGGGGAGGCTGTTTTTTCTGAATGTGACGATTCCTGATATGCACATTTCACCTTCTTGTAATGTATTGGCGCCAGTTGCAGCAACGAAAGCGATAGGACCAAATTAAATAAATGCATACTTTATTATCAGGAACAAATGTAGTTGACTTTCGGAAAGTATAATTATTTTAACTTAAGAAGATTAATAATAAAGCAATTGTTGCATTTCAGTTTCGGTTAATATGGTGATTTATTGACCTGTCGAAGATATATCAACATCGTCCTCGGTTAATATTAATTCATCAGGTCAATAAATCACCATATCGACCTCACTGAAATGCAATAATTGTTATTATAATATATATTGACAAACGTGCAGGATACACTATATAACATTGAACTATGTTATTAATGTTTGTGAAAACGAATTGCTACTAGCTCTACTAATTTATACGATGGACCCAGCCTTTCTTCAATGTAATATGTTTTGTTTTACAAGAAAATCGATCTTATGAATGTTTTGCAGTTTAATGCTAATTTAATGGAAATGCATATTACTGCTCACGCCGCAACCTATAAACAGTATAATTTCTATCCTTGTCAAACTATGAAATGCATATGGTGGTGAACGTGGAACGTGCTATTAGCTGTTTCCAGGTAAATTCAAAATCATCGGCGTATGGTCCCCTGGCAAAAAATGGGATCGCCTCATTGAGAAAACAATAGGCGGAAAAAAGCATTTTGACAGGGGATCTGCGAATACAAATCCTGCAAATAACAGACAACGCCAAAGGAAAAAATCGAAAAGCAGGAAGTATATCCTTGGCGATGATTAATCCAAATCTACATTGGCTGGGTTATTGAAACTACCCATCTTTAAACTGAACGAAATATTTAACCAAAGTAATTTTGGAAGAACTAGTAACAAAGTTCGAAAGTATGATGCTCAGCGTTTTTCAAAAGACGTATTTAATTTACATACTGATAACAGCATTGATATTTAAGAATATAATTTAATTCTCAAGAAAACTCACACAGACAAAACTACAAGGACAGATTTTCAATATCAACTTTCTACGTTTTTCAACTTTTTAAGTGATCATTTTAAGGTAAAATATACTTATTTGCTTCAAACTTATTACTGTTTTCTGTTCAGGGAATAACATTATCGTATTAATAATTAAAATTCGTGATAAGTATTGTATATGAATTTGAAAGTAATAATTATTTCTGAAAGCTGTCAAAAGCTCAACATGTAGAAAATTACTAAAGAACGAGTTATCTGTCACAAGAAAAACTATATGATTTATATATATTTTAAATTTCATTGGTCAACTTGCATTTCTTATTCAATTCAAGAAATTTCCTGAATGTATGACCATTTAAATAAAACAAATTATAAGAAAAACAACGAGTAATATATTGCAAGTATTTACCAAGCATTCAATTATCTTCTTCAAAATGATGGAGCTATTTGCTTTTAGGTTATTTGAGGCGCTAAATACTTTACAAGGGCAGTAATTAAATACATTGATTATAAATTGTATCCCAAACATTCGCAAAGTCATTAAGTTTCATGTATTTATCGGCCTTTGTATGTGTTTTAAGTTAGCTCATCACTGATTTGTTGTTTTTATTTTAACTTAAGTTTGACAGCAGACATCCCATTGAAGAATCTAGCAAATACTTCAGAAAGAGGCCTGATCTTAATGACAAAGCACATTGTGTGGTACTGGTGCAATCCTGTTCCGTGATTCAATCTGATTCAATAAGTGATGCTGCCAGGAGAAAAATCGAAATTTTGATAAAGAACATTCGACTTAAAGGTATTTTTCCATAGTTGTGTTTACGTGCATGCCTGTAAAATATTTGTGGGTACGTTGCCTGTATCTTTTGCGTGCGTGCTGCTTTCGTAAGGTTCGTACTTCGTGCGCACCTGAACAGTATGTGTATTCTAATGACCATTTCTATAATACAAAAGACAAGTTAAAATCAATCTGCAATAATGGACAGTTTGTACAGTTTTTTTCGGAAGTGCCGTTTATGTACTTTTACCGGTAATTTTCCAGTTTAAAGTTACCATGTGTTTGAAGCAATAATTTGCACTTTTAGATTACCGTTACGATATAAATCTCACAATAACAGCAATCCTTTAGGAACTCAAAGCTTGACATTATTGAATAAATAATGTCACCTAATTTAATGATCCGAAATGAGTTTCCTTGCATTAAAATAGTTATTGAATGCAAGCAAAAATCCGATGGCCTATCTTAAAGCCAGCCAAGCTGAGAAAAAATCTTAAAAGTTAATATAGCACGTACAAAAACGGTAATCTCAAAACGAATCAAAGCGTGATAAAATCAGAATCTGGCTTTTCTTACAGACAAAGCTTCTCGAATTAATCATATTGAGTTGTTTTTTTTATATTTGTTGCGCTACAAAACGACTTTCAGTTACGAAGATAGCAAACCGAAAAATGAAAATTTATTTTTTGAATCGGCGGGTTTGTTGACTAAAACGGTTCAGGATGTATCGTTTTAGCAGGAGCGTGTGACGTAGTATGGTGCTATTGTGACTATAAAATGCGAATAGTGTTTGGGCAAACAAAACGCCTTCAGTAAGAGGTCTCGATTATTCCTCCAATAACGTGATGTGATTGCACAAAATTGATACTATACATAAATATATTTATCATGTTTATAACACAGAAACTCGTTTAAAGAACAATCATGATATTGCTTTATTACGTCTTTTGGTAATAAAAAACTGAATGTATTTTTTCTTTTCATATAAATTAAAATTGTTTTTGTATGTTTCAGATGTTCCAGTTATGTTGCTTCTTACAAATATTGATGAGATTTGCTCAGTTGTTAAAAGAAATAACTCTCAAATTTACCACAGCAGAGCTGTAGATTCATGTGTTCAAAAGGCACACGAAATATATGGGTTGACGGTAAATTACTTTGAGTATTATCATGGAAATATGATGTTATCAATGATCATTTATTGTAACATAATTATAATCTGTTTACACCACATGCTGTAAGCATTATATTAGCACTATGCAGAATTAGTAAAATATTAATTCAATATCATACGTGTTACTCCTCGTACATCGCACACATCGTACTCGTCAAATATTTTTTTTTGGCTTTGAAGCACCACCCTTCTCCGTTTAGAAAGGGACGTACATATTTGGTCTTACCAGTACGTAAATATGTCCGTCCACTCATTGTCCGTGCAGTTAATTATAAATGGATTAATTAAGCTGTCCTCATTATGTTGAATATATAAGTACCATATGTTGAGATATTGCTTGTGATTTCATTTGACGTCATCTTGTGAAGGTCAATGTAACTGTTAATAAATTGTCCTGACAATAACTTTAGAATGGTTTTATTTAACATCAACACACAACGTGAATAATTAGCACTGGATAAGATATTGCTTGGTCTTATATTTGGGATCGCTTTGGCCAATGTCAATGCAACTCTGCTCCTTGTTTGAACAGTAAGTTGAAACACTGGTTAAAGTTATCTAAAAAACAATTGTTTTGTATGTATTCTATGTTGAGAACGTGTAAGGGGTTGTGTGTCACAGTTTTATTTTATAGAAAGCCCTAACCCATGCAATAACTTCAGTCTGGTTAAGCTATTATCAACAAATTTGGTGTTTAGATAGTCGGAGCTGAGACCTTCCAATGGTTGCATTTGGGTTTATATCAATGTCATTGTTTTGAGAAAGGAAATTCTTTGCTTTGGCGTTTTGTCGAAGCAAGTTTGAGCAATTTCCATTAAACGTGTATTTTATAAGTTACCTGTTGAGTATGATTGCATTTTTATTGCATGATTAAACTCATTGTCACAATTTCGTAATGTTTATAATAGCCTTGTCAAATTGTACAATAAATTTAAAAGACTTATATTAATAGTCAGTCGAGACGATGCCAAAGCGATTTCATAAAACAAGTTCGGCAATTCTCCTTAGGTTTTTTTACATTTATTAATGCCCTATTACATGTAGCACAGTTCTAGTTTTACTATAATAATATTTTTGTAATATCAAGTTGTTGGAAAGTTAGGTTTTATTTAGAATACACTCAAAGTAGAACGTCTCAAATTGTTCGTTCCAACATGTTTTTCGAAGCGGTTTGTGAAAGGGTGCAAGTTGACTTTCAAGGTGAAAAATGTTGTATATTTAATTTGAAATTTTCAAGTTTCGGTATATCTGGTAAATTTTAACACCGATGCCATAGAATATTATGTCACACTATTTATGGAATGCCTTGTATAACATCTTTTCCCGTTAGCTCAGAAAATTAAAACTTTGATGAAGTCCCATTAATCACTTGTAAGAGCATGCTTTTTGTTACGCTCGTGTGAAACCCGGGAAAGGCATCCACAAAAGTTGTCAACTTAACTTGATCAACAAATGTACGAATATAATCTTTCGTCTAGCCGTATTGGTTCATTTACTCTAACCTTTTCATTTCTATTTACCAAATAAACAATTTTAACTTTTCAACATGAAAAGCCTTATCCATTCTTGTTTAATTATTACAGAATCTTAAAAGGTAAATAATTATATATCTAACATATTAAATATAAAGGTGGATTGCTCTAGTCACGCCAGATGGTTGGCTCTTAATAGCAATTATCTCATAAAATAAGTATTATATGCTTTCAAAATAAGGCCTTCATTTATTATTTAGCGTATTTAATCAAATGGTTTATGTGCTTACTTTCTCAGATAACCTACAAAGACTATGATTTTATTTAGTTACTCTAAAAGACGTTAAATTAAAATGAATTAATGAGATTTATATCTTAAAAACCCTTTACTTTCCAAGTGCAATAATTATCATCAAATACATGAATTCTATATTTTAGGGTGAAACGAGCCTCAAAATTTGTTTTTAGTTTCCTCACAAATTTCGCATGCACATAATAGATCGACGTCGAAAAACGTTTTCAGTGTTAGCGGCCGTTGTTAAAATCACCAAGGCGTACCAAGTTTAAAAGCAAAATATCTTTGTAGATTAAGCGAATTGGAAGCTGTGGTTTCAAATGATGACAGGGAAATTATTGAACTTTATCATGGACTATTTCAAATATTTCAGACTTGGTACAAATGTACTAAAAAGATATTTACGGCCGATTCATTAAATGACATATTTTTGTCGAAAATGTGCACACTTTTTCTGCAATAGATCTACCTCTATCAATAATATTCTGTGTAGATTTCTCTGATTTCGTCAGTAGATTTTTTTTCAAACAGGTCATCAATCTATATAAATTGTTTTCTGCTAAGATATTGCGGAAAATTGTAAAATTGTAAAAATCAGGCAAATACTCACTTTCACCGAAAAACCTACATGTAGATACGCAACTGTCGTCGGCGTACCCACGGCATTCAGGTTGAACGGTGTGATTGTTTTAGTGGAAATATTAATAGCGTTACTTAGTATTGTTAAAGTCTAATCAATTAGCACATCCTGAACCTCATTCGTAATTCCAATATCCCGAGGAATGGGCTGAGAATTTCTGTTTTGAAAAGAACGAAAAGATAAATAATTTCATGCATTTGCCACAGATTCACGGTTCCTTAATTGATGAGCATTTACGTGGGCAGCCAGCACTCCTATAACAAATATATGAGCACATTCAATGAAAATTTTAGAATATAAGGCATAGTAAAGATGGATGTGTATATTGGGTTTTAATACAAGTGATCGTGGTTGTACATCTCGGTTATACTTATTTTGTAAACACTTTATAAAATGTTCGAGATCCTATATGGCACTCATAAAATCATTTAGAAGAAAGTATGGTATCAGTACCTGGTGCAGTAAGCTGCATTTTAAATGCGAAGAACTCTGTCCTCCAATAAAATCGAAAGTCTTGCCCACTGCAAAACCGTGTTTGTATTTGTTGAGTAGGTTCGTTAAGACATATCACATTTAGTGCTATTTTAAAAATAGTTAATTAAACGTCTGGTAAACCTTGTTTCTTTTCAAACAACTGTAATTTAAAGGAGAGCACTATAAAAACTGCGTTATAAATATTTAAGTTGTCCTGTCACTTTATACATTTTATGTAGACCAGACCCCCCCCCCCCTCAAAATAATTGATTTATTCCTTCTCTTATTGATTCATGTTTTATACACTTCTTCATTCCCTGAAATTTCTGATTGATTGATTGATTGATTGAGTGACTGACTGATTGATTTGTTCGTTCTTCAATACAAACGTTTTTATCGAAATAATGGCATTAACAAGCACGTAACATTGAGATCGCTAACGTCGATAATTACAGCGTCACAAACGAAATGTAAACTTTGTGAAATCGCGATTAAACATCCATAGTAAAAGATAGTTGTTTATATAAACTATGGAGATATTAAATTTAATACATTATAAAGATGTCAATTTATTGTTCCTGAATACATAACTAAACATTGCAAAATGACATGGCAGTTTGTCATATATGTATGTAATTAATTTAAAAGTTTGAGAGAATTTCAAGGCACAGCTCGAAAGGAATCTTTGGGATGATAAATCCGTTTTGTAAAACTAATTATGTCATTATTTTACTTCAGTAATAAAATTGACGGCGATTTACAGCCATTTACATCATTTTAAGTTGTTGTTTGAGGGTCATCCCCTTGAAAGGAAAAATAACTACCAAAACTACTATTTGAATTGTATAAAGAGTATATCATAAAATTTTCATTTCATTCAAAATTGTCTTAAAATAGTTTTACAGTGTACAAATTAAATAAATTTCCCAATTTAAGAAGTATTTTAACGTCGAATGAGAGTAGATACAGGGGTAAGATAAATTAACATTGAGCGAAAACGAAGCTGGTAAGGTATTGTTTTCTCAATATTAAACAATCTGTTAATTTGTAAATAATCTATAAAATTGCAAGGAGTTAACTCTTCGGTATCTCATTTGTGTAAATTAGTTGTGGTGTCATGTTAAAATTGATACTTTTATAAACACATGCTGTTTTTACTCTCTTCTGTTTGTTTGTGTTGGAAGGCTATCATGTTTTCTGTATATTTCATTTTTGAAATAAGGGCTATCATAAATTTTTTTTTTCTTTGCAATGTTTACAAATGATTACATGTAGTTGTGTCACATTCTTTTTTACCTTGTTTCGTGACCATAGAAGACACTTCTGAAACTCTTGTATCATATGAAATAAAATCATCTGATTTTACATTGATTACTTCGTTTATTTTCCTTGCTGTGCTTTATTGTGCTCGCTTCCATGTATTAAAATAAGGTTATACCTGTTAATAACAAAAACCATTTTATCTTACATCTGTGTTGTGTTTTTTTTTTACAGAAAATGAACATATTTCCTGTGCGAAACTATACAGACGAAGTACAAACAGATTGTCATATGGACATTCTTATCTTGCTCGCTGTTAGAAAAATGATGTGTTTAGCAATCGAACGCCTAAAATGCAACGCAGACCAAGATTATGGTGGCCGCCGAAAAAGTCGCTGCGTGATTATTTAAACAAACATCACACACACAGAGAAAATTTCATATACTTTTATTCGCAATAATATATGAATGAAACAGTGCAGTGTTTAAGGAATTTAGTAAGTAAACAGCAGGTTGGAAAAGAAAATGAATTTGGTTTTATATTTTCTGAAGATGTGGTCTTCGTTTTTTGTTGTTATTGATAATGATTATATGTTTTAAAGGAAATTATGTTACTTGACACAGATGGTAAGTAATATAAATGTAATTACGGAACATATGAGCGTGAATCCGAAAATTACAAAACCTTTATTTGGTACGTTCAATTACATTTTTGCTTAGTTGTTAGGCAAGAGTTGTTAGTTTTAATGTAGGCGACTATATTTCGTTGATCCTTTTAATATTTATTGACACATTGTATGAGTGTGTGTGCGTACGTACGTGCGTTTGTATGTGCGCACGTTGATAATCCATATGAGTGTGTCCGTGGCTGTGAATATACACATTACTAAAACACGTAATCCAATGTTATCGTTATCAGATAAGAACAAAAAAGTTCATGTCGATTAAGGTAGTATCTTTTGAACGCATTTTTTTCAGATCGCTCTTTGGTTTTTCATGGTTGGCCTTTTCAATAGCTTATCTAATGTCAAGGAGAATAAGATCTGCCTTTTCTGTAAGATGGATTTAACAAGTTCGTGTATAAGCATAAGAAGACTCGCAAGAACGTTTGTCCCTAAAGCCATTCATAGAATAGGCGACTTTTAAAATATTGGGTTATAGAGAAAGAAACTATGTGCTCTAAGGTTTTGCGCAATATGCATGTCAGGGATATATTGTTGGCAGGGTTAGTCTTTTCTTGTACACTGGAGAGACGTTTTTAAATGCCATTTATGAATAACTAGCTTCTGCTGAGAAAGAAAGCAAAGAAATACCAGAGCAATACGTGTTTTCAATAAAGATTTTCGGACTTTAAAGTTAGTTTATGTCATTTTGAAAACATATTCACCGCATGTAGAATGATTCGAGTATTCTATTTCTCCGAGTTAAGTATTTCATTTTTTCATTTAAAGTATTCATTTTTATCAATTCGAGCTAAACCTTTAAATGACCATTTACACCCAGAGAATGCAAAATGCGCCATGCATGAGGTTCAGCATTTCAGATTATTGCTGGGACTAAGGTGGTCATATCACGTGGTTAGTGACGTCATATTTCGGTATGACGGCAATAAAATCCCATCAATTCAAATCTTTGAAACTTTGTAAGTATTTACAACATGTAATTAGTTCATCATTTTGGACGAACTTAAGCGCATTCTAAGGGTAAACTAATAAAATACTATCGATCGGTTTTGTCTTGCCTAATACCGACAAACATCATCACAAACCATATGGTTTGGTCACCATGACGACGAAAGATCTTAACTTATAAAAAAAGTATCGACACACATAAAACAGTCTCAAACAGCAGATGACACAGCCTATCACTGGTACTTCATAACAGCTGTACCCACCACTGACCACACTTGCAGCAAAGATAGCAGAAGATGCTGCTCCCCCATCTGCCTATTCTAGCCAAACCGGCGCCGCAGCCCCACTAATAAGTATGTCCGAGAGCATTGTCTCGAAAGACAGAAGGATACCAATAATAAACTTAACACCCAATATATTTGTCTAGTACAGAATAATGAATAATGTTGAGACTTTAAAGAAATATTAAATAAAAGACAGTAAGGGGCGATCTATTTAAAATGTTGCGTTATTTGAACTAAACCAGTTCAGATTCATGATCTTGTGGTTTTCGACTACATTGTAACATACCATCTTAATCTAATACATCCAGATTTGTGGATGTAAATTGAAATATTCAAACCCTGCTCTGGCACAATAATCTTATTTTTGAACATTATTTTGTGTATTCTTCGCTTATCATTTATCCGTTTGTTTTATTACAACAACAGCTTTAAAGTACATACCAAACGGAACAGCGATTTACATTATCGATGTTTTTGTAGTTCATCACGAAAAACAATGTGTTTTTTCTGTATTTTTGAAAATGTGGCAAACTAACCATGTCGAAGTATTACTTTGTATTCTCTATTCGAAATGAGGAATGGAATACATGCGACAGAAACTGAATTAAATGTTGATGTATTATGCCCACTGGTTTTTTCCACTTCGTTTGATTATAACTCTAGTACACAATGCATGCTTTTAAGGAACAACTAGTAGCAAAGCAAAAGGTTTAAGAACTAAAACAAGTTTATGTAAATAAACATGTAAGACACTATTTCGTTATGACGCAGTACGTTCCGATTTCTGTAAACATTACGCTCAGATACCTTTAAATACTGTACAAGAATCGTTTCGATGTACCTGGGATGCGACACGGGGATTTGTAACTAGTATTGGACACCTTAACTCTTTTTAACAACTTTTAATTATAGAATTTGCATATTTACTAATTAATTTTTACTTTATTGAAAACATTCAACAAAGATGCGATTAAAACCTAGAAATCTTATGTTGCATAAGCGTAAATTTTCTGCGAGTATTATTCTTTTTTAATCATTCTGTCTTGCACGCGCAAACAAGTTATACAATAAATTGCTAATGAAATAGTATTGACAAGACATAAGTGAACAAGATAGTGTAAAGCTTGTTGTTTCTTAAAAAAGTTTTCTCTTTTTAAAGAAAAACTAAATGTTTTTCTTTCGAAAGGTCTGAAACTATTTATTAATGACGTGCTTACTGCTTTTGCACAGAAATTGATTCTAAGAACGAACATCAGATATTAAAACTAGAAATATGCATATCAAGCATTGTAATACCCAGATAACACACCCTCCACGCGCAGCCAAAAGGTGAGAGAACAAGAGAGCATGTTTTTATTAGAAGATCAATTTCAAATAGGATACCACAAAGTTAACAATTAACGAACATTTGGGATCACCGCCTTTGAACGGTCCGTGGCTAAACAGTTTGCCACTAGGAGTTAAATCTCCAATTTATTAATATGAACTATGGCACTGTCTCGCTCGGAATCGACGAATCAAAAGTGGTGGATATCGTATGTTTAACAGTAAAACAAAGAAACAAGTCATCAGTTGTTGTTTCGCTTTTGAACCAAAACTGGTCAAGATTTTAAGATTCAACATTACACTAAACAAAAGTTCAAATTGGTCACTTTTTGTCCGTATTTTATTTATAGAAAGACATTGAATTCACTCTTTATTTATGATTATATACAAACAACAGTCTTCAACTTAAACTTTAATCTGACTTGAAATAATTGACTTTGGAACAGTTTCGTGAGAGTTATCCTTAATTTTGCTAAAAATGCATTTCTTGCACAAAAAGGTTAAGCAAGCAGACATTTGCCATAAATTTCTTGTTTTATTTTAATAGGACCTCTCATTAGTTGAAAAAAACATAAACATTTATTAATCAACAGCACATTTGTTTAAATAAATCCCCTTCAAAGTATCAAATTTTAAAATTACCTCCCTTTCAATTGAATACTGTTCTAATTTTGACTCTGCGGTGTACGTAAATGGTATCGGATTCAATTAACAAAACAATCAATACAGATTAAAAAGACATTAGGGAATTGATTTAAAGACACAACAGTTCTTTCCACAACCTCTCTTGACGTAGGGAAGAAACGAAACTAGCATACATTGTAAACAAATACAATTGATGACCAAATAGAACTTTTGTTGAGTGTATATCTTAATGAGCTGAATTCTTTTGTAATGTTTGAAAGTATCCGGTGAGAAGTTAAATACACCAGTCTGCCTGTAAACTCTTAGTTAAACAGCACCAATATGATCAAATTTCAAGGCTGTCGATGGTATTAGAAATATAGGCTCATAAAAATCTAATTAACGAGGTAGATTGTAAAACATCATTCCACAACACCTAAAATTCTGAGTTGGAATATGGTGACACCAATAACAGAGAAAGTAGCAAAGCTTGTCATATTCTTTGATTATTCAAGCATGAAATCAACAAACATACTTTTGAGTGTGGGGACTTAAGATAATTCTGCGAGTAACAGTAGAGCAAATGTATTATCCGAATAGAATGAAACATTCAAATTAGTCCATGAACAGAAAAGCAAATGCCGAAGGAGTCTATTACTATTTTCTATGGTTCCATTAAACAGCAAAATATATTTATAACAAAATTATACTGATAGTGTTGATCAGTTACTGTTCGTCAATGAGGTCTACAATAAAACGTTTTTTTGTATTATTTTATATCACAATCACACAGTAAAATTGTATTGACAATTCTTTTCTTGTTCATTGACATAAACTTTCCAAGCAGAATCTTCTACTGCAGAAATTAGTGGTGAAAGTAATATATATGTAGGCTGTATGCTCCCTCTACTGTCTAGAACTGTTAAACTGATCTCCCAACAGCATTCCATGTGAAGCTGTTTTTCTGAAATATTAAATTCAACAGCCAATTAATTTACTTTCAATAATAAGTTTTTAGATTTATTTGTTGACAGTCAAAATTTATTTAGACATTTAAAAATAATTTTTTTCAAATACATTGATTTTTCATGCCGTCTTTAATTCCTACACAAGGTTGGCATAAAACCAGAGTGTTATCACATTTGAAAGGCCACAAAGATGTTCCAGCTAATCTGAATCTACATCTCTGTCATCTGATCTGGATTTACATGGGCTGCCCATGTGGTAAAATGTGTGTCCATGAATAAGGTTAAGTTATTCAATGTGAAAACTGAAACAACATTGTTTAAAAAAAAACTGAAAAAGATTATAAGATTAACCCACTAAATAAAGGATTTAAAAAGTGACCACATGGACCCATCATGTATGTTCAACATGGTCCACAGAAAAACTTTGTGGTGTTTGATTCTGTGTCTGCCAAACATTTGGCATGTTCAGGTGATGGTATGTTAACATGCCAGTGATTTTGGTACACCATGGTAATGTTAAAAAGAAGGGCAAATTCAGCGCTATTTGTACTATATATAAAGGGCTTACCACACTCCTCCCAATCACGTTCATCGATAGAAAGAAAATTATCAATATCTCAATAATGGCAAAATGCCGTTCAATGAAACTTTGCACAAATGAATGTTACTAAATTAAATGTATTTATATGTTGCATACAGTAAGACACGTAAGAAAAGTAAAGATAAAAAGCTAGACCTAATAATTCCTTAAAATTCTATTTACATAAATTCACAAAAACTAAGCGCAACAAAACATTTTTTATTTAAGAGATTTTATGTTATCTCTTTCTACCGAACATCAAGATGATATTATTACAGCTTTAAACAACACATCGAGGTACCTTGATGATTTATTAAATATAGATAATAACCATTTTCCATCACTGGTTAATAAGATTTATCCTAAAGAACTACAGCTTAATAAAGCGAACACTTCAGAAAAGCTAGCAAACTTTCTTGATTTAAATCTATCCATTGACAATGGTTACGTCACTACTAAAATTTATGATAAAAGAGATGATTTTAATTTTAATATAGTAAATTTTCCGTTTCTAGACGGCGATGTTCCTCGTGCGACTTCTTACGGGGTTTATATTTCACAGCTTGTTCGCTTTTCAAGAGCTTGCAACGATGTGAATGATTTCAATGAACGTAATCTTTGCATTACAGAAAAACTTTTAAAACAAGGTTATCGGTATCACAAATTAAGGAAAACCTTTTGCAAGTTTTATCGCCGATATCCAGATCTAATTCATAAATACAGGTGCAGTTTAAAATCACTATTGCAACAAGGTATTTCACAGCCAGTTTTTTATGGAGATTTAATTTATAAACTTAAGAAGATAAAAGGCGATGTTAATTTCTCCCGGTTATTCGTAAAAACCATCTGTAAATTTAAAAAGAAAGGTTACCAACATGATGTTTTACAGCGCTCTGCAGGCCTGGTGATTAACCCATCTACAGTTGATCATTATGCTTACCTCTTTGGTTGCACGACGGTGGCAGGGGTTTAAGAGTTTATGAAAGTTTATGGGTAAATCTTATCTAAAAAGAACCTAGAAGCTCGATTTGTTTCTTTTATCCCTGTCATCGTGTTCTTGCTGATTTTACTCCAGATGCTCTGGTCTCTGTAAGATCATTGAGTACCCGCCCTTTGGCTTTGCAATGCTATTAAATTCTTATGTTTATATGTTTGTATGCTTTTGCATGCAACATTGTTGAGCTGATGGGTGGGTTGGAGTTATTTCAGCAAGACAATTTGTACTTGTTTTGTGATACGAGAACCTGTTGGGGCAAGTGTGAGGTTGGTGCACCCTAGAACCTGGTTTAAACCCCCAGTGGCATTTTGTTTTGCCACTGACCGTTCCAAGGCGGTAACCCCTCTGGTTTTCACTTTCGTTATTTGTTTGTAGCGTCCATTTTGAAACTGATTATTATAATACCATGCTCTCTTTTCCTCTCTACTTTTTGGCTGTGTGGGGAGGCTGTGTATACTGGATGTGGCCATTCCTGATATGCATATTTCATTTTTTTATATGTTTGTATGTTTTTGCATGCAACATTGTTAAGCCGATAAGTGGGTTGGAGTCTTTTCACCAAGACAACTTGTACTTGTTTTGTAATATGAGAACCTGTTGGGGCAAGTGTGAGGTCGGTGCACCCTAGAACCTGGTTTAAACCCCCAGTGGCAATTTGTTTTGCCACTGACCGTTCCAAGGCGGTAACCCCTCCGGTTCTCACTTCCGTTATTTGTTTGTGGCGTCCATTTTGAAACTGATTTTTGTTATACCATGCTCTCTTTTCCTCTCTACTTTTTGGCTGTGTGGGGAGGCTGTGTATGCTGGATGTGGCCATTCCTGATATGCATATTTCATTTTTTTTAATTTCCCACGTGAGTGCAATGATACTGATAAGACAATGGTGTGTACTTTGTAAAAAAATTTTCAACAACTAAACGAAAAATCAGTGATTGTGATCCATTTACGCGATTAAGAAGCGACCAGGAAATTGAAGTTCAAACACACTTTTACTAATATCTCGTAAAGTTTACATATATAAGTCACCAGGACATAAAAATTGTTGTCTGTATCATATTACTCATGTGGGCATTTAAAATGATGTTTTGTGTTGTTTAGTTATTTGAATTAGTGCAAAAAGAGGTTTAGGGAATGTTTAGATCTCGCTATTGTTCTTTGCTTTTCTAACGTGTCTTGTCATCTGCAAAATAAAGATACATTAATAACATACATTTGTGCAAAGTTTCATTTAACTACATTTTTCCATTATTGATAATTATTGAGATTTTGATATTTTTCTTTTATCGATGAACGTGATTGGGAGGAGTGTGGTGGTAAGCCATTCAGGGTAAATTAAAAAAAAACTCCCCGGTAGTCTACTTTTCTCCTATTCCAGTTTCATGCTCTTTGAACCAGATTAGTCACGCGTCTTTCATATGATTACTACAAACTGATATACAAATAAAAAACAAAACAAATTTTATAAACAATATTTTTGCCCAATGCATGCATATATTTTCCATTGACTTCACTTATTTTCTTAGTGAGCGATTATAAGATTGTTTTTTCACTCAAATCATCTTGACCCAGGCATTTATACAAAAGCTCGACACAAACTACTGGAATTGGACAGTGAAAAATAATAAATTTTCAAATACCAATTAATAGACCATTTTCACATCGCTCCGTTGCGGAACGGGTTTTCCAATTTTTATCGAAACGCGATTCCAGAACGAGGCCTGGCGCCGTATGCCGACTTGCATATTTAAAATGAATGCTATGGGTTTAATTATATACTCTTGGCACAATTTCTTTAAAACTGTAAGTATTTGGACCCAAAATGTGTTTTGGTGTAAATGGATAATCACATCCTGTATAGAGTTTGCAGGAATAAAATATTTGATATGCAAAATAATCCCGTTTATTACATTAGAACAAGCGCTCATTTCAGGAACACAAGAAACCAAGTAGAATCTAAAATAATTTAGGCTAATGAACCATACGAACATTATTTTGCGTTTTACCATCTTTTATTTAATATATATAATTTACTTTCGATCCTGAAAGCGCATATCTAGTAAGGCCTTAATAGCAAAATATGTAACTCAATTATTTGTTTGTGGCTTTAAATTAGAAGAGAATACAAAAAATGGCGGACTTTAAGAGTCTCAGTCTATTTCTTGTGCTAATGAAGTTTGTCTAACAATCAAACTCGAGAAATTTAACTAATGAAAGGCTTGTATATAATCTACGGCAATAATCGAGCGGAGTTTTTCCAGGATTGTCTTTTTTTTTAAATAAAATTAAAAAAAACGCTGCTTCGTCTGTTTCTTTTCAAACATTTCTTATCCCCACTTCAAGTTTATTCTTAAGAAAACTGTTAGGCAGTGAACGTGCACCTGATAGATGAGGTCAACTCTTGTTAGCAAGATTCAGTATACTGCATTTGTCTGGTTAAAATAAACATCCTGTTTTTTGTGTCACTTTATCCATACCTAGAAAGCCTATAGTAGAGGCTATACACTTAACAACTTTTCTAAGTACACACCTTCGTACTGGGGCATGACTGGCTTAATTTTGGGCTATTGCAATAAGACTTCTAATAAACCATGCAATAGATGCTAACTGATTTATAAGTAACTTCATTCAAAATGACCGACAACTGACTGCTCAAAATCATTTAGAATACTGACAGCCACATACTACAAATTCACAAAATCAGTAAATACAGCGGATGTTCAACTTAATAAACGAATTACGCGTACATATAAATGAGCAGTTGGGACATAGAAATATGCTATTCTTTTATCTCTGTTCAATTAAATTCATTTCATTCTAATCTTAATGTTTTATAACTGTTTATAGTCCAACCCACTTTTGGGGCAAGCCAGTAATAATCTAATGTGTAATGACGCGGTCCAGCATAGATCTATTATGCCTCTTTCTGAAATTCAGAGATTATGTGGTAGCGATAAAAATAACGGTACTGGGAAACAGGTCTATTAATGGTCAACATGGCTTTCACCATGCAACACATTTGAACTTGTAAAAGATACTTGTTTAACAGAGCAATTATTCCTAAACTCTAAAATAAATATTAAGTGGTAAACACGGCTTCGCCGTGCTTCCTATTTAAATCAAACTACACTTTACCTTATTTTTTAAATGAAATGTAATAATTTTTATTTGTTTCAAATGAAGCATTATTCAGATAGCATTTGGAAAACACGGCTCTGCCATGCCTCAAATATCAACTTATATTTGCAGAGTACCTGTATGTTTTATCTGAGAACCTTGGGTTCGAGTCCTGATCAAGTAGACACATATTCAATGTCGTTAGCTGGTCATATTTCATTTGACCAGTTCTGTCCAGTCTACCGTGTCCAGAGTTAATTCAACGCAATACCTAATCGCTTTCTTACACCAAATTTAAAAGAAAGCAATCGATATTATCATCTAAACTGCAATGTTAAACTTACTGTTCGTGTAGATAATTGCAGGATAAAATAAAAAAAGTAAATTTTCAATGTTGAGTACGCTGGGAAACCGGTGTAAATATCACTTTCTCACTCTGTATTTTAATTGACACAACACCTAACAACTACCGTAATACGCATCGCTTAGGTGGAGTCTACTCTTAGACCCTAACTCTGTGACAATATTAGATTTGAATCAATGAAGAAACTATTTACCTTAGTTTTATGGCGAGGTAAATCTTATTTGTTATCTAACATATGGAAGAAGAACTTCTGAAAATGTGAATCGAGAAACAAAATGTCGGCTTTTCAGTTTTATTCCGGAAGCAAGCAATCTGGACTATTTCACCCGGATGAAAGTCATATAGTCCAATCAGAAGCCTTATTTTGCAAACAAGAAGACACGGTTTCAAAGTTCAGGTTATAGACCACAAAATATTGGTGATCAGGCCTCTAAAAATATTTTGTGCAGGGAATTTGCGGACCAGTAACAGGAAGTCAAGCCTGATTGGTAGAAAATGAAAATAAATATTCTAAAATTATTTGGATAATATATAATGATTTTTTTAGTAATTTGAATACAAATTTTATGAAATTGATAACGAAAAAGTGCAATTCAACTTTAAAAATAGCTATCATTTTTAACAGAATGTAAACAAAAGTTCCGCAGAGAATGGGGTAATACACTTATGGCTAAAATGCCGAAAATGTGTATTGGTAATGCTATGGTATAATTGGTATTTGCAGGTGTCTCTAGTTTTGTTCTCTTGAGTACTGTATTATTTTAATGGCTTGGCCAAATAGTAAATTTCGAAATCGATGGAAAGTTATAATGGAAGTCTATGGAAATTGAATTGGTGGTTTGTAACCTAAAACTGCTTTTTGGTCATGCGCAATACCGTAATCAGAATCGATACGATATCAAAGCGCGTCGAAATCTTAGGGTCCACGACCTGCATCTTTAAACATTACTAAGAACCGCCAGTCAGAGGTTATCTACTTTACAATCCAACTGATTTATTCAGGTCCATGCATTAAAAGTGGAAATTTATAATCCTTAAAGAACAATATAAACACTGAAGTAACCAATCGAAATAATCTATTTGATTTAACTGCTGCATATTAAGTTTTATTTACACCATTTCATTGGTCGAAAAACTAGGTTAAAAATGAGCTTAGACAGCTAACTCCGAAAAATACGAAAAAACAATTCACAACGCAAAATCTGGGTCATCGTTCTGTTAACTGTACCGGGCCAGGTCGAGGAGACACTTCCGTGCCGATAACGTAGAGGTAGGAGCAGGTTATCAAGAATATATGTGTCCTCAGACCAAGCAAAACATTAGACGGGTCTCAGCTTTTATCGCATGAACCAGTACACTAGTTTTATCACGTGTACCCGTCCACTGCTGGGTACGAAATGGACAAGTTTATTTTTGAAAATACGATACCATATCTTAAAATGGACCCGTCCATTTCCTGCTGTCCATTGCCGCAGGCTAACGATGTGTCGTATATAAATATACAGGATATGGTGTAATGATCGAGGCAGATTAAGCTGCAGTCGTTTTTTTATAACATGTAGATGCTTATTTTGCCACATTTTCAATAAATGTTGCTAATAAAAATAAAATGTCGAGGTTTTAAGCCTAAAATATTTCAGAGCGAACTAAAGAGTATGAGCGATATCAGATATTATTGGGCCACAGAACGCATATGTCACAGAACGCATATGTCACGGAACGTATATGTTGCACGTCTGAAATATTCGGTAAATATGGCACACTTTTCACCCGAAATGTTGACATTAAATATGACATATTCGGTTGGATTAAGCTTTTATATGGCCACCAAAACAT
The DNA here is from genome assembly GCA_038501625.1 of Corbicula japonica. Taxonomy (NCBI): domain Eukaryota; kingdom Metazoa; phylum Mollusca; class Bivalvia; order Venerida; family Cyrenidae; genus Corbicula; species Corbicula japonica. Next base: position 405,772 of record JAZAYU010000262.1, on the reverse strand, counting down.
ATTAGTCACTTACCAAAAAAACGCATAAAATTAAAAAATAGCAACGTACAGTGTATATGCTATTAAATGCCGAAATCATAAATACCAAAACAGCCATCATCATCATCATCATCATCATCATCATCATCATCATCATCATCATCATCATCATCATCATCATCATAATCATCATCATCATCATTATCATCATCATCATCATCATCATTATCATCATCGTAATCATCATCAAAGTCTGCAGTAGCATAAACTGCAAATTCTTAAATAAAGTTTATGAAATTATAAAGTTCCTTTGGTCTCTTATTAAAATTATAATGCATATCTGCAAGTCAAAACATTAAAAAGAAAAATAGCATGTGATGACGAAGTTTGATGATGATGATGATGATGATGATGATGATGATGATGCTGCTGCTGCTGCTGCTGCTGCTGATGATGATGATATTTAAACATGATCTATTGTTTTCTATATCTGACAATGTTTTATGTTTCTTTCATCTATTTCAGGTTAAGACCGTGTGAGATATTGTGAGGACAACGCGGAATTTAATATAATAAAAGTATGAACATCATCTTGATGTTTGGTAGAAACACAAAACATATACTCTCTTACTTGGCAATATACATACGGATAAGCAGAATAAGTTACCATCGGGATGACTATTACTTGCTTATAAATAGAGGAACTCAATCTAACATAAATATTATCCAGGAAAGAAGAGAGCGACTCGATCAGGTCTTGAGACATCCATATAGTACATTTATGATAAGAAACATTTGCAAAACAGCTCTATGTTCATAACAAGCGATACAAGTTTCGTTTCTCTTATTTAAGTTTTTTTTCATTAAGACGTGTGAGCTTGTCTCTTATTAAATTAAGGACGTGAGTTTACATTGAGGAAAAATCATCAATAGACAAACAGGACAACTGATTACTATTTAATTAAAGCTTTTTTAAGACATCACCTGAGCTTTTTTATAGACCAAAATGCCAGTGGTTACAGTCTTGGTTGATGTACGGCAATAATACGTGCCGGGGAAAGGTTTTTATGGGACCCTTACGGTTCTTAAGTTTAAACTTTAACATGCAAGAACTTCGCCATTATAACACGACATGGTCATCAGAGTCACATCTGTTGGCTAGCTTGTTGGTACGCTGTAGCCCAATCTTCCTGAAAAGCACTAGAACTTCAACTTTAAAATTAAATATTGAATGTTTCACTCAGGTCATAACTGAACTTTTTTAGTGGCAAACTTCCCAGCTTCCGTAACTGCCATTCAACCGATGGTAAAGTTTTGATGCATACGAGAAGTGTGACAGCATGCTCGTCTGTGGGATTGGGTTCCAGAAATGCATCAACCCGCAGCTGTAGATGCCAATAAAAAATAAAATTGCGAAAGGCTTATCCAGCGGCATTTTTCAGAGCCATAGTATGCCACAACAGAAGATCTCTATAGCTGTTCAATCGCTAGTCCTTTTGTGGTTTCAAGAGTCCAAAGCATTTTAATCATGGTTTGGTTCCACCTCTCTGCTCCACCATTTCTCATGGATGGTCTTAAAAGATCATGAGCTCTACAAAAGGCCGATAAGCTGGAGCTGGAGTCTTTTGCATAGAACATCTCTACGTTTTTGGTTATTTCTTTCTCAAAATCAGACCAGTAAAACCTCTTTCTAGAACGCCAGATGGATGTTTATTTCCCCTGGCCCTTGCATCATTGTGGATGTGCTTACTAGAAATCCGCCTAACAGAAAAGTGAATCTTGAATGACAAGTTGACAGACAAGTCGGCGATCCAATGTAGCAGTTATGTACAGAGTAGTCTTTTAAAGATAATGCTGTTATCCTTTCTCATCTATCCTTTTACAATGTGTTTCTGAATAGGGTCTGGCAGTTAGGCGGTGGAGTAGACGAAGACAAACATATACGGCAAACTTACGTTTACGTTATTTATTGCCTGGGTTACATGGATAAAACATTATTTTAATTTGAATCTCATACATCTTCCATCTACTGCAATACTTTTTCGGTTAGAGTATAAACCCACATGTTCAGGTTAATAGGAGAACTGATTTTAACTTCAGCGTAAGATATTATTCTTAATTGTGATAAGTGTTTTCTGGTTAAATATGAATGACCACATCAGTCTTCTGCAAATGATGCACTTAAGAACACATTTTGCTTTCATTTTTGTAAGCATTGCTAGACAAATAAAACAAGACAAAAATGAAGAAAAACATAAAAAAAAACATAATGTTTGTTGAAACAAGAATACGATTGAAATCACGAAGCGTTGATTCAATCTTCTTTTTTATTGTGGTCAATTCGATATAATACTTTCAATTACAATTATTCATTGTATAAATTCCCTAAAGAAATGTGCAAATGACTTGAAAGACTGGTTTTGTTTGTATTTGGCCTCATGCAAAATTTATATTTTTCCTCTACTCAATACTTTAATTTCCTGTATTATAAAATGCAGAACCATAATTTTATGTTTTCATCTATTAAAGTTTAATTTAGTTATTTCAACCCTGGTACATATAATAGTAGTTTGCGATAATTTTTGTAGACTGTAATCCACATACCTTGCAAGGAATACCGTCTTGAATATTAAAAGTAAGCTTTGATTTCCACCGAGTTGAATAATGTTGAATGTCTATCAAATTTTTGTCTTCTTATTTCATGATCAAAGTTACAATAACCGTAAAAACAAAACCCGTCTTACATTACGGTAATACTTCGCTTGAAAGAGACCTTTTAAATTAACTATAACTAGAGTTTCTTCTTAATACAGGTGCTATATTCTCTCAAAAAGCGACGGACATTATTAAAGTAGGGAACAATGAAATAACACCAAATTTATGCCGTTAACTATGATATATTGTAGACATGTTATAAACATAAAGAGATGGATAATGTTTTTTTCTTTCTTCGACGATCACAACCGTAGCAGTTACATAATCTACACAAATAACACTTGAATGACGATCATACTTATAGAAAGGCCATTGGTGACGACTAATGTTTGCGAAATGAATAAGCACGAATTCGAACTGATCGAATTCTTAGTTCGAAATGAAAGGCGTGTTTTAGCACATTGATCAAATAAATAAAGGTCAATCGTGGAGTATTTGATCGCGAAACAGTTTTGTACGCGTAAAACAAGAATCAAACCAGAAAATAATTTATTGACCATTCTCTCATTTGTCACTTTCATAAAAAAGTAATATATGCATATCAGGAATCGCCACACTCACTTAACACAGCCTTTCCACGCAGCAAAAAAAGAGAAGAGTAAGATATATATATCTTAAACGCCACAAACAATTAACGAAGAAGAGAACCTTTGGGGATACCGCCTTGGAACGGTCAGTGGCAAAACAAATTTCTACTGGGGGTTTAAACCAGGTGTAAAAGTAGTTCAGTGTGTTGACGACACATGACAAATGACTTTCACGATCTGAAATAGATAGATCGCTTAAAAATGCATTAAGAAATCTTCTCCGACTGAATGGCGAACAGTGTTTACGTGCCTAAAACACGTATAAGTAACAAAATGTGACTGAAGAAATTATGGATGATATTTGTAAGGATACTAGTTGAACGACTTGTATATTATCGACTGTTTATAACTCTTTTTAGCTAGACCAAGATAGCAGTATAACGTCTAAAATGCAGTGTATCGTTAATCTCGAGGTGGATATTTAAAGTTAAGATTTAGGTGACAATATTATCGGTTAGTGATGTTCAAATTATCGGAAGATATCAATTTGCGGCGTGTTAAAGCTTCTCAGTGCTCATAATCTGTCATTCTCTCATAACCGATTAACACAAGTGTGCGAACGGACTCCAAATTCAGGCTTTTACATGTATCCCTACATTTGAAAGAATGCTCGAAATAAGAGATAATATGCCAAATTATCTAAACAAAATCCAGTAATTTTTTGCGGTTAATTTAACTAAGAAAATTGTTATCGGACGTCATTCATCGTAAATATTAACACAGACTTGTTGATTGTATCTTTATAAAATTAAATCCGATACATTTTGACTTTTTAAGCATTTTAGTGTCATCAACACTAACCGTCTTCACAACTCCACCCATAAATAAACACGATATCACACTGGATTAATTGTTCAACCTTGCCTACGTTAGCATTGCGTTTATCAAAGCAGTTTTGTGGGAAAGATCTTTGGTAAGATCTGGTATGAGAAGATCTAAACAACAAGATTACACAACTGCTCTCGTTTAACCTTCCTCAATATCAACGGGGTAACATGTACTAGACAGACAAACGTCGTAAACCTACTGTTTTTCTAGTAAGTTGACTTGCTTGTCGGCGCTATTTGAATAATAAGGCGATACCGAATTTTGGTTATTCATAAAACATGTTAAACAAAGTAAAATCTTTCTTTTATTAAAAATAATAAACAATGATGTTTGTGCTTAAATTCAAACGACTCACATTCCGGGACAAAACATTTAAAGAGGTGTTGTTATATGCATGTAACGATATCACATGTACCTGCTACTGCAGGATTTAAGTGACCTTAATGGGAAGGTCTTTGCTATAATCTTAAGTGAGATGATGATTCTGTAAAATGAGGAAATCTGCTACGATAAAGAAACGCCGAGTATGTACGTTGTACCCAATGATATAGTTGTAGGACTCTTTATTGCAAAATGTGAAGTCAATACACACTGAAATTAAACATCAGATTGTGTGTTTTATGAAATGTATCGGCAAAATTAATGTCTGTGAAATTTAAGTTAAGGTGCCCTTCATGGGTCTTTCTATTTAATACGGTTTACTTAATTCATTGAATGTAATTAATAAGTGACGGTATCTTTATTAAACAAATGTTGTTACCCCTTTGTATTAAAACCTGTTCTCACGAGAGGTTTTTTGTGATATATTTTTGAGTAGCTTCTATCAGACAACATGGGATGGATTGATCTTATCATGTAGGACTAAGGTATTATTTTGTCGTGACTATGCCTAATTCATGTCTAAATTCAATTAGTTTACGATTTGTTATCTAACTTTGTCATCCGAACTTTACAGATAATTAAACAATCAGCTGTAAATCACTAAGGGAGTTCCGTACTGCAACACTTTGCGTTTTGCAATATGGAACACCCTTACTGAGTTTTAGCTGATTGTTTCATTGTCTGTAAAGTCAATAAGCGCTGTCAATAAGTCCGTGTGAAAAAAGAGTGTAATTGACTTTTATATCAACAGACTAATGTTTTATACTGAAACACATGATTTATTTTTACTCGATGATACATTATCTGCCTGTGTAAGCTTTTTATTATAACACTAGGCGATTTATATAATAGGACAGTATCCTCTTTCTAGGATAGAGTTAGATCTGTTATCAGTAAAATAAACCGTTACCGATGTCGTGCAGGGCTATCCGATCAACCTTCTGGGGTTGTCCCGGATAGATCGTCGGAATGTTCGTCGTCGGAATTGCAGGTCTAGGCGCTGTTGCCGTGACGGAGCAGGTTCGCTTTCAGGTAGAGGCAATATCATTTGAAATTTACAGTAGCACTATTTGTGCAGTGTGGCGGCCGTTAAAAGTCTCCAGGTTAGCTCAGTTGGTTGCGTCGTCGGAATTGTAGGGCTAGGCGCTGTCGCAGTGACAGAGCGGGTTCTCTCCCAGGTAGAGGCAATATCACTTGCAATCATAACCCTAGATCCATATCCACTGAGCTATTACGTCGGGACTAAAAATCTTTGCTTTGAACAGGTTTAAATAGCTTATAAATTCAGTAATTTAACGGTTACTCTGCAATTGATACCTAGTTATTACCTATTAAGGATTATAACAGTGGACTTGTCCGAAAGATCACAGCTCACGGGTAAAAATCGAACTATAGTGTGAATATATTTAGGACTCATGAGAAGTTAATACAATGTTATTGAACAATATGAATTGTTTTCATTAATTGTAATGATAATGACTAATAAAGTGAACAATTTATATGGAAATATACCTTTCTTCTTTCATGAATATTTAATTCTTGATTATGTGAACAAAATACTGAAAACGAAACTTTAGAGGTAACTTCATAAAATATACCAATAATCTGCAAAGATATCTGTTAAAAACTAGACGCTGACTAATTAAAAATATAGTCTTTTAAAATAAATTAACATACTTTTATCAAGTAAATTTAAAAAAAAAAAGAAACAAAACAACAAGCGTGTTGCTTTGATAATACATTCACTCTGGTTTCTCGCCCCAACACGCCTTTGTTAAACATAAAAAATAAACACGGATACCTTGTTTTATGATGAAGGTCTATGTTTTCTGCCAGAATTTTGTTTTTTTTTTCTTGAGTAACGATAACAAACAAAATCTAAATACAGAGGTAATATTTTTTTTAAATATCATTTTCCATTCGAATAATAACAGCAATAGGAATTGAATATAGCAATGCATTTGACAATTTCCGATCCAAGACGGATAGCCCTGAATATCAGAAGATTGGCAAAATAAAAGTTAGAGATTATAAAACAAAAGCTTGTTATTGCTGCATTAGATATTATACTGTTTTAGCAGGATATGCACGCAACTGAAATATTAATCTTGCGACAAAGGCATCTTGAGATTTATTTGACATGTTTTTCAACCATGTTTTTTTTATTTTATAAGGTTGATGATTGTCGATAACTTAATTTATAATCTTGTCAATTAAGTGTTTTATTAAAGTTGAATACCATTTGGAAGTGTTATTTTACAAATAGTGTTTGTTTTATCATGAAATCTCGATTAATAACATAAACTGTTAAAGACTCGTGTGGGTGATTTTATGATAATGTAATAAAAGATTTGGAATTAGATAGCATGCGATTTACTAAACAGAACACTCGTCAAACTAATAATTGTAAAGAACATCTTTTGAATTGTGAAACCGTAAATTAGGACACGCACACTCGTTAAAGATCTAAGCACACACAAGTTAAGTCCGTGTCAAAATGCCTTTATTTGGCGGGTATTGCTATAAGGACTGCACTTATACCTAGTTCTCCTGTTAATCTTTTACTCTCGGCACAAACAACATCTATAAAGAATGGTTATCAAACAGTAGCAAGGAAATACAAAGCTTGTATAAGTTTATTATCAGACGCCAATACTAAGAGATACATTCTTGGAAGCGTTCTTGTCTCTTTTGTTCGAGAGACTGAGTCACTACAGGATACGTAATGCTATGTCCCATTAATGTCATTATATTGTCTCTCTATGTGCAAAAATGACTCTAGTGAACTGATAAGAAAATTTCATTTCTCAAAATGAATGAGTAGACTAAGTACTGTAACAGTTATTGTTATTAAAGTAAAAATGAGACACAAACGAAGCATTGAATTAATATAATCTTTAAGTCGATTGTAAATACTACATGTAACATAGGACTTTTGTAAGCGATATCGAAAACAAGAAATACAAAAATCGTTGAAATATTTGCCTTGCATCTTAATTTATAGACATGTTAAACATTAAATAAGAATGTTAAATGATTACAGATATTAAGACACTAAGCAACAATTCATTTTATAAATTATTTTGAACGACGCTTGTCTAAATTTGAAGTTTGAATGCGATACTCCGTCTCTCTGATGTAAACATTCATGCCAAATGTAATCATGATTGCTCAATATATGTCAAAATTATGGTGCGGACAAGCTTGGCCACAAATTTTGACATAATGATTGACGTTTGAGATTGCAGCCTGGGTTTTGTCCGCAATAATATGTCTCAGTAATTTAAGCATAAATTCAAAAAATAAAGATTACTCGATTCTTGTCAAAGTTACGGTCCATACATATGCGGAGAGACACACTTATAGACAAAGGCAATTACACATACAAGCACTCACACTCGCACTAGCGCACGCACATAAAATGTACTCTGAACCGCACGTCTGAGAGCTAAGTCGAGCTACCGCAAGAGGGATCGACACAGAAAGGGAGGAGCAACTTCTTCTGAAATGAATAAGGCTGAGACCTGTAACTGAACTCAAGAGCACAGCTGTGATTTTTCTGGCTCTAAAATATTGATTTTGAGCTTGTGATGAGACTACAAATCCCCTTTATGATGTATTTAGTACATACAATAAACTGCTTGCTGTTGGATAACTGATAGAGATAGAGATAAAGAGAATCTATCATTGGTATTCGGCGAAGATCAAGGTATCTCAACCCGAGGGTACTGCTTTCCAGACGGAAACGAGGCTCTGCCGAGTTTCCGTCTGGAAAGCATTGCCCGAGGGTTGGGATACCGCGATCTTCGCCGAATACCAATGATTGATTATTTTTCTCACTTACTTCTTGGAGATTTAAAAAAATTTCTTAAAAATTAAAAAAAACGCAAGATTTTAGAGAACTCTTTCTTTTGCGTAACTTCCAGTTGGAACGGTAAATCAGCCACGAATACACAGTCCTGTCAAAGTTTATCAACCCTAACATGTAGGTCTTCAACAATATCGTTACAAAAATGAAAGAAAGGAAAAGAATCGTTTTTTCATTGAATGAAAACAGCTGGTTCATCCTTTGAAAACGGATCTGCGATTTTTAAGGTTATTCGTGATTTCGTCACAATCCGAAATTCAAAAAAATTGAATTGTACATACCAGTTGAAATATCCCGATGAAACAGCAGTATATTTCCTATTTTATTTTCCATACACTTTCTTCATAGATCGTGATGTTTAACGAAGCTCGCAACAGCGGTATAAGAATGAAACACTCTTTAAAAAGTAGCGTTTTCAGACTCATACCACGATAAACACTTCCAAGTTCCAGGGTTGAGAATTTAGCAATCTCCGAGTGTATCCTTTCCAAATGATTTTTGAAATAAATCCAGATAAAACAAAATCAACAGCTTGCTCTGTTTGAAAAAGTAAACATTCGTTTAATTACGTCACATAATAAACTTAAATGACGTAGTAATAAGCATCATGACGTAGGCTAAATCAATAATGAAAGTGCTCAATTAATACGGTGCGCAATAATACAAAAGTACGCGAGCACGCGGAGTGTTAGATAAGGCCATGCGAGATAAGGAAATCTCACACGGCTAAAAATAGAGATTTTTCTGTCTAGTAAGTGAGAAAGATGTTTGCACCTCATCCATGATATAAAATGCACATCAGCTAATTTATTAAAATACATTGTGTAATGTAAAAGGAAAATGTTAAACTCGTTTCCAATAGATCTTATTAATTGGGAAAGTTAAAGTTGGTTGTTTCATTTTAGAATTAAATTATTATTGTGAGGTTGATGCACCCTAGAACCTGGTTTAAAACCCCATTGGCAATTTGTTTGCCACCGACCGTTCCAAGGCGGTATCCCCAAAGGTTCTCTCTTTCCTTAATTGTTTGTTGCGTACTTTTTGAATTGACATACTTATACTGCTCTCTCTCTCTCTCTCTCTCTCTTCCTCTCTTCTTTTTCGCTGCGTGGGGAGGCTGTGTTTTGTGAGTGTGGCGATTCCTGATATGCATACATTTCTTTTTATTATAAAAAAGTAAAACATGCATATCAGTAATCGCCACACTCACAAAACACAGCCTACCCATGCAGCGAAAAAGAAGGGACATAGCATGTGAGATATAAGTATGTCAAATTAAATGGGACGCCACAAACAATTCACGAAAAAAGAGGACCTTTGGGGATACCGCCCCCCCCCCCCCCCTAAACGGTCAGTGGCAAAACAAATTGCCACTGGGTGTTTAAACCAGGTTCTAGGGTGCACCAACCTCACACTTGCCGCAACAGGTTCTCATATTAGCAAACAAGTACAAGTTGTCTTGGTGAAATGACTCCAACTCGCCCATCAGCTCAACAATGTTGCATGCAAAAGCACACAAAGTTATAAAACATAAGAAGCAAATATCATTGCAAAGCCAAATGGGCGGGTACTCGACGATCTCACCGACCCCAGAGCTCCTGGAGTCAAATCAGCAAGAACACGACGACAGGGATAAAAGAAACAAATCGAGCCTTTAAGTTCTTTAAAGAAAAGATTTCCCCATAAGCCTTCATAAACTCTCAAACCCCAGCCACCTTTGTGCAACCAATGAGGTAAGCATAGTGATCAACTGTAGATGGGTTAATCACAAGGCCTGCAGAGCGCTGTAATATATCATGTTGGTAACCTTTCTTTTTTACATGTAATTTACAGACTGATTGTTTTTACGAATAACCGGGGGAAATTAATATTGCATTTTATTTTCTTAAGTTTATAAATAAAATCCCCATAAAAACTGGCTATGAAATACGTTGTTGCAGTAGTGATTTTAAACTGCACTTTGAATTAAATCTGGATATCGGCGATAAAACTTGCAAAATTATTCCTTAATGTATGATACCGATAACCTTGTTTTAAATTTTGTTCTTTTATGCAAAGAATACGTTCATTGAAATCATTAAGTTAAACATCATTGCAGGCTCTAGAAAAGCGAAAAAGCTGTGAGATTTAAACCACGTGAGAGGTTGCACAAGGAACATCGTCGTCTAGAAACGAAAAATTTACTATATTAAAATTGAAATCTCGCTTTTATCATATATTTAGTAGTAACGTATCCATTGTCAAAAGAAAAAATAAGATCAAGAAAGTTTGCTTGCTTGCCCGAAGTGTTTTCTTTATTAAGTTGTAGTTCATGATGGTAAATTTTAACCAGAGATGGAAAATGGTTGTTATCTATATTCAACAAATCATCAAGGTACCTCGAGGAGTTGTTAAAGGCTGTATTAATGTCATTTTGGTGTTCGGTAGAAAGAGGTAACATAAAATCACTTTCATAACAGTATAAAAACAGATCAGCAACAAGGGGTGCACAAGTAGTACCCATTGAAATGCCTTTTACTTGTTTATAAATAGAGGTACCGAATCTTACAAAAATATTATCAATAAAAATGTGAGCGCCTATATAAGGTCTTGACAGGTCCATAAAGTATAATAATCATTAGAATCATCATTCTGTGAAAAATGCCCTATGTTCATTACAAGCTACATGTATATAGGTTTTATTTTCTCTAGCAAACGTTTTTTTTTTCAATGAGAATGGTTTGCTAATCCTTTATTAAATGATGAGGGAGATAAGTATACAGAGTTGAGAAATCATAAGTAGACAAACAGAACACCTGAAAATTATTTGATTTAAGCTTCTTTAACACGTCATTTGAATTTTTTATAGACCAAAATAAATTTTTGCCATTTTAACATTCAGGGTGGCTATAGCAATTGCCTTTTAAGATGTCGTGCACACACAAAATCACTCGCTTCAAGTAGGTTTCTGCTTACTTCTCAGTAATTTCTGGATTCTCGATTTCGATCAGATAAGGATCACCGTACTCCTGTTTAAAGCCTTTTCACCGACATTTAATCTCCATTTTCAAACGGCTGTCGTTTTCTCTAACATTCAAAGACAATTTTTGTTTGAAAGTTTTAATTTGTCTTTGAATGTTGTATATTTTTACGGATAAAGCACAATCAACATTTTTTTATTTTATCATTTTATTTGATGAAATTAAGCACAACGCTGCATTTTAACACAAAATATCAAGAACAAACATAAAGAAAATAGTGGACATACACTCGTCAAAAGTTTTAAGTGCACACTTTTTAATTTTGAATATCTAAAAGAAATATTATCCTTAATAAAAGAAAGTTTAACATTATGTTAAATATGATAAAGTCATAATAATTATTTGAAAACCGTGCATTAGTTTTACGTATTACGTCATTCACGTTGGCATACGCTATTTATACGTAATCCCGGCAATGGAAATTTAATTTTTAACAATCGATCGCTAACACCGGACAAAAACACAACAGCACTTTATAACACTGAAACTTTGGACGCCCGAACACCGCGAAAGTGGCATCAAAATGCTCTTTTTTGACCCTCCCTAACACTTGTTATTTAAAATTACTCATTTGTTTGTAAATGCAAAAGAAATACTTCATTTTTGCATATTTTATCATTATAAGAAGAAATACGCATGATATTATTTTCTAGATTGATAACGTTGCTTACATCGAACGTTTACGTTACTCTCATACGTCATTTAATATTTAATATATATTAAGAACGTAAACATGAAATATTATAATTACCTTTGTTTGACATGTTTGATATGTGCCTACTTATCAATTTTCTAAATAAAAATTGATATAAAATTTACAAAACTTCAAAATCGACTTATTCGAAAATGACGTTAATTTGGTCAGAAATATTAAAAAATCGTGTCCGAAGTCAATTTACTGGTTTTTTTTATCGAAATGAATAAATTTGTTCTTCTTCTTTTTCTTGGCGTTCACTCTACACGACCACTCCAGCATCCGCGATGAAAGTTGTGGTTCTCCGTAGGTCGTCAACATCTCCATACAGTTTCTGCTGGATGTTTCTGCTGGATTGTTGCTCCTTGTGGCCACATTGCTTCTCGCTCCTGGTCGTATCGTTAACATCGTTGGAGGATGTGCTCTGCAGTCTGGTCCTCTTCTCCGCAGGGATATATTGGGGATGGCACAAATGTATACTTCCTACACATGTGTGCATTCAGTCTGTTATGCTCCGAGCGTAGCCTCACCATCACCACCTGTTCTGGTCTGTTTAACATGTGGTAGGCATCTGCTTCCTGTATAGTCTTTGTGAGAACCTTAATGATGGTGGCTTTCTCCTTGTATGTTACCTGGTTATCTGGTTGCTCTAACTGGGCTCCTAACGTATCAAGATTGTCAACGTCCTCGTTTCTGGGCACTCCACAGTGAGATGGTATCTACTGAAGAGCAACATTGCGGGAAGACCCAAGCTTGTTCACGGCTTGTGCTAGTTCAGGGACAATGTTGCTTTGCAGAGCCTCCAGAACTGATCTTGCGTCTGTGAGGAAGACTACAGAGGTTACCTCTTCTGCTCAGTCTTCAATCAGAGAGACTGCCTTCATGAGCGCTTCAGTCTCTGCTCTGTCGTTGCTACAGTGTTTCTCAGTGGCTATGTAATGGGCCGATTTCTGGCCTGACGGGAATTTTATATGAATACCAGCGCCTCCATCCCTAATAGCTATAGTGGCTGACCCATCTGTATATACATGGGTCCATGTGTCTAACGGATAGTCTAGGTAGATAGTGTCAGACTTCTACTGATGGTCTCATTCTCTTGTTTGCCCATCTGAAGTCTAGGAATAGTAAGTGCCACTTTCACTGCAGACAGGTCATTGGCTGTAGGGTTGGTGATGTCTGCTCGGCAGAAGGGAATTGTATGTTAAGTTCAAATGCATACTCTCTATTCAGCTTCTTTGCTTCATGTACACAGTTGGAGGGCTTAAGGCGGTTCTTGGTGAATCCCTCAAGCCTGTTCCTCATGGGGTGATCTGGGTGCGACTTGTACTTGTTTGCCTGAAGAAGGACTTTGGTTTGTCTTCTTTCATGAAGTGGTTGGATTTCAGCCAGCTTCTCCATGAAGGCAATTGGTGTAGACTTGGTGGCCCCTGTGATAATGCACAAGCCTGATTTTGTACTTTGTCTAGGGCTTGGTGGTTCGTCTTGGCTGTTGTGGACCATGTGGCTGAGCTACATGTATACTCCATTGTGGATCGTACTGTGCCCGGATAGAAGGTCTTCAGTATTTGCTCATTTGCACACCAGGTTGTTCCAGCAAGTTTGCGCATCATGGCTAGTTTTCTTCGTGCCGTCCCTTCAACACGGTTGATGTGTGGTTTCCAAGTCTGCCGCTTGTGAAACTTGACCCCAAGGTATGTGGCTTCGTCTTCCTCCTTCAGTAGTGTTCCAGCCAGCATAACCTTCCCAGCTTTCTGTTTTGTTGACAAGGTGAACAGTGTGGTGGACGACTTATCCTTGTTGATCGTAACGCACCAGTCTTCGGCCCATTCTGCAAGTGTGTCCATAGCTCCTTGCATTCTGTCATGGCTGTAGAGGCGTGTTCTTCTTTGCACCATAGCACCAGGTCATCAGCATAGAGAGCAGCATAAACTCCCTTTGGCAGTTCAGACACCAGGTCATTGATGAAGACCAGGAACAGTGTCGGGGACAGGATATCACATTGTGGGACGCCATGGCGTAGCAGGAACTTCCTACTGTTGGCTTGGCTCAGGCTGACTCTGGCTCTTCTGTTGAATAGATACAAATTGATCTATTGTAGCATGGCCCTACCAACTCTATTCCTCATGAGCTTCACTTGTAGCCCTTTTGTCTAGACTTTGTCGAATGCTCTCTGTAGGTCGATCAATGCTGTAAGAACCATCTTGTTTCTTGGAATGCATCTTTGACTTCCTGTGCTAGGTATGTAGTCTGGTCTTCTGTGGAACGGAATTGTCGGAAACCGGCCTATTCAGATGTCAGCAGGTCGTTGGTCTCCAGGTACCACTTCAGGCGTGCATTCACAATCCTCTCCATTGTCTTTACTACACAGCTGGTGAGGCTGATCGGACGATAGCTGGCTGCCTTCTTTGGGTACTTCCCTTTCTTGAGTATAGGGATCATAGTCGCCTCTCTCCAGATCTGAGATAGCTGCCCTTGTTTCCAGCTGTAGTTGTAGATGTCCAGGAGTTTGCACATTGCTGTATTGCCCATGTGTTACAGCATCTCGTTGGTGATACCGTCTGGACCTGGAGTTTGTTTGGTCTTCAGCTGTCTGATAGCTGTCTGCAGCTCGTGTAGTGTCAGGCGCGAGTCCATACGCATTTTGTTCTCTTTGAAACAAAAAGCAATATATGCATATCTGGAATCGTCACACTCAAAAAACACAGCTTCCCCACGCAGAGAAGAAGAGATGAAGAGAGAGAGCGCGCATGTAAGGCTGTTGCATATCTACACAATGTATTAAAAATTATCGCTTCATCCGAAATTTCTTAGCCACTCAGAAACGTTTTGCACACAACAGTGCGAGAAAAATGGAATTTTCTCCTTCAAATGTACGTAAATATAACAGGATAAAATAGAGGAGAAGAATGTTTTGTCTCAACGAATACGAAGTTATTTCGGTGCAATTGAATTGCGAGCAACAACATTTCCCTAAGATTTCATCCAATTTTAATGATACAAAGGTGAGAAAATAATTACAACTGTAGGGGATGCATTTTTTTTTCACTTGAGAATTGCTTTTCGTATACCAGTCCGCTAAAAATGTTATTATTTCTCAATCGCGTTAAGCAGTTTCAAATTTGCTTTAATAGGAAATTGATATTCTTTCATTGCAATTTACAATATTTTAAAAGATTCAATCAACTAGTTGGAAACATCAACATTTATCAAGTGTGCACTAAGAACTTTTGACAAGTGTATGTAGCCAGATCTAATTTCTTTCAAATTGGTTATCTGTGTCTTGAGATGTTCTCTTACTCTCTTGCTGGTATTTAACCAATCTTTTTACTTGGAGATACTTCCCTTGATTTGGCGGGAAATATAGTGACCTCATTGTCAGTACACAAGTTATTTCAATAGAGAAGGTTACATTTTTCTTTTTCCCCATTTGGAGGTTGTCGACATTTGAGATTTTTAGTGGCTTAGACTTTGTCTTTCCACTTTATTTAAGGAAAACTTTCTGCAATTGTTGATATTCTGTAAATTATTCACTTTTGGTATTTATAATGATTTGGAAAGTATCCCGGAACAACCCCTATTCGACCGCATACGGATTATTTTCTTACGCAAATTATGCATGGCCAATCAGTCTTCATATGAACTGTTTAAACTCTTAAAATAATCATACAATTGTGCACTAACAATGAAATAAATTTCATGCCTTGCATCAGTTGTTTAAATTTACCTCCAAAATAGCGGGCGTCGCACATGCGCTCTCTGACTTATTTAACCTCTATTCGACCATCTACGTCACACAAGTATAGTTACCAACACAAGTTTGCCCACACATATTCTGTAAGATTGTCCACTCTGATAACATGAAAAACTGTCAAAACAAATTTTAACTGATTAAACATATTCAGCGAATTTGATCGATATAATTTAATCTGTAGAATAAAGCTCAAATTTTAAATGTTCAATGGAAACAGCTTAGTGCATAGCTTGAATCATGGGAAGGGCATGGAAATTACTGTACTCGTTATGTATTGTGTACAACCACCCACAGGCTCCTCAATACAGTCCGTTTAAAGTCGCATACATATATGGGTTAGTAGGCGTAAAGATGTTCTTATAAACAAACTAATATAATCAAATTATGTAAATCTGTAACTGAATATTGATATAATACACATGTCACTCTATTCAGATAACTAGGAAGGATATTATGTCAGGAAGATGCGAATTCAAACTAACAATTGATCAATAGAACATGGCGAAAACTTTTTGCTGAGAAACCAGCTTTAAATATTCTTGTCTGTTACATAAACTTCTGTGAATGTATCGATAATGTACTTTACTTTAAGGACTAGAAGGACTAGAAGTAAATCTTACTTTGGAAAATTACAATTACACGTACTATTACAAGTAACTTTTCTCAAACGAATTTCATAAAAAACAGTGTCGTGTAAGTGAACTTGTAGCGTACACGTACCCGTACACATATTAAATCTCAACCTCTTTACTACTTTAAACGTAAACGTACACACTATACACAATTGATCGCTTCTGTGAGAAAATTGTTGCCATTGCTTTTATTTCATTGCAGTCCCTGTCACATTCTAATAAACAATCGCAATACCTACATTTTTTTTCAATCATTCACATAAACGATAACACTCGAGTAAAACATACTTTTTGCATATATCCGTTTATTTCATTTTGAACTTATTCGATAAATTACGATAAAATATACATGCCACTCGCACTATTTTCAGGAGTATATTCTTCTATTAATCATTACATGAAATCTCCAAGAATTTGCAATTCGTATTACTGGACGACGCCATACTCAAGTCTATTCACTTTGACGTCAATAATTGCGATGACGTCGTTTTTATGAAAACGCAAGTTTCTGCCAGGCGGCCGTCACATTTACTTTAAATGAAAACCTAATTATTAGCTGTCCATTGGTGACAATTAACCTTTCTTATAAATCGCAAACTCGAAATAGAAATGATTGACCGAATAAAGAGTTTATAAGTTTAGTGCAGCAGGGTTTTGTAGATATATGTCCATACGCGCGATAGATATATTATGCAGTGCATGTTCTACATAAAACATCTATTAGTAAATGTTTATAACTTTTAACTGCAAACGTTAACAATGTAAACGAAAGCTAGGCTTGTTTCTTCCAAGTATATTTAAAGATAGGACTTTTGAATCGGCTAGCTGTATCTAATTATTTTAAGAATACTGAAACACCTATCGTTTGTATTGTTAAAAAACAGCAAGCCAACTATCAACACAATTAATTTTCAATAAAAATAAAAAATACCTCTGATTTATATTTATATTCAAACTGAATCGCTTGAAAGTGATAATGCTTTAAATAATCGCTTAAAAGTGAAATGCTCTTACTTCTTCATCAGAGAATGATAGTATTGCTACAGACACTCTACATATTGCAATATTTAGAGCCAAAACAAGATAAAATCCCTAACATGGATTGTTTGCCTGAATTGCACAAAACATACAATTTGAAAGCAAGATTTATCGCCAAATCCAGTTCTTTCACTACTTACTAAATTATCCGTTCTTTTAACATCTAGTCTTACAGCCATCAAAAAACATGTATTAAGATATTGCTAAGAGGTGTGCTCATACAGGCTGTAATTTTGAAATCTTTTTTTTTTTCGATTGGAAGATAAAACTTTATGTCTCTTTCATAACTTAACAAAAACAAATCAGCAAAATCAAACATTATACATGAAATTGTTATTCAGTAAGAAAGATCGCAACCCCATTTCCGTAAGAATATGGTGCATTTCGTTGACTGTTCTTAATTTTTTACCAAAGAAACTAAGGTGAAATTAGTTAAGTCTGATGTAAGTAATTAAATGTCTAACATGATAAAAAAGCAATATACGCAAACGACTTAATGTGTGTCAGTGTAGGTAACTTCACACATAAATATGTAAAGGGAAGTAATTTTTATTTAACATGTGCACAATATCTGCAAGAATTACCCTTCATTAAAATGACAGCATTTCAGCATTTGACATGGCACTGCATTGCTTAACTTAAAAACGTGTTACAGAATAGATTTAACATAATAGTAGTTTCAACTTATAATTGCAATATACGATTTTTTTTTCTAATTTATTTGTTCAAAACAATCACATCCACTATATTATTATAGTACATAAATTTCTAAAAAAGGCGAAATATGCATATGAGGAATTGCCACATCTAGAAGACACGGTATATAAGAGAATGGTTCTGTACTCTCAAAAGTTCTCGAAAAAATTATATAGTTTAAAATATTAATTTATAAATAAACTGTTAATGTACATAGCGTAAAATTAATTTATGAAACAACGTTACAATAGCATAATATGATGATAGGGGCTGATAAAAACACACAGTTTTTTTACGTTTAATAGCAAGATAACAGAAAGTTTACTTATGTACAGAAAATGATGCTTATAAAATTACACAGTTTTTAATGATTTAATGGTTTAAGCTTTTAAATGTGACCAGAGGTTTTGGTTTACATTTTTGTATATTGTAACATTATGTTTCACATCCTGTTTCGTCACAAGGGAGAATACAATCTTTTACACTTAACTGAAATACGTAGAGGTTATCAGCCATTAGGCTAAGCCGTATAACATTTTGCTTATACTAATTGTCTTATATTTCTAAATGTTTGATTCCCAGATATATAACAGAAAATTTATTTATTAGTAACTAAGACACACACACAACAAGGAAACACCGTTTGCATTAGAATTTTGGAATTGCAGTATGAAACGCCTAGAAAAGCGATACACTTATCTTTTAAGCAATATGTTATGGTCATTTGTAATAATAGATGCTGGATTTCATAATAACAGGCCAAACTATTTTGATCTTGAACCTGGAAGTACATGTCGACATGATAAAAGTCTTTCTTGAATTTCTTAAGGTCTTGCTCCTTTGCCATTGATTTTACTTATGATTTCTGCAAAGTTTTGTTGAACTGCACTTTGACGTTAGAGAGATTTTGATTATTTATCTTTTATCAATGACAGAGCGATGACAACTAACACAGCACCTTAAAGTTGTCTCTTCATTTCAGTATTGTTTTAATAACATATTATAGAATGATATGTGGATCAGCTTTTGCACATTTTACTTTTTCTAATTGTGTCTTCAAAAATATGGTTCGATACAAATCACTTTTGCTATGGGTTATTTTCAATATATGCAACATGTAATTAATAAGTGTCTTTAGGAAAATATTTTTCAAAGTTGTTGCATTACCCCACCAAGGAGCATGTTATTTACCCCTTAATAACGCACACTCTTTAACGTTTTCACTCATCAATAAGATAGGCAGCTAGTGACACATCTGCAAATGGCATTGTAAACTCTTGTAGACTCTTGTCGATTACAATTCTGAAGAATGACATGATACCCTATCTGCATGTTTTCCTTTTGAATAATTGGTTTCAAGCGCCCTTCGACTGCCAGAAAAACAATGTGCATGAGCAGTCATTGGCAACAATTTTATGTAAAAAGATTATTAGGAGTATTATTATAATGCCGTGTTTTCTCAGCAAATATCTCTAAAGAATTAATAGCTTGCTTAGCTGCCGCTTTTGAGTTATGAAATATATATCTACAGCTCACTTTCCTGCATGTATGTTTGTACGTCGTGATAAATTGATGTTAACATATGGTAAGCATGTTAAAATTTGCTGAGTAATGTTGAGTATATAATAAACACACTGCCTTGTCAAAGATCATAGAATTGTTAATTACAAAGGCTTCAATTGAATTATTCAAATGTTGTATGAAGAATAAAACTCGAATAACCTTTCAATTTCTATAAAAGCAAGTTTGACAAAGACTTTGATAATATAATGCAATGAAAAAAAACTAGGTAACAAGAAGCCCGAGGGAAGATTTCAAAGTTATTAAATTTCTAGCGTCGAGTTCATTGGGTAACCCGTTTTCATTTTATTTTAATAACACTGAGCGGTTCCCTTTTTCCTTAACCCGTAAAAACCATTTAAGAGTTAGGCAGTCATAAAGAAGCCGATCGAAAAAGCTATTGTTAATGTTAACATAAATGGCTTTGTAGGATACGAAAAAAATACCGCATTTCAACAGAATATATTTCAATGCTTTAATTGTATCTCGCTTGCATTTGCAGTGTAAGTTTCCATTGCATTGCACTCACATATTTAATTCATGCCAGGCTATACAATTATATGATATTTAATCATCGCGTCTATATTGAATATTAAATTTTCTTCATTATTTACAAAATGAAAATAAAACACTTAAGCATTAATTATTAATTTTAAGTGGACCTGTCTATCGATGAAAGAGTTTAGATATTGGACAACTGATATGTTAAATTGTATCTGAGCAAAAACTATCAATAATGGTTCTACTTTTTACCATAAATGAACTTTAAGTATTGAGCAGAGGAACAAAAGTAGATTCCGCAGGAGACCAAATACAAACAAGTTCATAAGTTTATAGTCAACACAATAAATCAGAAATATCTTCAGTCATTTAGAGTTGTAAAGTGCATATTAAATACAGCCATAAGCACAATTCTAAAAGACAATAACACTGAGTTATTGTTTAAGTGACAGTATAATATTGAGATGACCACAATAAATATGTTAATTGAAACATCGCTTCGTGAAATCGTGTTACCGTTTCAACTATCATTATGTTGTGTGTTTTCTTCATGTTTGTCTAGTTTTGTTTGTCTAGCAATGCTTATCAAAATGGAAACAAAAAAGTCCATAATTTGCAGTAGACTGGTTTGGTCGCCGTGACGGTGCGGGTTCGCTCCCAGCTAGAGACACTCATTTGAAATTCACAGTAGCGCTATTTGTGCAGTGTGGCGGCCGTAAAAAGTCTCCCCGTACATTTAGTCAGTACTGTTATCAGTAAATTAACCCGTTACCGATGTCATGCAGTGATTGTTACGTATATCAGGGCTATCCGATCAACGTTTTTTGGCGTTGTCCCGGTTAGCTCAGTTGGTTACGTCGCAGGAATTGCATGGCTAGGCGCTGTCGCCGTGACGGTGCGGGTTCGCTCCCAGCTAGAGACACTCATTCATAATTCTCGTGTTACAGATAAACCAAAAAACATAGCCCACGAGTAAGAATAATATTTTACTCTTAACTTAAAACCACTTCTCTATTAACATGAACATGTTATAAGCGGATTGAGACGATTTCCTAAAAAAGTATAATATTGAAAATTTACTATTTTTGATAAAAACAGTCGTCTGGAAAGTTAAAATCTATACATTTTGTATTACCAGCTGCATTATGTGTTTCGAGTAAAAATAATGTTTTACTATTTTAAGCGTAAGGTTTCCGGTATATATTTGTATTCGTCTACTTACGGTGTAATGTGTATGAATTAAATTACCTTTCTAACAATACCTATTCAGAAACACCATGACTTGTACTGAGACAGACGAGAGAGGATAACAACCTTATTAACTGTGTACAGAACCGCTATATTAGATGGCCTACAAGTCTGTCATGTTTATCACTGATTCCAGGTCAGGAGATACATTTTACCCGTCCTCACAGTCATTTGCTGTACCTGAGAGCATACCTGACATCGCTCAACCAAACCCCAATCCCGAACTTAGGTGCCTACTGTGAGTGTGGACTCTGATCTCATATCAGGTGTTGAGTCCAGCTCTGCCACAAACGTTTCTGTTCCTGCTCTGAAAGATCGCGCTCGGGCAGGCGGCTGCGCCCACTACGCAGGTATGTTAAGTAAGTAACACCTGTCGGAGCGGGAATCAAGCCAGATTGCGAGATATTTATATGTTTAGATCTGTCCAATCTACTTATTGGATACTTAAGGCGTGATTACTAGAATTTAACTCAGTCTATATATTTTTAGTTTTATCCTTGTTTACGGGATATTTAATTATTTTACTGAATATTTAAGTTAACCGAATGGACCTGAATTTACTTGACTGAAGGTTTTTAGTATTTGCACCAACTGATTTACTCTATACCATAATTTTGTTTTAAGTTGCTAATAGTATTTTAATTTTCGTTTCAAAGCACTATACTTGCTTGTTTATTGTTTATAAATGCACATAATCTTTTAACGTTTTTTGGATACATGTTTTCGGGTAATTGTCTTAAATATTGATACCGAAGTTTATAAATTTAAATGTTAAGAGCCAGTTTCCTGAATGGAGGGAATGTGTAACCCAGAAAAAAAATTACGTAAGCGTGGGTTTTCATGTTTTATTTGTCTTCCTCTACTCGCCGCCTAATGTGAATGTATTCAAGTTACAAACTGAAGTTCAGGCTTTATGTACAGTGTGAATCAGTAAGTGAGAGAATTTAAGAATGATTTTGTATAGACTTTGTATTTACAATTTGATAATAATAATAATAATAATAATAATAATAATAATAATAATAATAATAATAATAATAATTATTATTATTATTATTATTATTATTAACGGTAATCATAATGACCGAAATATTATAATCTTCCAAACTTGAGCTGTTCAGTCTGAACACCGGTTAACACTGAAATTACACTCCAGACGAAACGGCTAATTTAGACCATGCTACCTGGTCCGAAGACCCATGCAAAAAGAAAGACTTGAGTTTAAAGACTGGTGTTTGATTGCTCGAGCAATCAATCATCCGTCTTTAAACTCAAGTCTATATATATAAAGGAAACGTTAACCGGAAAATGACATTTATGTACATGATCATGTTTCTTGTATACTTACTACTATTTATTATTTTATTCAGACGTGTAGAAATAACGCAGTTGTTTAAGTATGAATAGGCAAATTAGATGAATATGTTTAAGTATGAATCGACAAATTAGATGAATATGTTCAAATATGAAAGCGTCGTAGCTCATAGAACTTTTCACAGTCGATTCGTATTTATAAAACTTAGCAGACAGGCGATGCTTAAACATAGTATTAATAACCAACACTAACATTATGTAGATCTAGTTGGGTCCGAAGATCAGGTCGTTGAGCGTAAAAAGACGGTAAGCAACTAATTTGTATGTTGATGCATTTATTAATTTCACTTGAACTAGAAATTTACGGGATATTTAATTATTTTACTGAATATTTAAGTTAACCGAATGGACCTGAATTTACTTGACTGAAGGTTTTTAGTATTTGCACCAACTGATTTACTCTATACCATAATTTTGTTTTAAGTTGCTAATAGTATTTTAATTTTCGTTTCAAAGCACTATACTTGCTTGTTTATTGTTTATAAATGCACATAATCTTTTAACGTTTTTTGGATACATGTTTTCGGGTAATTGTCTTAAATATTGATACCGAAGTTTATAAATTTAAATGTTAAGAGCCAGTTTCCTGAATGGAGGGAATGTGTAACCCAGAAAAAAAATTACGTAAGCGTGGGTTTTCATGTTTTATTTGTCTTCCTCTACTCGCCGCCTAATGTGAATGTATTCAAGTTACAAACTGAAGTTCAGGCTTTATGTACAGTGTGAATCAGTAAGTGAGAGAATTTAAGAATGATTTTGTATAGACTTTGTATTTACAATTTGATAATAATAATAATAATAATAATAATAATAATAATAATAATAATAATAATAATAATAATTATTATTATTATTATTATTATTATTAACGGTAATCATAATGACCGAAATATTATAATCTTCCAAACTTGAGCTGTTCAGTCTGAACACCGGTTAACACTGAAATTACACTCCAGACGAAACGGCTAATTTAGACCATGCTACCTGGTCCGAAGACCCATGCAAAAAGAAAGACTTGAGTTTAAAGACTGGTGTTTGATTGCTCGAGCAATCAATCATCCGTCTTTAAACTCAAGTCTATATATATAAAGGAAACGTTAACCGGAAAATGACATTTATGTACATGATCATGTTTCTTGTATACTTACTACTATTTATTATTTTATTCAGACGTGTAGAAATAACGCAGTTGTTTAAGTATGAATAGGCAAATTAGATGAATATGTTTAAGTATGAATCGACAAATTAGATGAATATGTTCAAATATGAAAGCGTCGTAGCTCATAGAACTTTTCACAGTCGATTCGTATTTATAAAACTTAGCAGACAGGCGATGCTTAAACATAGTATTAATAACCAACACTAACATTATGTAGATCTAGTTGGGTCCGAAGATCAGGTCGTTGAGCGTAAAAAGACGGTAAGCAACTAATTTGTATGTTGATGCATTTATTAATTTCACTTGAACTAGAAATTTTGTTGTCGTAAATACGATTTGCTCAGAAACTGCTACAATAAAAATATTTTTAAATAAATTATATGTCCAAAAATTGTCATAATGTCAATGTTCTGAATGTCCTTTAAAACTATGCCCTCTCAGTCGGAAAATTACTTGTTCGCATTTCAAGAGCTTGCAACGATGTGAATGATTTCAATTTACGTAATTTGTGCATTACGGAAAAACTTTTGAGACATGGTTGTCGATGTCGCGGATTGAGTAGAACCTTTTGCAAGTTTTGCCGCCGATAAGCAGAAAAGCAAGCAAACTTCCTTGATTTAAGGTGATATCATTTGTCACAATATTCTGTTAAAGTGGGGGGAGTGTGGTGACCTATTTTCATAAAATTCATGTTATTTAATAATTATAAATCTTTTTATTACTTCAGATATCAATTATAGGGCATATACATGTTACAGGTCAATCAGGAATTATAAAAAAAATTAGAAATATGAAACAATTTTTCTCACTGAGTGTAGCCTTATTGCCGGGAGTCCAAACTTCCAAATTATCCATCATAGTAATAAACTACAGTCACAGGAAGGTTGTCTGTATCAAGGTTAACAATGTCTTAGAATTTAGTTCGATAAACTCTACTAGAACAATAGTTATAAACAATGGAAACATGAATGTCAAATTTTCCTTTTGTAGTCACTGGGAGAAACATGTTTTGCTATTGTTCTAGTACAGTTTATTTAAAGTTATCAGTTGCTGTTTTACTTTTGAAACAAAACTGGTCAAGGTTTTAAGATTAAACAATATATCTTAATGAGGTCAATTCTTCTGTGAAGTTTGAAAGAATCCGGTGAGACGTTAAATACACCAGTTTGCCTGCAAACTCTAAATTAAACAGCAAAAAATGTGATCAAAATGCAAGGTGCATTACACAACAAATAATATTCATAACAAAATTATACTGATGGTGTTGTTCAGTTACTGTTCGACAATGAGGTCTACAGTAAAACGTGTTTTGTATCACAATCACATAGTATAATTGTATTGACAATTCTTTTTCTTGTTCATTGACATAAACTTCCCAAACAACACCTTCTATTGCAGGAATTAGTGGTGGAAGTAATAAGTATGTAGGCTGTATGCTCCCTCTAATGTCTAGAACTGTTAAACGGATCTCCCCACAACATTCCATGTGAAGCTGTTTTCCTGAAATATTAAATGCAACAGCCAATTAATTTACTTTCAAGAATAATTTAATAAATCGATTTGTTGACAGTCAAAATTCATTAAAAATATGTAGACACTTAAAATGAATTTTTTTCAAATACATTGATTTTTATGCTCTGATAATTACTTCATGTATCCTGACTCTTGACTTACTCTTCGGAGACTTTTTTATTACATGGAAAACAGTAGAGTTCCACGTCAGCTGAACATATTTGGGGTCTGATCTTGATCTGAACTGTAACTTCTTGGCCAGAAATAAACTAATAAATCTAAACGTTAGCAGTATAGAACCTGATCAAACTGCACAGATAAGCCTGCTGAACTGGATAATTATACACTGGTTACTTATGTGATAAAGGGTGTATTCATGAAGTAAAATGTCAAAAGAAACCAACATAATAACTTAATATATTCATGCACTGGTAGATTCAGTGTGATGTCTCTGTATTAGACTACATTCATGCAGCGCTATTACATGAAAATCAAGAAAATTTATGCAAACTTTGTATCTCTTTACTATGGAAACTTTATTCCTTAATATGGTGTTGTTGTTGATAATGTGATGTATAGAACATTAGAGAATAATTGATATACTCACTCTAACAGAGTGAGTAATCACACTCTAACAGAGTGAGTAATTTAAGTTTGATATGGGGAAATTTTCGACCAATGCCGGTATTCTGATCAAGGCTATGTTATATTTAATAATGATACCAAAATGTGTTCTATGTTACTTCAGAATAAAACAAATATTAGGACAGTCTTATTATATATTGAACATCCTTCGTATACGGAGGAAAAGAATAAATACGAAATAATAAATCAATAAGGACGACAGGAAAGTATAGCACTCTGTCATTTTTATCATTTTTAATTTGGTGTAAGAAAATATTAACTTAAAGTTTTGTACCTTGAAATTGAAAAGGTGTTATGATCTGAAAAGTGTTAACATGTTATTTCCACCATTATTAAATAATATGTTTACTTTAAGATCGTTTATTCTTCACCTAGGTTACTAGGTTATACGCTGCTTGGATATAAACAATATATGCATCTGAATATTGTACGTAGAAATTCATCTACATCGTTTCATGCCCATAAACATTGATGTTACAGTACATGATGTAAATTAAATCGAAACCAGCTTTTTTATTCAAATTAAAGAGTAAATGGCTTTTTTACAGTGTGTCGTCTAAAATAGTTTATTAAGGCAACATTCAATAACACCATGATAGCTGATATCGAAAATGAAAGTTTAACGAAATTTCTAAACAATAAAAAGATTCACGTTCAGCACAGATAACATAAATAATGAATTTTTATAATTTTTCAAATATAAATGTTCTTTTTATCAATAAAATGATTGTTGATACAATAGTCTCATGCCTTCGTAAATCAATGACACTTGAAATTAGAACATTAGTATAGAAAGGTGAAATATGCATATCAGGAATCGCCACATTCAGAAAAAAACAGCCTCCCCACACAGTCAAGTAGAAGAGAGGGGGAGAGAGCATGGTTAATAAAATGACCAGTTTCAAAAAAGACACCACTAACAATAAACAAAAATGAAACGGTCAGTGGCAAATCAAATTGCCACTGGGGGTTTAAAACAGGTTCTAGGGTGCACAAACCTCACACTTAACTTTTGTACTCGGATTTAGAGCAAAAGAGTATTCAGTGTTTGTTTACACATTTAAGGAGTAATCAGTACCTGTTGGAGCTGATACAAAATACATCACGTCAGTACGAGCTTATATCGAGCTCTAGCTCGGGTCGCTAAGCGACCCGAGAGTTAAGCTCGTCTTAAGGTCGCAGGAATGCCCATTCACTGACAGGTTGTTTTTTTTCGATGTTCTCCAATTTTGCGCTGGTTACCGGCTGAGCAAAGCATTAGGCAATGTAAACACGGGAAAAAACCTGACCGGTAAAAACTTACGGCAAAGTATTGTTTGAACTAATTTTGTTTATTGGCCTTATTTTAATAAATCGCTAATTGCAAAATATCTTTAAAAATTAAAACTTATTATTCGTTAGCATCATTTTCGGACTAGCATTTTGGAAAGCAAAAAAAATTCAATAAATCGTTAGTTTAGAGAGTAGGTTGTCGTTAGTTGTAACCAATAGCAATACTAGCAATCGACCATTTTAGAGACTCACTGACAGGAAATCAAGTTGAAAACTACTGAACGGGTAGCTTGTCAGAGGATTATTAGGCCTTTAAATTCAATGGAGCATAAGGCCCAGTGACGGAAAAATCAGATGCATGGTGTTTTTCTAAGTCAGCTTATGATGGTTTATAAAATATTTTTGCTTCAAGTTGCTTAATTGATTGGACATTTTGTACAATCCAACATGCACTTTTTCCAGATTTTTGTCCAAGACTATCATAACTAAACAGGTGGGAAAGCAATTGACAAAATGTTGCAACAAAAGAAAAGAACATTATAATTATTTCTTTTTTTTGGGATAGCAATTTAAACAAAAAAGAAATTAACATAGATTAATGTAAAAAAATTTATATGAACAAAATAAGTTGTAAAATAATTTATCAGAATTACAATTAACAACATTTATGTGTCAATATGTTCTTGTGATGTGTATCACAAGTCACTTGGTCTACACTAGCACAGACTCTAATATTGATGCAGTTGCAACACAAGCTGTGTATTTTGCAATGTCCAACACGGAGATTGGTTTAGAAATAAATTCATTTATTTATTAAATATGACACCTTTGGTTGCATTAGCGCCTCTGAGTGACTGTTACTGCAAGTGTTGTAAATTGTGATCTTATATAACAATGTGACACCCTGACAAAACTGATTGAATCAACACCTTAGTAGGTGTAGGGAACAGATTATGACTATAACAAATATTAATTTACTTTTTACTACAGTCCAATTTAAAAAAATATGACAATCAGATGATGTTTTTATTTGTTCTTGATTTTCAGGATGACAAGCACA
The DNA here is from genome assembly GCA_038501625.1 of Corbicula japonica. Taxonomy (NCBI): domain Eukaryota; kingdom Metazoa; phylum Mollusca; class Bivalvia; order Venerida; family Cyrenidae; genus Corbicula; species Corbicula japonica. The sequence continues at coordinate 377,252 of JAZAYU010000262.1, read as the reverse complement.
ATTTTAGATATCAATTTAACAATGATACTATTGTTAAAAGCTTATGTAAATCTAAAAAATACACTAACTCTTTACAGTGATTGTCATATACACTAGACTTACAAGTACTACCTGAAATGACTTGTGGCCTATTGACATGATACCTTCAAAAATCACATTATTTTATCATGCATGAGTAGGCTAACAAATTTTGAGCAAATTATTGTCTATAAAATTTATAAAACCTGAAATCTCATACATTTAGGGCAATCTGCCATGTATTTCGCCAAAATATAAAAAAAAATAATCTGTGCCATCTGATCAGGATCTGCACTAATTACTGTTTGGTTCGAAATTACCTTATGATTTAAACAAGTGAACATTGCAGATCCAGATCAGACATCATGGATGTAACTGGCTGATGTAAATCTACACAGTTCTTCCATGCCATAAAGGTGTGTACATGGAGGAAAGGGTTAATCTCCACATGATATTATCAGTTGGGACCAAAAGGTTTGACCAGAAAGCAGACTACTTGTGTGCCAAGAAAAGATTCAACTATCAAGTTAGTGCTCATTTTGGGAATTAAAAGCTATTATTACCATATTTTCTGTCATGTGCACATTTCAACATGATTTCACAGTCAAAATATGTATGTGAGGTACATGTATAATCAAATACACTATTTACAAGGTGTCTGTTTTTGTTTTGTTCTTTTGTGTGTTTTTTTTGCAAATTTTGTTTGAATAAGCATGGTGTCACTAAATTGGTTCAGCATCAACAAATAGTGTTTTAGAAAATAAAATAATCAAACCTTTCATAATCATTTAAATTTTGGAAACAAAAATGTAGATTGCTGTGAAGAGGAAGAAAAACATTTCTTGCCATTTCAGTGGGTTTTTGGCCTCTTTAAATACTTATGAAAATCTGAAAATATCGGTACTTGGATCTGCTTAAGCTGGACTTTTACACAGAAAACTTAAGTTGCACTAATAATAAAAAAATGATTTTTTTCTTTTGTATGTTTATGTTTTAGCAGTTGTAACAGTAGAGAAGTTTACACTTTTTAATATATAGTACATTTTTACGAGAAATTTACCTATTTTACAGTAGGTCTGCCTACCTTTCTGCAATAAAAAATATAAAATCAATACAATGCCAACTGGAATGAGCTTCAGAATTTTAAATTCACATTTCCAATATATATGTATTACATGTATAAAATACTTACCAGACAGAGATCCAAAAGTGGTTATGAATAATGACATTTTTATTGCCAATTGATGTGTTCCCAGGTTTAAAATATTTTTACAATAATCTGAGTTCTCCTAACATTGTTCTTAATATACATTTAAAAAATGGACCAACAACATTTTTAATGCACGATTTGATTGGCAACCGCAATTCGTTTGGTAAAGAAAATAGATATAAGGAAGCATTTTGTTTCAAATCAGTTACTAAGACCTGTAAATGAGTGTTACATATGGATAATCAGACTACATGACATTGTACATGTTTATATTTAATTAATTAAGATTATTTCATCTATTTTGGCCCAATAGCTGAACTATTTTTCAACTTAAAGAGTAACTCTATCATGCACATTCAAGTAACTTGGCTCAAATATGTAACATATTGTCGCAATATTTTTCACATAGCATCTATAGCTTCAAGATCACTGTTGTTAATAACTGAAAATTACTATGGCATTGTTATTTCTGCTAATATTTTCAAATGACATTTATACAAATATACCCCAAAATCTAGATGATGTATCACACTGCATAATGAAGTCTCAATGTGGTGTTTTTGTGATGTATATAAAAACATTACTTTTTAGGTCTAGATAACTTAATACGATATATATTTTTGATATGGCACAATTTTGTGCAATTGCATGTTACAAATTCAAGTGTAATCTAGGTAACATTCTAAAAAATAAAATATATTTTTCAGTCAATATTATATTAATTTTCACACACAATGTGGCATAATTATTAGAAATTACATGTATCAATGAAGAATTTGTCAAAATTCAATATTGAGGTAATGGAAAACATTTGGGTTGTAAAATTATTGCAAGAAGCCTTTGTGTTTTACACATTAAAAAATCCAAATGTTTAGTAAAAGTCAGATTGCCAGTTGTGCAGCTGAATTCAGAGAAAGTTGATGCAGACTTTAATTCTTTCAAAAAATCACATATTATTAATTATATCATGCATGAGTAGGCTAACAAATGTTAGACACAATTAATTTGTTTAATATTTTGGCCAAATACATGACATTATAAATCATTATCCGACATTATTAAAGCTAGAGCTCGATAAGAGGCAGTGCCTTAGTTCATATTATACATACATAATGATTGTACTTTTTGCACTAGATCAACAGTACTGCAATCAATAAATGACAATCAGACGTTCTTGATTTTTGCGAATCCGAATCGTTGATGATTACATGGATACAAGTCACATGAAAACGAAAAATACACTGTCTGACAGTCATTTAATACATTTACGAAAGCTAACTTTACAAAGGACTCATAAACGCCACTGTGCAATTAATAAAGTTTAAAGTATATTGTTCAAAAGCGCAAAATTTCATTTTAAGCCATTACAAATATTTTTATCAGATTCTCATCCTAAACTGATAGTTTAAACAAATGATGTTTGCGACTGTGCACTCCCAGCATCAAAACTCAGTTTGCTTAAATCACCGTACTACATGTATCCTGAGTACGCATAAATACATTTTTTATGGAAATGGAATTAGCTTTTGTTTGGCTGCATTGCGGAGTCGAATTGTGGAAAAGTATGCATCGACCTCTTTTGTACTCTTTTAAAAACCCAAATGATACAATGCAAATACAAATGCACTGATGTCATGTTTAAAAATGTTTAATTGTTGTTGTTTTAATTTTAAAAAATGAAAAAAGGTAAAAAAGTAAAACGTTCATATTGTCACTCTATTCAAGGCAAGAAGAAGCACAAATCAGAATGCCTCTTTGCTTTGATTTTTATGGGGAGGTATGGCTTTTGGTCCCTCTTCGATGTAATACCGGATTAGCCCCTTGCCATGACATTGTTAATGCTCGGGTATGCAAAGTTTATGATAACGATGACCGAACTAGTAAGTACTTTTTCAGTAAGATGTAAGATGCGATAAATAAAGTCATCTACATTACAGCAGGTCCTGGCAACCTTATTTACTTCAAATACGAAAATGGCCGGCGAGATTCTTTGTTCATAATGCATTGAAGTGACGTTGAATAAATTCAAGAGACATGTATAATAATTCTACGCGCCAGTATTTTATCGCTAGGTATTGATGTCATAAACCGTTTGACGAATGTTCTTTGCGAACTAGTAACGTTTTTTTCAAAGCTCTTTTCTTAAGGTTACCGTAGTGTTCCTCATTAAATGTAAAGTTATTGGATTTCAGGACGAGTGATAGAGGTTATAAAAATGTTTCATTATAATACAGATCTGATGATCAACCCTTCTTTACAAGCACGGGTACTTTATCTTGTAAAATGATGGAGTACAAATATGTAACATCCGAAGACACAAGCATGTAGAACAACCTGCGGGTCTATGTTTCTCCGATAGTCTGTGGTATCTTGTTCATATGATCGTAGGTTGTTAGCATGTTGCCTTGTGGTAAACCGATGAATTCCTAGATCAGTGTCCCTACATTATAAATTGTGAAGAAAGTAAAATCTCTATGCGTTATGAGTTTTTGCCTCTCTATTCAGATAACTAGGAAGGATATTATGTCAGGAAGATGCGAATTCAAACTAACAATTGATCAATAGAACATGGCGAAAACTTTTTGCTGAGAAACCAGCTTTAAATATTCTTGTCTGTTACATAAACTTCTGTGAATGTATCGATAATGTACTTTACTTTAAGGACTAGAAGGACTAGAAGTAAATCTTACTTTGGAAAATTACAATTACACGTACTATTACAAGTAACTTTTCTCAAACGAATTTCATAAAAAACAGTGTCGTGTAAGTGAACTTGTAGCGTACACGTACCCGTACACATATTAAATCTCAACCTCTTTACTACTTTAAACGTAAACGTACACACTATACACAATTGATCGCTTCTGTGAGAAAATTGTTGCCATTGCTTTTATTTCATTGCAGTCCCTGTCACATTCTAATAAACAATCGCAATACCTACATTTTTTTTCAATCATTCACATAAACGATAACACTCGAGTAAAACATACTTTTTGCATATATCCGTTTATTTCATTTTGAACTTATTCGATAAATTACGATAAAATATACATGCCACTCGCACTATTTTCAGGAGTATATTCTTCTATTAATCATTACATGAAATCTCCAAGAATTTGCAATTCGTATTACTGGACGACGCCATACTCAAGTCTATTCACTTTGACGTCAATAATTGCGATGACGTCGTTTTTATGAAAACGCAAGTTTCTGCCAGGCGGCCGTCACATTTACTTTAAATGAAAACCTAATTATTAGCTGTCCATTGGTGACAATTAACCTTTCTTATAAATCGCAAACTCGAAATAGAAATGATTGACCGAATAAAGAGTTTATAAGTTTAGTGCAGCAGGGTTTTGTAGATATATGTCCATACGCGCGATAGATATATTATGCAGTGCATGTTCTACATAAAACATCTATTAGTAAATGTTTATAACTTTTAACTGCAAACGTTAACAATGTAAACGAAAGCTAGGCTTGTTTCTTCCAAGTATATTTAAAGATAGGACTTTTGAATCGGCTAGCTGTATCTAATTATTTTAAGAATACTGAAACACCTATCGTTTGTATTGTTAAAAAACAGCAAGCCAACTATCAACACAATTAATTTTCAATAAAAATAAAAAATACCTCTGATTTATATTTATATTCAAACTGAATCGCTTGAAAGTGATAATGCTTTAAATAATCGCTTAAAAGTGAAATGCTCTTACTTCTTCATCAGAGAATGATAGTATTGCTACAGACACTCTACATATTGCAATATTTAGAGCCAAAACAAGATAAAATCCCTAACATGGATTGTTTGCCTGAATTGCACAAAACATACAATTTGAAAGCAAGATTTATCGCCAAATCCAGTTCTTTCACTACTTACTAAAGTATCCGTTCTTTTAACATCTAGTCTTACAGCCATCAAAAAACATGTATTAAGATATTGCTAAGAGGTGTGCTCATACAGGCTGTAATTTTGAAATCTTTTTTTTTTTCGATTGGAAGATAAAACTTTATGTCTCTTTCATAACTTAACAAAAACAAATCAGCAAAATCAAACATTATACATGAAATTGTTATTCAGTAAGAAAGATCGCAACCCCATTTCCGTAAGAATATGGTGCATTTCGTTGACTGTTCTTAATTTTTTACCAAAGAAACTAAGGTGAAATTAGTTAAGTCTGATGTAAGTAATTAAATGTCTAACATGATAAAAAAGCAATATACGCAAACGACTTAATGTGTGTCAGTGTAGGTAACTTCACACATAAATATGTAAAGGGAAGTAATTTTTATTTAACATGTGCACAATATCTGCAAGAATTACCCTTCATTAAAATGACAGCATTTCAGCATTTGACATGGCACTGCATTGCTTAACTTAAAAACGTGTTACAGAATAGATTTAACATAATAGTAGTTTCAACTTATAATTGCAATATACGATTTTTTTTTCTAATTTATTTGTTCAAAACAATCACATCCACTATATTATTATAGTACATAAATTTCTAAAAAAGGCGAAATATGCATATGAGGAATTGCCACATCTAGAAGACACGGTATATAAGAGAATGGTTCTGTACTCTCAAAAGTTCTCGAAAAAATTATATAGTTTAAAATATTAATTTATAAATAAACTGTTAATGTACATAGCGTAAAATTAATTTATGAAACAACGTTACAATAGCATAATATGATGATAGGGGCTGATAAAAACACACAGTTTTTTTACGTTTAATAGCAAGATAACAGAAAGTTTACTTATGTACAGAAAATGATGCTTATAAAATTACACAGTTTTTAATGATTTAATGGTTTAAGCTTTTAAATGTGACCAGAGGTTTTGGTTTACATTTTTGTATATTGTAACATTATGTTTCACATCCTGTTTCGTCACAAGGGAGAATACAATCTTTTACACTTAACTGAAATACGTAGAGGTTATCAGCCATTAGGCTAAGCCGTATAACATTTTGCTTATACTAATTGTCTTATATTTCTAAATGTTTGATTCCCAGATATATAACAGAAAATTTATTTATTAGTAACTAAGACACACACACAACAAGGAAACACCGTTTGCATTAGAATTTTGGAATTGCAGTATGAAACGCCTAGAAAAGCGATACACTTATCTTTTAAGCAATATGTTATGGTCATTTGTAATAATAGATGCTGGATTTCATAATAACAGGCCAAACTATTTTGATCTTGAACCTGGAAGTACATGTCGACATGATAAAAGTCTTTCTTGAATTTCTTAAGGTCTTGCTCCTTTGCCATTGATTTTACTTATGATTTCTGCAAAGTTTTGTTGAACTGCACTTTGACGTTAGAGAGATTTTGATTATTTATCTTTTATCAATGACAGAGCGATGACAACTAACACAGCACCTTAAAGTTGTCTCTTCATTTCAGTATTGTTTTAATAACATATTATAGAATGATATGTGGATCAGCTTTTGCACATTTTACTTTTTCTAATTGTGTCTTCAAAAATATGGTTCGATACAAATCACTTTTGCTATGGGTTATTTTCAATATATGCAACATGTAATTAATAAGTGTCTTTAGGAAAATATTTTTCAAAGTTGTTGCATTACCCCACCAAGGAGCATGTTATTTACCCCTTAATAACGCACACTCTTTAACGTTTTCACTCATCAATAAGATAGGCAGCTAGTGACACATCTGCAAATGGCATTGTAAACTCTTGTAGACTCTTGTCGATTACAATTCTGAAGAATGACATGATACCCTATCTGCATGTTTTCCTTTTGAATAATTGGTTTCAAGCGCCCTTCGACTGCCAGAAAAACAATGTGCATGAGCAGTCATTGGCAACAATTTTATGTAAAAAGATTATTAGGAGTATTATTATAATGCCGTGTTTTCTCAGCAAATATCTCTAAAGAATTAATAGCTTGCTTAGCTGCCGCTTTTGAGTTATGAAATATATATCTACAGCTCACTTTCCTGCATGTATGTTTGTACGTCGTGATAAATTGATGTTAACATATGGTAAGCATGTTAAAATTTGCTGAGTAATGTTGAGTATATAATAAACACACTGCCTTGTCAAAGATCATAGAATTGTTAATTACAAAGGCTTCAATTGAATTATTCAAATGTTGTATGAAGAATAAAACTCGAATAACCTTTCAATTTCTATAAAAGCAAGTTTGACAAAGACTTTGATAATATAATGCAATGAAAAAAAACTAGGTAACAAGAAGCCCGAGGGAAGATTTCAAAGTTATTAAATTTCTAGCGTCGAGTTCATTGGGTAACCCGTTTTCATTTTATTTTAATAACACTGAGCGGTTCCCTTTTTCCTTAACCCGTAAAAACCATTTAAGAGTTAGGCAGTCATAAAGAAGCCGATCGAAAAAGCTATTGTTAATGTTAACATAAATGGCTTTGTAGGATACGAAAAAAATACCGCATTTCAACAGAATATATTTCAATGCTTTAATTGTATCTCGCTTGCATTTGCAGTGTAAGTTTCCATTGCATTGCACTCACATATTTAATTCATGCCAGGCTATACAATTATATGATATTTAATCATCGCGTCTATATTGAATATTAAATTTTCTTCATTATTTACAAAATGAAAATAAAACACTTAAGCATTAATTATTAATTTTAAGTGGACCTGTCTATCGATGAAAGAGTTTAGATATTGGACAACTGATATGTTAAATTGTATCTGAGCAAAAACTATCAATAATGGTTCTACTTTTTACCATAAATGAACTTTAAGTATTGAGCAGAGGAACAAAAGTAGATTCCGCAGGAGACCAAATACAAACAAGTTCATAAGTTTATAGTCAACACAATAAATCAGAAATATCTTCAGTCATTTAGAGTTGTAAAGTGCATATTAAATACAGCCATAAGCACAATTCTAAAAGACAATAACACTGAGTTATTGTTTAAGTGACAGTATAATATTGAGATGACCACAATAAATATGTTAATTGAAACATCGCTTCGTGAAATCGTGTTACCGTTTCAACTATCATTATGTTGTGTGTTTTCTTCATGTTTGTCTAGTTTTGTTTGTCTAGCAATGCTTATCAAAATGGAAACAAAAAAGTCCATAATTTGCAGTAGACTGGTTTGGTCGCCGTGACGGTGCGGGTTCGCTCCCAGCTAGAGACACTCATTTGAAATTCACAGTAGCGCTATTTGTGCAGTGTGGCGGCCGTAAAAAGTCTCCCCGTACATTTAGTCAGTACTGTTATCAGTAAATTAACCCGTTACCGATGTCATGCAGTGATTGTTACGTATATCAGGGCTATCCGATCAACGTTTTTTGGCGTTGTCCCGGTTAGCTCAGTTGGTTACGTCGCAGGAATTGCATGGCTAGGCGCTGTCGCCGTGACGGTGCGGGTTCGCTCCCAGCTAGAGACACTCATTCATAATTCTCGTGTTACAGATAAACCAAAAAACATAGCCCACGAGTAAGAATAATATTTTACTCTTAACTTAAAACCACTTCTCTATTAACATGAACATGTTATAAGCGGATTGAGACGATTTCCTAAAAAAGTATAATATTGAAAATTTACTATTTTTGATAAAAACAGTCGTCTGGAAAGTTAAAATCTATACATTTTGTATTACCAGCTGCATTATGTGTTTCGAGTAAAAATAATGTTTTACTATTTTAAGCGTAAGGTTTCCGGTATATATTTGTATTCGTCTACTTACGGTGTAATGTGTATGAATTAAATTACCTTTCTAACAATACCTATTCAGAAACACCATGACTTGTACTGAGACAGACGAGAGAGGATAACAACCTTATTAACTGTGTACAGAACCGCTATATTAGATGGCCTACAAGTCTGTCATGTTTATCACTGATTCCAGGTCAGGAGATACATTTTACCCGTCCTCACAGTCATTTGCTGTACCTGAGAGCATACCTGACATCGCTCAACCAAACCCCAATCCCGAACTTAGGTGCCTACTGTGAGTGTGGACTCTGATCTCATATCAGGTGTTGAGTCCAGCTCTGCCACAAACGTTTCTGTTCCTGCTCTGAAAGATCGCGCTCGGGCAGGCGGCTGCGCCCACTACGCAGGTATGTTAAGTAAGTAACACCTGTCGGAGCGGGAATCAAGCCAGATTGCGAGATATTTATATGTTTAGATCTGTCCAATCTACTTATTGGATACTTAAGGCGTGATTACTAGAATTTAACTCAGTCTATATATTTTTAGTTTTATCCTTGTTTACGGGATATTTAATTATTTTACTGAATATTTAAGTTAACCGAATGGACCTGAATTTACTTGACTGAAGGTTTTTAGTATTTGCACCAACTGATTTACTCTATACCATAATTTTGTTTTAAGTTGCTAATAGTATTTTAATTTTCGTTTCAAAGCACTATACTTGCTTGTTTATTGTTTATAAATGCACATAATCTTTTAACGTTTTTTGGATACATGTTTTCGGGTAATTGTCTTAAATATTGATACCGAAGTTTATAAATTTAAATGTTAAGAGCCAGTTTCCTGAATGGAGGGAATGTGTAACCCAGAAAAAAAATTACGTAAGCGTGGGTTTTCATGTTTTATTTGTCTTCCTCTACTCGCCGCCTAATGTGAATGTATTCAAGTTACAAACTGAAGTTCAGGCTTTATGTACAGTGTGAATCAGTAAGTGAGAGAATTTAAGAATGATTTTGTATAGACTTTGTATTTACAATTTGATAATAATAATAATAATAATAATAATAATAATAATAATAATAATAATAATAATAATTATTATTATTATTATTATTATTATTAACGGTAATCATAATGACCGAAATATTATAATCTTCCAAACTTGAGCTGTTCAGTCTGAACACCGGTTAACACTGAAATTACACTCCAGACGAAACGGCTAATTTAGACCATGCTACCTGGTCCGAAGACCCATGCAAAAAGAAAGACTTGAGTTTAAAGACTGGTGTTTGATTGCTCGAGCAATCAATCATCCGTCTTTAAACTCAAGTCTATATATATAAAGGAAACGTTAACCGGAAAATGACATTTATGTACATGATCATGTTTCTTGTATACTTACTACTATTTATTATTTTATTCAGACGTGTAGAAATAACGCAGTTGTTTAAGTATGAATAGGCAAATTAGATGAATATGTTTAAGTATGAATCGACAAATTAGATGAATATGTTCAAATATGAAAGCGTCGTAGCTCATAGAACTTTTCACAGTCGATTCGTATTTATAAAACTTAGCAGACAGGCGATGCTTAAACATAGTATTAATAACCAACACTAACATTATGTAGATCTAGTTGGGTCCGAAGATCAGGTCGTTGAGCGTAAAAAGACGGTAAGCAACTAATTTGTATGTTGATGCATTTATTAATTTCACTTGAACTAGAAATTTACGGGATATTTAATTATTTTACTGAATATTTAAGTTAACCGAATGGACCTGAATTTACTTGACTGAAGGTTTTTAGTATTTGCACCAACTGATTTACTCTATACCATAATTTTGTTTTAAGTTGCTAATAGTATTTTAATTTTCGTTTCAAAGCACTATACTTGCTTGTTTATTGTTTATAAATGCACATAATCTTTTAACGTTTTTTGGATACATGTTTTCGGGTAATTGTCTTAAATATTGATACCGAAGTTTATAAATTTAAATGTTAAGAGCCAGTTTCCTGAATGGAGGGAATGTGTAACCCAGAAAAAAAATTACGTAAGCGTGGGTTTTCATGTTTTATTTGTCTTCCTCTACTCGCCGCCTAATGTGAATGTATTCAAGTTACAAACTGAAGTTCAGGCTTTATGTACAGTGTGAATCAGTAAGTGAGAGAATTTAAGAATGATTTTGTATAGACTTTGTATTTACAATTTGATAATAATAATAATAATAATAATAATAATAATAATAATAATAATAATAATAATAATTATTATTATTATTATTATTATTAACGGTAATCATAATGACCGAAATATTATAATCTTCCAAACTTGAGCTGTTCAGTCTGAACACCGGTTAACACTGAAATTACACTCCAGACGAAACGGCTAATTTAGACCATGCTACCTGGTCCGAAGACCCATGCAAAAAGAAAGACTTGAGTTTAAAGACTGGTGTTTGATTGCTCGAGCAATCAATCATCCGTCTTTAAACTCAAGTCTATATATATAAAGGAAACGTTAACCGGAAAATGACATTTATGTACATGATCATGTTTCTTGTATACTTACTACTATTTATTATTTTATTCAGACGTGTAGAAATAACGCAGTTGTTTAAGTATGAATAGGCAAATTAGATGAATATGTTTAAGTATGAATCGACAAATTAGATGAATATGTTCAAATATGAAAGCGTCGTAGCTCATAGAACTTTTCACAGTCGATTCGTATTTATAAAACTTAGCAGACAGGCGATGCTTAAACATAGTATTAATAACCAACACTAACATTATGTAGATCTAGTTGGGTCCGAAGATCAGGTCGTTGAGCGTAAAAAGACGGTAAGCAACTAATTTGTATGTTGATGCATTTATTAATTTCACTTGAACTAGAAATTTTGTTGTCGTAAATACGATTTGCTCAGAAACTGCTACAATAAAAATATTTTTAAATAAATTATATGTCCAAAAATTGTCATAATGTCAATGTTCTGAATGTCCTTTAAAACTATGCCCTCTCAGTCGGAAAATTACTTGTTCGCATTTCAAGAGCTTGCAACGATGTGAATGATTTCAATTTACGTAATTTGTGCATTACGGAAAAACTTTTGAGACATGGTTGTCGATGTCGCGGATTGAGTAGAACCTTTTGCAAGTTTTGCCGCCGATAAGCAGAAAAGCAAGCAAACTTCCTTGATTTAAGGTGATATCATTTGTCACAATATTCTGTTAAAGTGGGGGGAGTGTGGTGACCTATTTTCATAAAATTCATGTTATTTAATAATTATAAATCTTTTTATTACTTCAGATATCAATTATAGGGCATATACATGTTACAGGTCAATCAGGAATTATAAAAAAAATTAGAAATATGAAACAATTTTTCTCACTGAGTGTAGCCTTATTGCCGGGAGTCCAAACTTCCAAATTATCCATCATAGTAATAAACTACAGTCACAGGAAGGTTGTCTGTATCAAGGTTAACAATGTCTTAGAATTTAGTTCGATAAACTCTACTAGAACAATAGTTATAAACAATGGAAACATGAATGTCAAATTTTCCTTTTGTAGTCACTGGGAGAAACATGTTTTGCTATTGTTCTAGTACAGTTTATTTAAAGTTATCAGTTGCTGTTTTACTTTTGAAACAAAACTGGTCAAGGTTTTAAGATTAAACAATATATCTTAATGAGGTCAATTCTTCTGTGAAGTTTGAAAGAATCCGGTGAGACGTTAAATACACCAGTTTGCCTGCAAACTCTAAATTAAACAGCAAAAAATGTGATCAAAATGCAAGGTGCATTACACAACAAATAATATTCATAACAAAATTATACTGATGGTGTTGTTCAGTTACTGTTCGACAATGAGGTCTACAGTAAAACGTGTTTTGTATCACAATCACATAGTATAATTGTATTGACAATTCTTTTTCTTGTTCATTGACATAAACTTCCCAAACAACACCTTCTATTGCAGGAATTAGTGGTGGAAGTAATAAGTATGTAGGCTGTATGCTCCCTCTAATGTCTAGAACTGTTAAACGGATCTCCCCACAACATTCCATGTGAAGCTGTTTTCCTGAAATATTAAATGCAACAGCCAATTAATTTACTTTCAAGAATAATTTAATAAATCGATTTGTTGACAGTCAAAATTCATTAAAAATATGTAGACACTTAAAATGAATTTTTTTCAAATACATTGATTTTTATGCTCTGATAATTACTTCATGTATCCTGACTCTTGACTTACTCTTCGGAGACTTTTTTATTACATGGAAAACAGTAGAGTTCCACGTCAGCTGAACATATTTGGGGTCTGATCTTGATCTGAACTGTAACTTCTTGGCCAGAAATAAACTAATAAATCTAAACGTTAGCAGTATAGAACCTGATCAAACTGCACAGATAAGCCTGCTGAACTGGATAATTATACACTGGTTACTTATGTGATAAAGGGTGTATTCATGAAGTAAAATGTCAAAAGAAACCAACATAATAACTTAATATATTCATGCACTGGTAGATTCAGTGTGATGTCTCTGTATTAGACTACATTCATGCAGCGCTATTACATGAAAATCAAGAAAATTTATGCAAACTTTGTATCTCTTTACTATGGAAACTTTATTCCTTAATATGGTGTTGTTGTTGATAATGTGATGTATAGAACATTAGAGAATAATTGATATACTCACTCTAACAGAGTGAGTAATCACACTCTAACAGAGTGAGTAATTTAAGTTTGATATGGGGAAATTTTCGACCAATGCCGGTATTCTGATCAAGGCTATGTTATATTTAATAATGATACCAAAATGTGTTCTATGTTACTTCAGAATAAAACAAATATTAGGACAGTCTTATTATATATTGAACATCCTTCGTATACGGAGGAAAAGAATAAATACGAAATAATAAATCAATAAGGACGACAGGAAAGTATAGCACTCTGTCATTTTTATCATTTTTAATTTGGTGTAAGAAAATATTAACTTAAAGTTTTGTACCTTGAAATTGAAAAGGTGTTATGATCTGAAAAGTGTTAACATGTTATTTCCACCATTATTAAATAATATGTTTACTTTAAGATCGTTTATTCTTCACCTAGGTTACTAGGTTATACGCTGCTTGGATATAAACAATATATGCATCTGAATATTGTACGTAGAAATTCATCTACATCGTTTCATGCCCATAAACATTGATGTTACAGTACATGATGTAAATTAAATCGAAACCAGCTTTTTTATTCAAATTAAAGAGTAAATGGCTTTTTTACAGTGTGTCGTCTAAAATAGTTTATTAAGGCAACATTCAATAACACCATGATAGCTGATATCGAAAATGAAAGTTTAACGAAATTTCTAAACAATAAAAAGATTCACGTTCAGCACAGATAACATAAATAATGAATTTTTATAATTTTTCAAATATAAATGTTCTTTTTATCAATAAAATGATTGTTGATACAATAGTCTCATGCCTTCGTAAATCAATGACACTTGAAATTAGAACATTAGTATAGAAAGGTGAAATATGCATATCAGGAATCGCCACATTCAGAAAAAAACAGCCTCCCCACACAGTCAAGTAGAAGAGAGGGGGAGAGAGCATGGTTAATAAAATGACCAGTTTCAAAAAAGACACCACTAACAATAAACAAAAATGAAACGGTCAGTGGCAAATCAAATTGCCACTGGGGGTTTAAAACAGGTTCTAGGGTGCACAAACCTCACACTTAACTTTTGTACTCGGATTTAGAGCAAAAGAGTATTCAGTGTTTGTTTACACATTTAAGGAGTAATCAGTACCTGTTGGAGCTGATACAAAATACATCACGTCAGTACGAGCTTATATCGAGCTCTAGCTCGGGTCGCTAAGCGACCCGAGAGTTAAGCTCGTCTTAAGGTCGCAGGAATGCCCATTCACTGACAGGTTGTTTTTTTTCGATGTTCTCCAATTTTGCGCTGGTTACCGGCTGAGCAAAGCATTAGGCAATGTAAACACGGGAAAAAACCTGACCGGTAAAAACTTACGGCAAAGTATTGTTTGAACTAATTTTGTTTATTGGCCTTATTTTAATAAATCGCTAATTGCAAAATATCTTTAAAAATTAAAACTTATTATTCGTTAGCATCATTTTCGGACTAGCATTTTGGAAAGCAAAAAAAATTCAATAAATCGTTAGTTTAGAGAGTAGGTTGTCGTTAGTTGTAACCAATAGCAATACTAGCAATCGACCATTTTAGAGACTCACTGACAGGAAATCAAGTTGAAAACTACTGAACGGGTAGCTTGTCAGAGGATTATTAGGCCTTTAAATTCAATGGAGCATAAGGCCCAGTGACGGAAAAATCAGATGCATGGTGTTTTTCTAAGTCAGCTTATGATGGTTTATAAAATATTTTTGCTTCAAGTTGCTTAATTGATTGGACATTTTGTACAATCCAACATGCACTTTTTCCAGATTTTTGTCCAAGACTATCATAACTAAACAGGTGGGAAAGCAATTGACAAAATGTTGCAACAAAAGAAAAGAACATTATAATTATTTCTTTTTTTTGGGATAGCAATTTAAACAAAAAAGAAATTAACATAGATTAATGTAAAAAAATTTATATGAACAAAATAAGTTGTAAAATAATTTATCAGAATTACAATTAACAACATTTATGTGTCAATATGTTCTTGTGATGTGTATCACAAGTCACTTGGTCTACACTAGCACAGACTCTAATATTGATGCAGTTGCAACACAAGCTGTGTATTTTGCAATGTCCAACACGGAGATTGGTTTAGAAATAAATTCATTTATTTATTAAATATGACACCTTTGGTTGCATTAGCGCCTCTGAGTGACTGTTACTGCAAGTGTTGTAAATTGTGATCTTATATAACAATGTGACACCCTGACAAAACTGATTGAATCAACACCTTAGTAGGTGTAGGGAACAGATTATGACTATAACAAATATTAATTTACTTTTTACTACAGTCCAATTTAAAAAAATATGACAATCAGATGATGTTTTTATTTGTTCTTGATTTTCAGGATGACAAGCACAATTTTAGATATCAATTTAACAATGATACTATTGTTAAAAGCTTATGTAAATCTAAAAAATACACTAACTCTTTACAGTGATTGTCATATACACTAGACTTACAAGTACTACCTGAAATGACTTGTGGCCTATTGACATGATACCTTCAAAAATCACATTATTTTATCATGCATGAGTAGGCTAACAAATTTTGAGCAAATTATTGTCTATAAAATTTATAAAACCTGAAATCTCATACATTTAGGGCAATCTGCCATGTATTTCGCCAAAATATAAAAAAAAATAATCTGTGCCATCTGATCAGGATCTGCACTAATTACTGTTTGGTTCGAAATTACCTTATGATTTAAACAAGTGAACATTGCAGATCCAGATCAGACATCATGGATGTAACTGGCTGATGTAAATCTACACAGTTCTTCCATGCCATAAAGGTGTGTACATGGAGGAAAGGGTTAATCTCCACATGATATTATCAGTTGGGACCAAAAGGTTTGACCAGAAAGCAGACTACTTGTGTGCCAAGAAAAGATTCAACTATCAAGTTAGTGCTCATTTTGGGAATTAAAAGCTATTATTACCATATTTTCTGTCATGTGCACATTTCAACATGATTTCACAGTCAAAATATGTATGTGAGGTACATGTATAATCAAATACACTATTTACAAGGTGTCTGTTTTTGTTTTGTTCTTTTGTGTGTTTTTTTTGCAAATTTTGTTTGAATAAGCATGGTGTCACTAAATTGGTTCAGCATCAACAAATAGTGTTTTAGAAAATAAAATAATCAAACCTTTCATAATCATTTAAATTTTGGAAACAAAAATGTAGATTGCTGTGAAGAGGAAGAAAAACATTTCTTGCCATTTCAGTGGGTTTTTGGCCTCTTTAAATACTTATGAAAATCTGAAAATATCGGTACTTGGATCTGCTTAAGCTGGACTTTTACACAGAAAACTTAAGTTGCACTAATAATAAAAAAATGATTTTTTTCTTTTGTATGTTTATGTTTTAGCAGTTGTAACAGTAGAGAAGTTTACACTTTTTAATATATAGTACATTTTTACGAGAAATTTACCTATTTTACAGTAGGTCTGCCTACCTTTCTGCAATAAAAAATATAAAATCAATACAATGCCAACTGGAATGAGCTTCAGAATTTTAAATTCACATTTCCAATATATATGTATTACATGTATAAAATACTTACCAGACAGAGATCCAAAAGTGGTTATGAATAATGACATTTTTATTGCCAATTGATGTGTTCCCAGGTTTAAAATATTTTTACAATAATCTGAGTTCTCCTAACATTGTTCTTAATATACATTTAAAAAATGGACCAACAACATTTTTAATGCACGATTTGATTGGCAACCGCAATTCGTTTGGTAAAGAAAATAGATATAAGGAAGCATTTTGTTTCAAATCAGTTACTAAGACCTGTAAATGAGTGTTACATATGGATAATCAGACTACATGACATTGTACATGTTTATATTTAATTAATTAAGATTATTTCATCTATTTTGGCCCAATAGCTGAACTATTTTTCAACTTAAAGAGTAACTCTATCATGCACATTCAAGTAACTTGGCTCAAATATGTAACATATTGTCGCAATATTTTTCACATAGCATCTATAGCTTCAAGATCACTGTTGTTAATAACTGAAAATTACTATGGCATTGTTATTTCTGCTAATATTTTCAAATGACATTTATACAAATATACCCCAAAATCTAGATGATGTATCACACTGCATAATGAAGTCTCAATGTGGTGTTTTTGTGATGTATATAAAAACATTACTTTTTAGGTCTAGATAACTTAATACGATATATATTTTTGATATGGCACAATTTTGTGCAATTGCATGTTACAAATTCAAGTGTAATCTAGGTAACATTCTAAAAAATAAAATATATTTTTCAGTCAATATTATATTAATTTTCACACACAATGTGGCATAATTATTAGAAATTACATGTATCAATGAAGAATTTGTCAAAATTCAATATTGAGGTAATGGAAAACATTTGGGTTGTAAAATTATTGCAAGAAGCCTTTGTGTTTTACACATTAAAAAATCCAAATGTTTAGTAAAAGTCAGATTGCCAGTTGTGCAGCTGAATTCAGAGAAAGTTGATGCAGACTTTAATTCTTTCAAAAAATCACATATTATTAATTATATCATGCATGAGTAGGCTAACAAATGTTAGACACAATTAATTTGTTTAATATTTTGGCCAAATACATGACATTATAAATCATTATCCGACATTATTAAAGCTAGAGCTCGATAAGAGGCAGTGCCTTAGTTCATATTATACATACATAATGATTGTACTTTTTGCACTAGATCAACAGTACTGCAATCAATAAATGACAATCAGACGTTCTTGATTTTTGCGAATCCGAATCGTTGATGATTACATGGATACAAGTCACATGAAAACGAAAAATACACTGTCTGACAGTCATTTAATACATTTACGAAAGCTAACTTTACAAAGGACTCATAAACGCCACTGTGCAATTAATAAAGTTTAAAGTATATTGTTCAAAAGCGCAAAATTTCATTTTAAGCCATTACAAATATTTTTATCAGATTCTCATCCTAAACTGATAGTTTAAACAAATGATGTTTGCGACTGTGCACTCCCAGCATCAAAACTCAGTTTGCTTAAATCACCGTACTACATGTATCCTGAGTACGCATAAATACATTTTTTATGGAAATGGAATTAGCTTTTGTTTGGCTGCATTGCGGAGTCGAATTGTGGAAAAGTATGCATCGACCTCTTTTGTACTCTTTTAAAAACCCAAATGATACAATGCAAATACAAATGCACTGATGTCATGTTTAAAAATGTTTAATTGTTGTTGTTTTAATTTTAAAAAATGAAAAAAGGTAAAAAAGTAAAACGTTCATATTGTCACTCTATTCAAGGCAAGAAGAAGCACAAATCAGAATGCCTCTTTGCTTTGATTTTTATGGGGAGGTATGGCTTTTGGTCCCTCTTCGATGTAATACCGGATTAGCCCCTTGCCATGACATTGTTAATGCTCGGGTATGCAAAGTTTATGATAACGATGACCGAACTAGTAAGTACTTTTTCAGTAAGATGTAAGATGCGATAAATAAAGTCATCTACATTACAGCAGGTCCTGGCAACCTTATTTACTTCAAATACGAAAATGGCCGGCGAGATTCTTTGTTCATAATGCATTGAAGTGACGTTGAATAAATTCAAGAGACATGTATAATAATTCTACGCGCCAGTATTTTATCGCTAGGTATTGATGTCATAAACCGTTTGACGAATGTTCTTTGCGAACTAGTAACGTTTTTTTCAAAGCTCTTTTCTTAAGGTTACCGTAGTGTTCCTCATTAAATGTAAAGTTATTGGATTTCAGGACGAGTGATAGAGGTTATAAAAATGTTTCATTATAATACAGATCTGATGATCAACCCTTCTTTACAAGCACGGGTACTTTATCTTGTAAAATGATGGAGTACAAATATGTAACATCCGAAGACACAAGCATGTAGAACAACCTGCGGGTCTATGTTTCTCCGATAGTCTGTGGTATCTTGTTCATATGATCGTAGGTTGTTAGCATGTTGCCTTGTGGTAAACCGATGAATTCCTAGATCAGTGTCCCTACATTATAAATTGTGAAGAAAGTAAAATCTCTATGCGTTATGAGTTTTTGCCTCTGAAGTAGACAATGTGTTCTTCACTGATATGTCCCTGGTTAAGCATGTTTTAAAGTGCATCCGAGACCCTTTGGGTAAACTCCTTTTTCGGGTCATTATGTTAACCCTCTTTTCATATAACTGATGATCCGCCTTAGACATGTAATGGCTCTTATCCACGATAACAACGACCAAGGTTATTTAAGCGTCTTTTGTGTCATTTCCGATTCCAAAGCTTCGTTATCGGACTCGACCTATTCTATAAAAGTTTTGAGAGCTACTAACTTTCTTGAATGTTAATAAGGGATTTTTGTTTAACGTAAAATATGAAAACGGAACGCCAACGAACACGACACAAAATGAAATTACTGCTGGCTCGGTTTGCTTGAGCCTGTTCATGGGCAGTAATGAAAATGCTTATTATTGCTTAATATCCCAGTTGAGAGCATCTTAATATTTACAACAGTAAAACCGTACAAACTTTGATCTTTCCCAAACGATGGAATCCATATTGCGGGGAACCGGTAACCTTCAATGCCGTATATTAACATTCACACTTTTCCATGATCAGCGGCAAATGGTCCCCAGATAAAGTAATGGGTTTGCCAAAAACGAGAAAACAATGGGCCGAACTAAAAATAATAGTTTTTCGATAAGGGATCTGAGAATATAAATCTTGCATATCACAGAGAATGTCAAGGAAAAAAGGGAAGTGTGTCATGGGGGTGCCTGAACAATATTCATATCAATACCGCCCATCATAAAACAGGCCAAAATATTAAATAGATTTAAAGAAATTTTATATGTTCTATAAACTTGCATAGGTTCGTATTCAACGACCTTCAAAGAACATTGCTAATAACATCATTGAGTGAATTTGCGGGAATCATTTTTATTACCGCCACAGAAAACAAACAACGCTACTGTGATATAGAAATAGATGAACAGGGAAGTTTGGAAGCCACTGAATACGAAAAATATGAAAATATCGCAGGATTGGTTTTATTGTCTGTCTAAGGGCACTTGTCATTCCTTGTCACATTCGGATAATACCGGCTGTTGTGGCTCCTTTAGAGGCATTGTATGTGTCAGTGTCTGATTTCAGTCGACCGATTATAGTAAAGAGGCCAAGGTTTTGTTGAAATGCGATTTCCGTCTAAGCCTATTATTGACAAGGCTTTGAATCGTGTATTAAGTCCCCTCGGTCATAATGTGATGGCTTAATATTATGGGAAACGTGTTTTGTTCTAACAGTGCTAATTGGTTAAATTTATTAAATTTACCCGAACGTGTTCGTCAATAAATTGACTTCATCAGGGGTATAATGATAATTAAAATCAACACGTAGTTACGCTATGATCTTAACGCGTTGTACCTATTAGATAAGTTTATTAACCAGTATACAGTTATTTCATATGTGATTTGGGAACAGTCAAAATGTTGGCCCGAGGTGGAGGGGATAGAGGCCGACTGCCTCGGGCAACAGTTCAAAACACTATCCCCGACACCGAGGGACAACTGTTTGACTGTTCCCAAATCAAATACGAAGTAACTGTTTTATTACCTGATCAATTACTGTTTTAACAGTACTTACATATGAAAATGGAACAAGAATTTTTTTTTGCAAATATTTTTTTAATTAAACGTTGTTTTTTTTTAATTTAACAATCTTGTAACTATGTCACACTGTCAACATTTTTTTATGTCGGTAGGTTTTCATATTGTTTTTCTCTGTTATTTCATCAAAAAATCTTAAGGAAACTGTCATTTTGCTGACAAAATTTTAATTTGTTTTAAAACTTCACCACGTTTTATTTATGGAGAAATAAGCATTGGAGTCAATTTGTTTCTTTACTGTTCCACATGACATCATGACGTCAGAGCACACGAGGGAAACAGTCGAAACTATTGACCGGTCAACAGTTCGCAAACATGGACTTTTTTAGAATTTCAGAAAACAGTCATAACTTCGAAATTACATTTATATAAGGTATCAGGTGATAAATTAAACCATTTAATGCAATCAGATGATAGCGGGGATATCAATAGAAAAACTGCAAAAATCAGAACTTCAACCGAAACCTACAATGAAGATCGGTCTTCTCCGTGTGGCACTTCCAGATATGAATATAAACTTCAAGTAAAATACGTAAATCATTTTTGTCAAGTCGTGACTGATTATAATATTAGTTATTTTGACTCATGTAGACCTTTTCGCTGTTTCCTCCCATTCATCATTTCAAACTTTTTCTCTGGCTTTCTTTCTTCATTTTCAACTTCTATTAGAAAATGGATTTCTTCCATGATCCCTCGAATGGCATCGAACACCCCTTTATTCATCTCGCACTCATATATACCATTAACACCGTAATATTTGTCAAATGCTATATCCAAAATATTACACAATTGTTTGCGCTCCTCAGTGTTCTTCAACAGTACGTAAGACGCTGTTGTTGGAAGATATTTTTCACGTTGCATGTGCACAACAAGCAAGATGATTTGACGATATCTTGCAGCTGAAAAAAACACCAAAATTATTCAATCTCTAAAATATTTCAAATATCTTGAACGCCAAATACAAAATAACCAATATGATATTACATAATTAAGGCTCGGCTAAGAAATCGAACAGCCCCGACTCATCCGCCTCTGAGCAAGTAGTGGTACAGTATAAGTGGTAGAAATTCACTGCCTATGTAATCAAATATCGAACATGTTTTAAGTATGGAAACATTTACAAAAACACAAAGTAGGTATGGAAGCATTTACAACATAAATTATCTATGGAAACAATTATTATTACTATTAGAAACGGCTATTTTCGAATTCAAGCTTTCAAAATCCTCAAGTGATGACGGAATACCCATATCACGTTTTTAACACTTTTGATACTTAGTCAGGTTTCATGATTGAGTAATCGAGATTCTTGATACAAATACACGAGGGCTTTAACAATACACAACATTATTATTATTACTGTGCCATTTTGACAGACTTTAACCACATTTACCAAAACTCATACACTCCGATCAACAGGACGTTGCAGAATAATAAATGTTTTTTTCAGACTTAGTCATTTATCTTACGAAACTTTTAATAAATACCAAATCGGATATGCTCGGCATCTTACTCAGGTTAATATCTGACTAAGGTTTGTTACACACATAACAGTATGTGTTAATAAGTAATTCCGCAGTCGCCCGTATTTTTGTACAGGAAATTGACCATATCTATCACCCTTTACCGTTTTGTTTTCTTTTATAACACCTGTCATTGGTTGAAATTAGTGTGAACTTACGTTTTACGGAGGCCAAGGTATTCTTTATATCATCGTGTAATCTCGAGTGGTTGTTGCATACAACAAAAACTCGTTTTCCACTATTCTCATCTTCATTTAGATGCTGAACGGAACATTCTACTAGAGACATGTTATACCGCTTCATAATGTTTTTCAGAGCTGACAAAAACTCGTTGATACCTCCGGATGGAGAAGGAACAACAACTTCGACATTAATTTCAGGCCTTCTTTGTAGAGGTTTATCTGTTGTCAGTTCAGCTGAATAATAAAAATAAATACAATTTGATTACTTTTAGTGTAACATTATAACATTATAGATTTTTAACATCTGTCGGAAGTTAGTTAACCTTCATTGTTTCTTCTCGCATTGAAATCACATCGCCGCCTATTAAAACAAATGTAGCAGGAAAAATTGATTTGAATGTGTAATTATCGGGTCAGTCGCATTGACGGAAGCACGGACTAGACTTAATTCAAAACTGCAACCTGATTAGTATATGTACATGTAAGAACCTTTTGGGTGAATCGATATGATGCATTTAAGAACCTGGTTAAACCAAAGGGGCTTATATTTTGCCATTTACCATTCCAGTGCAGTAACCCCGCATCTTATCATTATCAATTATCGTTTTTTGTTTAGGGCGTCTTGTTGACAAACTGAAATATGCATATCAGGAATGGCCACATCCAGCAAATACATCCTCCCCGCAAAGCCAAAGAGCAGAGAGGCGAAGAGAGCATGGTTTTACAATAATCAGTTTAAAAAGTAGATGCAACAAACAATTAACGAAAGTGAGCTCCCGATTGGTTAACGCCTTGGAACGATCGGTGGCAAAATAACTTGCCACTGGGAAAACCGGGTTCGAGGAGCACCAACCTCACACTTTTCCCAACAGGTTCTCATACGAACTCACAAATACAAATTGGCGAATTGACTCCAACAGAACAATCAGGTCAGCAATTCTGCATGCGTCGTCTTTTATGATCTTATTTAACTGTCTAGTCTACGCATAATCGTAAGCTACTATTCGACTTCTAAATTAGGACTACCAGAAATTCAAGGAGCATTGTACAGCTCAATTACTTTTGCTTCGAGCATTTCTTCTATTGGTGTTTAATCGACGTTGGATATGGTCTCAATTTCATAGGCTTATGATCTCCAGTATCAATTGTAGCTTAAATGGCAGCAGTAGGAGTTTGTCGCTTTTTGCGGAGAGGCCTCTATTTTTTTCGAGAAGTGGTTTAATAATGTGTCGGTACTTCGGGTGAAAACTGAACTCTAATTCAGTCTTCAGACTCATTGGAGGTCACATTTTCCTCCTCTTTTACTAAAGAATTAATTTATTTTACCTCGGATATTTTGTCTAAACTGCCTACTGTACAATACTAGACTTCATAATTTTCATTGTTTGACCAGTGTTATTAATAATTCATAGCGGGAGTTTTCTATTACGTTTTAATGAGACTAAGCTGTCAGCCAAGGACAGCCCGTGGAGATCGTCAAAACAGTCGGCTACTGGTTGTAACTGATATTTGCCGAACTTCACGGAGTCGTGGTTTTTGACCTTTCTCGTCATTGTTACTGTAGTAAACGGTTGAACAATTATCGTGGCAGGTGACGTGACAGCTGCGGACATGTATATTTACTATATGAATGTTTTTTTTATTGGTATATACCCCCCGTTTATTCTTATTAGTTTCAAATCATTTTTTGTTTTTCTATTAATCAAGTAAAAGTCTTCGGACCCAATAACGTCAATACTACTGCGACTAACAGATTGTAAACTAATATTTGTTTTATTGGGACTTGACCTTGAAGGAATTTGATTAAAAATCCTTTCGCTAAGTTAGATGACCCCGCTTCCAGTATCAATTTATCCTCTTATTTTAATATTTCTATCGAATTTTAATAGGCACGAAGTGGGATTGTCTGGGATTTTAAAAGAAACGGCCTTTTCAAAACAATTCCCCAAGATCGTGGGGTTTTTGCTAGTTAAAACTTTTTGTTTTGGACAATTCCGCCTCAAATGACCACATTCCGAACATTTTCATAACTTATCGTTACTTTGACGCTCGTTATTTTGAGATACGGCTCTAATCGCTCGACAATCTTTAGTCGCGTGATTTTTCCTACCGCAGATCATGCATTTGTGCGTCGTCGCGCATGATCCACCTCCATTGGTTAATGAGTAGCTTGAAAAGTGACGTCATGTGCGTACCCTCTCCTATTATGTATTCGTTTTAGAAAATTTTGTTCTCGAAAAGCGAGATTTACTACCTTACTTAGATTGGTCGGGTTTCCGCGAATCAGTTTTACCCTAACGGCGTCACTCAACAGTCCATCAGTGAATTGACCTAATATGAGGACCCGTTGCATGGGATTAGTGATATCAAGGTCATCCTTACAAGCGTCTTTATCTAGCAAGAGTATTCTTTCTCCATAAGTCGCGATATTTTTCCCCTGGCCACCTCCTTACATTACGTAGTAACTTAAGAGCGTATTGCGGGTCTGTAATCTCGCCATAGCATAACCTTAGTTCTGTCTTCAACTGTTCGAATCTTACGGTATTGTTGTCTGTTAAATATCTTTTCAAAAAATCGCAAACTGGCCCCTCCAAAGTTTTAAACGTAACCTTAATTTTTCGATTTTCATCACAGTTATGCAGTATAAAGTTTATTTCTAATACAAGTTTCCAATCTTGAAATTCTGACGACTTGCCTGAGAATCGTGGTAACTGTGACGATGCAGTATTTGCGAATATTGTTTCCGGTAAGCTTAATAGGCTCTCCGTTAAGACTTGAAAAGGTGCCGGTTATTGTGGTGCGGTCGACATTTTCTTTTTAGCTCCTAAGAACCTACACATAACTAGGAAATAACTTAATTATTAGGCAAATAGGTCAAGGGCCCGAGGTAAAGTAAATATTCTGACCTGGTTCCGGTTTCAGGCAACCTCCTTTTACTTGCTTCAGCTGACTCTGACTTTGATAGCTGCTCTGTGGACTCGAAAGAACTCCACAAGGCAGTGCGGGCTGCAATTTTACAATTAAACAATATTGAAACATTTGTTTTACAAAATTTTAAATATTTTTAAAAATAATAATCAAATAAAATTATTTCGAAATCGTTGTCGTCGTCGTTGCCCTCGTCACTATTGTCGTCCGGTCTCGGTAAAAGAAAAACGTTTGCTGAAAGGAAAGAAACTAACTGTTTGACGGTCTGCTACTGCCACTGATGTTCTACGTATCCGCTGCTCTGCTTTCGGAACGTCTGAAACTCCAAGAATCCTGATGTCACAGCTCCTAAATCACGCATGTACCACTATGCGCCGGTAAATCAGTTCGATTAACTTGTTTTAGTATTGTCAAACTTCTCGGAATTACAGTCCTGAAAATCATGAAATTGACAATGGGATCGGAAGAGGATCGGAAACGGACTGCAAATCGGTTACCGTTAGGAGCGCAATAAAGCGCAATCGAATTAGAAACGGAATGGAATCGAAACGAATCTCTTAGAGCGTTTAGATCGCTTGGAGTGAAACGACCAGGGCGTTTTGACAGATCAAATAGCTTCTATTTATAGTTTATCAGATATATATAAAGTAGCGATCCTAATCGCTTCTACCGATTCTTTAATATCGTTTTGCTATCAAACTCTAGTAATAAAAACTAATTTAGCGATAATTATATGGATACAATTAAAGACATATAATAGATAATGATGAGTTTGCCATTCACTCGCATAATATTATTGAAGTTAGATTCTTAAAACATTTTGTATTAAGTGCCCTTTAAGCGTAAATTAATTAAAAACTACGTTACGATTTACCTTACACAAGCATGACAAAGTCAGAAATAATTTACAGGTACATTCACCCATGCTACATTATGCCGTGAATCTATGTTTTATTTAGAAAGGCGATTCGCGATTGAAATGTATACATGTACTACATGTAATACTTATAAACGATTGTGTACGTGAACATTTGTTATGTCTAGTATGAAATATAAAACCATAAAGCGCTGTCCGAAATTAAAAGAAAAAAATTTCGGTGCGGTGAAAGACGAAGAAGTATACATGACATTCACATTTTATTTTAAATTATTTTGTTATCAATTTTCAGCACATGACAATCACTTTTACTCCTATCTAACAGCGTAAATTACAATAACGGAAAGAATATTCTTAAATATTAAGTCTTTCAAAACTGCAATATTTCTGCGTACATTTACGCTAAAAAAAGTTTTAGCTCAACAACGGTATATTCTGTATGTATTGCTACTCCATACAGCATAAATTTACGCTAAAAAGTTTTATTTAATGCTTGATGTTGACTACAGTTCTAAAGCATTTACTGACTTGATTTACGCCAAACCAGCACGATTTATTAACGTTTTAAATGAATTTAAATCTCACTATCGGGTGTTATTTTACGCCGAAATTTAAAACTTCAATGCAATAAACGCTTACATTAAACTGATGTACTTCCTCAGTAACCACGGCTTTTAATCAATAAAATTAAACAAATAACCATACTGCAAATAAGAAAAATGTCACAGACTGAAATGTTTATTGAGCGCGAGATGCGTGATAAGTAATGAAAAATGAAAATAGGGAGCGAAAATAGGGAATAATCGTTTTGAGTGTAAAGATCGATTGGAGCGCATTGTCTGGAGCGAAAATATTGGATGCAATCGAATTGAATTGGGTCGCAATGGGAATGGATTCGGATCGGTTATAGATGACTTTAGGATCGGGAGCGGAAAAATTGTCAATTTCATAATTTTCAGTCCTATATTGAACAAAGTACATGTCCTAGTTTCAATTTTAATGTAAAAATTTATCGACTTTACAAGTTTGAAAATATTCCATAACATTTAACGCTGTGAGTAATTTTCCACAGTTATTATTTTCCATCAATAAGGAAATGTTACAAATGCCCGGTTGCTTATTCCACTGCATAAGAAAAATTAACCCGATACAAATTTGTGAAACCCAATTTGTCATTCTCGCTCGCACTTCCGTGACGGCAATAGGGAATCTTGTGCGGATTAAAGAGAAGCGTGCCGGACTCTCAATTCAGCCCGGTATTTATACCAAAAGGGACTGACCATCTACGTGATGTTCTAAATCATCTTATCGATGAAATGTCAGGCAACAGGCAAAACAAAAATTAAACCATTATTTATATCGGCAGTATTAGGGTCGATTTAAAGGCATGACTGCGGCGGCCATATTGGATATAACTCATATCCTGTGATCATGAGGTTATATTAGCGGTAGTGCGCATGTGCGATTTTATAGTTAGAATGACATCACCGCGTTATTTTCAGAATGACATTTAGAATAACATGATCTCCCGGAAGTCGTCTACGGAGCTGACTCATATACCCGATCTAGAGCTTGTTTCGCGTCCATTGAGGGTCGGGGATTCGGCTCAAGATGGAGAGAAAATGTCAATGATTTGCAAAGCATTACATAGAACATTTTGAGACGTTTTGTTAGATACCTTACACGACATGGTTTCGATTAAAACTAACGTAGATAATCTGTTTGTTCCGCATGATTGATTTCGGTCTGTTTTGCTATGTGTCGTGGATTTCAAAGTTCCTTTTTCATCTATTTCATCAAAGGTAAGTGATAAACCTATAAATTTTGGATTGGCGCATTTACTGGTATAGAATACATACCGTTCGATAACTGATTTCACACATGACTGATTTTTGTAAATGATGACTTAACACTGAAGATATCACGCATGAATGATTTCACTTCCGGTTTAACCATAAATCTGACAACTACTCATCGAACTCGTTCAAACGATACCCAACATCACCAAATTATGTCAAAATATAAGCAAATTCTGAAGATAATATGCATGACTGATTTCACTTCCGGTTTAGCCATAAATCTGACTTCTACTCATTGAACTCGTTCCAACGATACTCAACACATACATTATATGAAAATATAAGCAAGTACAGAAAACGATACGCATGACTGATTTCACTTCCGGTTTTACCACAAAACTGACTTCTACTCATCGAACTTGTTCCAACGATACCCAACATCACTATATTATTTCAAAATATAAGCAAATACAGAAAATGTTACGCATGAATGATTTCACTTTCTGTTTTACCACAAAACTGCTTTCTCCTCATCGAACTCGTTCTAACGATACACAACATAACTATATAATGTCAAAATATAAGCAAATACTTAAGATGATACGCGTGACTGATTTCACTTCTGATTTGACCATAAATCTGACTTTTGCTCATCGAACTCGTTCCAATGATACCCAGCATCACTATAATATGTCTAAATAATACAGAAACTGCTTTCTCCTCATCGAACTCGTTCTAACGATACACAACATAACTATAAAATGTCAAAATATAAGCAAATACTTAAGATGATACGCGTGACTGATTTCACTTCTGGTTTGACCATAAATCTGACTTCTGCTCATCGAACTCGTTCCAATGATACCCAACATCACTATAATATGTCTAAATAATACAGAAAATGATACGCATGAATGATTTCACTTCCGTTTTGACTATAAATATTACGTCTTCTCATCGAACTCGTTCCAACGATACCCAACATCACTAAATTATATCAAGATGATACGCATGACTAATTTCACTTACGGTTTTACCACATAACTGACATCTACTCATCGAACTCGTTCAAACGATACCCAACATCACCAAATTATGTCAAAATATAAGAAAATACTGAAGATAATACGCATGACTGATTTCACTTCCGGTTTCACCATAAATCTGACTTCTACGTGTTTGTCTTATGATCAGTTTTAAAGCTGCGATTGCGGGAAAAGTCATTAAATCTCTGAAAAAGCATTGAGACATGTTTATTTTGCATTCCAGTGTAAAGTGCGCTTGATTGAAAAGTAATTAAATCGACGAAATAGCGGCGATACGTGACTAATTTGCGTTCAGGCGTAAAGTGCGCTTGATGGAAAACTCATTTAATTGCCCATAGCGATCTGGCGTAAAGCTGCAGTCAAAATTGGCTATTATAGCAGTGAGGCATGTCTATTTCTCATTCAGTGCGCTTGATGGAAAACTCATTAAATCGCCTATGTTCGTTAAAGTAACTAGCTTCAAAACTATAACGAGATTTCTTAAAATTAACAGCCAATCACAATAAAAAACCATGACACTGTTTCTAAATTTAGACAAAAGGGTAAAAATCCTATTGAGCGTGTGTCATTCTTGTGTCAAACAATGTTCAGGACCTTACGGGAAAATGCATAGTGAAGGGTCAAAAACGAAACAACGAATGTCATTTTTGTGTTTATGCATGCAAAAACTGTTCAAAGTGTGTCATTTTTGTGGTTATGCGTGACAAATTTTGTTCAGGATCATACGGGAAAATACATTGTTAAGGTCAAAAACTATTCAACGAGTGTCACGTTAATTCTGTTAAAGCGTGACAAAAACTGTACACGTGTGACGTTTTTGCGTCAATCAATGACAAATTTTGTTCAGGACCATATGGGAAAATACATTGTAAAAGGTCAAAAACGATTCAACGAGTGTCATTTTTGTATCTATGCGTGACAAAAACTGTTCAGCATGTAAAGATTTTGTGTCAATCAATGACAAAAACTGTTAGGACCTTTCGTGAAAATGTATTATTAAGTGTCAGAAATGATTCAATGTGTGTCATTTTTGTGATAACGCGTGACAAAGAACTGTTCAACGTGTGACATTTTTGCGTCAATCCATGTCAAATTTTGTTCAAGACCATACGGGAAAATACATTGTTAAGGGTCAAAAACGATTAAGCATGTGTCATTTTATGTTAATGTGTGACAAAAACTACTCAAAGTTTGTCATTTTTTGTAACCACAACATAATGGATGTGTATTATTGTTAAAATTATAAAATTACTGACATATAAACGGTATATAACAACAACATAATTTTTCATTATCAGATTTTATTTGACAAATGTACATATCATCCTTGTTTTTGTCTAAAATGTAATAGTGCGTGCAGATCATTTGTACTAAAGTTCACAGTTTTTAGACTTTCGTCCAACATTTTAAATCGCCATGTCGAATAATGTTGAAATCCGTGCAGGCACCGGACGTAGTTTATGTCTGTATAACGCTCGTTGAGATACTTTGTGTCCACTTGACCTCTACGTTTCTTAGTACTTGTTGTTTGTCCCCATTTTATTTAAGATGTAAGATTCTTCCAAAACTCGCCGCTCATGTATAATCTGTTGCTTTTTGGCTCGAAACTGCAATCCATCGGTATTTCAACTAAAGCGCATTCCCATTGGTCCCTTAATGTTCACATCATATGGAACATCGACTAAAAATTGACCCGGTGTATTCTTAAAACCTTCCGATTTAGCCTTGGCCGTGATGTACATGTAGCAATCAATTTTTATGGACGCTTACAATGCCCGATTCTTACTTCGTTCGCGGATGCCGAGGGGTGGGGGGGGGGGTTGGGGGAAGGGCGGAGCTAACCCTGTCTGAGCGATTTTCCACACCCGAGAGGCCGTGGTTGAATGAATACTCACCGCGCCGCTATAAGACAGCCATTCGAGTTTGTCGCCATCGGGATGCTACCGTTTCCACTGCCGAAATGACGTTGCTGTTTCTTAAATTTCTCGTTCCCAGGTCGATCTGGCTATTTCCGTTGCCGTCGCGATAGGCGTCGCCCACTTTATATACCGGGCCATTTGTTAAATATGCTACCAACATCCACTCTCACAAAAAAATCTTTACTGTTAGGGGCGGGGCGTGCAGTCCTTTTGGATGCATATTCACGACAAATAGCAAAACAGACCAAAATCACTCATGCCGAAAAAAAACGGATTATCTACGTTATTTCTAGTCGAAACCATGTCGTGTATGGTATCGAACAAAACGTCTCAAAATGTTTCATGTAATGCTATGCAAGTCATTGAAATTTTCTCTCCATCTAGAGCCGAATCTCTGACCCTCAATGGACGCAAAACAAGCTCTAGATCGGGTATACGAGTCTGCTCCGTATACTTCCGGAAGATCATGTTATTACCTCACTTCAATATTACCTCATGACCACCGGATATGTCATATCCAATATGGCTGCCGCGCATTCGCAATCATGCCTGTAAAGCAAACCTAGTACTACTTATTTATAATATTGTCAATCTCGTAGTGGAAAGGCCATTACTTAAAACCATAACTCAATTGCTTAATATCAGTTAAACAGTTTAAACTCCGGCGAGTATCGTGTTGATCAGTGTTCATTAAACGTAACAGATCAGTCAGGTATGCGAAAGGCTTACTGTTAAATGAAACTTTGCACAAATGAATGTTACTTATATTTATTTTGCATATGGTATGACACGTTAGAACAGTAAAGAAAAATAACGAGATCTAAAAACCCTCAACTTCTATTTATACGAATTCACAAAAACTAAACAACACAAAACATCATTTTAAATGCCCACATTAGCAATGTGACACTGACAACAATTTATTGTGTCCTTGTGACTTACATAAATAAACTTGACAAGATATTCGAAAAAATGTATTTGCCCTTTAATTTCCTGGTCCCTTTCTGATCGCGTAAACGGATGACAATCACTGATTTCTCTTTAAGTAGTTGAAAGTTTTTTTACAAAGTACACAACATTTTCTGGTTAGTATCATTACATTAACGTGGAAATATGAAATTATGTTTTGTATTGCTTACTTTTGGTGCATTTACATACATAGAATTTCAAGGCATTTTTAGATCTAGTTTTTTCTTTACTTCTCTAACTTGTCTTACTGTATGTAAAATAAAGATACATTAGCCGAGTTACATTCATTTCATTCTGATTAAAACCATCTCCTAAAACCGCAACGCTATCAGGATCTGACGACGAGTAACTAAAACGTGTTTTTATCACTAACCCTTTGAACCAATCAGATTGTAGCCTACAAAATAGCAAAAGTGAAAGTAAACATAATATTTAAAACCATGGAAAGTGTTTACATCCTTTTAATACATATTTTAATGAAGACACATGTATTTATATAGTATTGCATTTATTTTTAATGTAAGTAAGAAAATAACTATTCCGGCATAAAAACTTTTTAGTTGTTTTTAATAAGCATTTTCAATTTAAAATACAATGTACCTGTGACATATACGTTGCTAATTTGATTTTTAAGCCTTACTGTAAAAAGTGACAAACAGGTGTTATTATTTTATGTACCAAATTTGGTAAATTTTATTCCATATTTCGGCTGAAGAGATTGTCGTATTTGATTTTCGATATATTTGAAATCAAATTGTGTACATTCGCAATATTTTGGTTGCATTGATATTGCAAAATGTTTTATTAAAACAAAAAACAACAGAAAATATTTTTTCGCATAATACGTTCCGTTTATGATTAAAGTGATTAATACTGTAAACATTGTATGAGCTAACAGTTACCGAAAATCATCACCATCAGATAGATAACAATAGTTGCGTATTTTTACTTTTTTATATATTTAATTTTACACATTTTAAATCAAGGATTTGTAAAGTTTTGTGCCTCTGTGTAAACTTTGTGCACTATTAATCTGAACTTTATGCTAAACGCACTTTTAAATATTTCGATGGCCATTTTGTAGGTAACTTTCATGTAACAACCAGAGGGTTGCGAGATAGAACCTCATAGACAGTGGAAATTATTGAATTCTTTATCATCTGCTGTGTTTCTTTTAAATTAATGAAACAATGGTTAAAATATTCATGTAACAAAAGCTTTTTAACATTTCTTACTAAAATATTTATCATTTTTTTATTTCTGAATCTATTTATCATTCCGTTTTGATTAGTGAATAAACCTATCAGCAAAACTGGAACTACTTTTAAGTGCAATTTGACAGCATATCTCCGATACAAAGGCCAGTAGTCCAGCTGTTTAAAGACAATAACTTGAAGTCAATGATTATATTATGGCCGTTGTTCTCAATGAGCTGCTGTGACCATATCACAGGGTGCTTGTTAGACAGCCGTTAGACAGTTGTAATAATGTAAAATGATATGGCCACGACTTGCATCAGACATGTGTAATTAACTGTTTTAAATTTTGCAACATTTTATCATTCGATAACACCTTAAAGATGCCATTTCTAGTATATATCGTTCACATATTTTTCTGAATGTAATTTTTACCATAACTGAAAAGCAAACATTTATTTATGGTTGAATTACGGAACTTTTAATAAATTTAAAGTTTAACATGACATGGTAAACGTATTCATAATATTTTACATTATTATATATTATGTACTATAAAGTACATGTATATACAACGTAGACTTGGTCGTTGTCATCAAAATGTTTCGAACTGTGACAATTTTCGAAACAAAGTACTGTGAGAGTGTAAGATGTATAATAATGCAACACTGAAAATAATTAATAATTGGTCTTTTCATCAAAATGCTTCTTTTTTCAAAATCTAATATTAAACCTTTTAAAATACAATATGGTAAAGCCATAAGACGTGTAATAAGGCCAAAAATTTATTAAGAACCTTGTTTCTGATTTTAGTCGTTTTTTAATACAATAAATACAAACCGGGCATGTTTGGCATCAAACTCTGGTTATTTTTCGACTGATGTTTGTTACACATGTCACGGAGTACACGCCTTTCC
The DNA here is from genome assembly GCA_038501625.1 of Corbicula japonica. Classification (NCBI taxonomy): domain Eukaryota; kingdom Metazoa; phylum Mollusca; class Bivalvia; order Venerida; family Cyrenidae; genus Corbicula; species Corbicula japonica. Next base: position 342,590 of record JAZAYU010000262.1, on the reverse strand, counting down.
AATAATTCGATGATTTTTTTGTTACCTCCCCTGTCCTGTCACGTGACTGTTCTACGGGAAAAATGATTGTTCGCTGTATAAACGTAATAGGGAATATGTACCATCAACTTTCGATTTTATCATAAAAATTCTTTTTTTGAAAATTATATTTTCTCGTTGAAATAGTAAAAATACATCAGCGTCATGGTATTTTTTATAATAATTTATAAAACAACCAAGTTTCTCTGACTAAAAGTGTCAAGTCATTATTCCCCGCGTTAAACACTAAAGGACTTAAACTAACAGCCTGTGTTCTCTCCACGGCTAAATTGAGAATCGTTTCCGGATTAGCGTGTCTAATCAACAACTGACATCATGTTATGCATATTTCGGCGGCGATTGATTTTGAAGGCGGCATGCCATAAAAATGTCAAATTGTCGAGCACAAGGGGTCGCCTGTCAATTACTTAAAGGGACAGATATCATTGACCAAAAGAGATCGTGTAATAACTATTTGCTGGGTATCTGCACCTCCCAATTTCGAAGTATATCGGAGTCATTTAATTAATGCATGTGTCAGCAAATGTATTTGATTCAGCCTTTTAGCCTTTTTAATCCACATAACGACATGTTATAGAAACAAAAGCCGTAAATAAGAAACAAGTGTTTGGCTTTTACGCCAAAATTACAAACTGCCATATTTAAATACAAATATTCCCATCTTTATTGGGAGCCGGCATCGGAATCGTTGAATTTTATTCTACGAATGATACTTATGCAACAATCAGATTACACATCCTTTATTATTTCAATCATATTTTTTGTTTGTAAGAATACGTAAAATTAAAGAAAATCAAAATAAAATTATTTATTCGTAGAACATAAACACCATAAATTATTAGGACATTTCTATAGTTCAAATGAGTAAGTATCAACACATTTAGATTGTAATTTTATATAATATGTCTACAGATCATTTAACCAGATGTTGATATATTACGATTTCCGGATTATAGCTCATTACCAGTATTTGGAACTATCACACCAGTAAAATATAATTTTCAGCAGAAAAGACAGTAAGAAGAAAATGTTGTACAAAAATTGGTACAATTAATGCTTATGTTTGTTCAAATTGTGTTTCATACTGCCTACTATCAACAAGAATGGTACATGTTCTTAAAACATTAAAAATCTAAATATCTCACAAATGTGAAAATAAAAAAGTGAAAATAAAAAAGTCTGGCCAGAATGACAGACCAGCAACTTATTTTTTCACCGTCGGCGACAAAACGCAGACCTTACTATAGTGGATAATGTTAGCTATTATGTGCTTATGCCATAGTCCGATCGTTCAACTTTCCCGCAGAGCCTCGTTTTGGATTGATTGCCTGACACGGGAAGTAACTCGTACAGGACTGCGAAACTGTTTATTGGAAAGGCGTATATGTGGTCGTAAATAATTTTACAAAATTTAGTTGCCGGGATTTCTTGACGGAAAATGGACCATATCTACTTCGGGCCTCTCCTAATATACTTGAACAAATAGATAACTAATGTAATGTAATTTTAAATACGATGGCTGAAAAAAGCGATATACTCATTGGTAATTTCACAACAAATTTAGCGCAAAATTAGATGTCCATACGTTGATGTTATATGGTTCAAAATCTATAAATCGATGAGTTTCATGGCACACTCGCTGTTATGGTGGTGCTTTAAGAAAAAAATTAGGTCCATCTTGGTCTTCTATTACATTCCAAACACATGTAGCAAAAATAGTTTTGCTGGAATACAATTTATTAAAGGTGCACGAGATAGAACATTTGAAATGAAATCCTGTGAAAATTAAGAAACTCTAACAAATGAAAGAATTTGGGAAGTAAAAGAAAACTACAAAGTCTTTAAGAAAAGACTAATAAAAAAGCCAAACTTGATTATGGTTCACCTTTAAATAACTTGCCTGATGTTAATGAGGAGAAACTTAAACATCTTTGAGACATTTTTTCCAGAAAAAATGTGCAAAGAACTTGTTGTGAGAAGAACCAATCCTTATGAGATATGCACGTATATTGAAATAATTGAACAAATACTTGTGGGAAAATGTAACGATGCCCTAGTTGAATGCATTTTACTGGAAATTCATACTTCCCGAATTATGCTGCCGAAGATTAAAAACGCCAACACGAATTAGGAACCCTGTAATTCCATGGGTAATACTTCTTCTTTTAGGGTTTACTCACTCAAGTGTTTAAACAATTACTGATATCATGGCATAACATTGAAATTGTTGTGCATCACATCCGTGTTGTCGGATCATGTTCCACCATGTTCGCCTTTACAATCATTGCATTTTTATGACCAAAATTGGACTAGTGCAAAAGCAGATCAATGTGATCGCTCACATGTGATTAAACCAATATACATGTAATTAAGTGTTAGCGTCCCGGTTATCATCATGATAAATGTGAATATTTCATAGTTCTGAAAGAAAAGTTTATAGAATATGGTAAATTTATTGCATGTGTCATTTGACAGCATTATTTTTTTATCATGACTAAACGCAAAGTCTTCCGCCATAAATACTTTTAAACAGTAATAATTTCCTGAACATCAATGGCTTGTTAATTACATCTACACTTGTGATAGATTCATTATGTTATTAGGACCTAGAAGTAAAATAATAAGTTCCATATCAGGAAGCACAGGTGAGGTGTAGCCCATGTCATATAAAATTTACATATTGAGTAAAGTATTACAAATAATAATATTCTTTTTTATGTAATATTATTGATTAATAAGTTGATGACCCTTTTAATTATATTATCATTTTAGTATCAACCTCATCTGCCGTCTTGCCAACCTTCCACTTCCATGACTGCTCACAAATTTCAATAAGCCAAGGTAAAGAACTTGAAATAATTTCAGCCATCACAGATAAATATATAAATACTCTTTTCATTATTGTTGAATCAATATTTGATGATTTTTATTTAGATCTAGCAAACTGTTTTTAAAAGTCTGTTTTCCATAACTAAATGAACATGTATAAACATGAATACCGTCAAGTTTAATGAAAATATGAGCTAATTTGAAGTATATTGGCTTCGTTAAATGGATGTTAAAGCAGCGAAAATTAAACTAACGCGAAATATAATGATATCACAGTATACAGTCAAGTGTAAGTAATTGCACTTGAAATCCATTTACATAATACTTGATAACTTGACATGAAATGATGTTTTTCAAGGACTCTTGATATCATGTGATGAGTCATGTTGTATTCAGTGTGCATTACTACTTAAAATATAACATTACATATAATATTACATTATTTTACTTCAAAAAAGGACAAATCTTTTCTTCAAATACAAAAACATTAGACACATTATTTAGTGCTTTATTGCAGAAGTGTCGTCTGTTAGAATGGGAACTTTATGAAGTGAATGAGACCATAAGACCTGATATTAAGTCAGCAATGAAACTATGGCAAAAATATCAGATAAAGCGATTTCCACAAAAACTTTCATGATGTCCTAAACCTGTGCCACCATCACGGAAACAACAAGGTACTTAGCAGAGAAATCAGATGTAGGAGGTGTTCTTACCATGCATGTACAAAAGTTGCATTATCATGTCTTTCAGTTCATAAATACATGTTTTATGACATGTGCGAATAGTGTAGTTCCAAATCAGTCAGCATAATTGTGGCATGTGATCAAAATTTACTTTTTTTATATTCGTTATATAATTTAGACAAACATGTATATCCACCATGATTGATAAATGACAAAGTTCACGTTATATAACATTAAATAAGCTATATTCTCTTAAACTGTAGAAAACAGTGGATATTTCTCCTATCGAATCACATATTCTTAAAAAAATATAACATTGCCACTCCTAAAAAAACTAAACGACGGAAAACGCAGATCATATCATTTTATATACAAGTGCAATTTAAACATGTTAAAGAGGTGAAGATGTTGCTTTTTTGAAATTGTAATTGTCGGTCATCCTGATGACCGACATATTATAATAATCGACCAAACTTTAGTCTAGATCATCTAGACTTTCTGTCATTGATCAGTGTCACACTGCTCTGACGAACGTCTAGAGACATCGCTATATAAAAAGTCTGAACGACAGGTGGCGCTTGTGTATGGTAAACAAATCCAAAATCAATCGTGATTTCTAATGAAATTTGTTAACAGTGCTTTAACTGTATTTCTCCCACACTGGGCAAAGTGAAATTTAGATTATATGGTATCGAGCTACAAAATCAGGTATGTGGTTTATAAACAAATGACGTTTAAGTTCTTGCCTACCCCATTTTACATAAATGAATGCAAATATATGGCACGCCGTTGCTGCCTATTCGTGATTATGGGTTTAGACTGTCACGTTGTATGGGTGGACGGGTGGTCCAGTGGTAACGCGTTGGTCTGCCAATCCGGAGGTCGTGAGTTCGAATCCCGAACACGGCACTGCAAATTTCTGTATTACACGTCTAGTGTTTTCCACCCAACTAAGTACTGGTTCTCTTCCAGGAAGTAGAATTTCAGTGCGTGTATCGGTGCTATACACCGGGCACGTTAAAGAATCAGAGGGTCTCTTCGAAAAGAGCTATGGTAGCGCACCCGGATTCCCTGTATCTGTATCTAAAAGCTATCTCTTTATAGTTATCTGCACCTGTCAGATGTAATTGTATATATAGATATATGTGTGTAAATACTCGGTGGTGGTGTTGATATATACTTGGCGATATCATGAATATGATGGTAGGGGTAACATACTTCCTCCTATAATGGAGCGAAAAGAAAGTGTACATATACGAAAAACCTTATCTTTTTGTGAAGAGGATTGCTCCTATGAATAAAGGAGGAAATTACAAAATACATACATACATATGGTATGGCAGTTGTCATTGTACGGTAATTGATAAAGAGGAAGAATATCAAAATTTCTCTAACGGAAAAAAATGCAGTTCTTTCAAACTTTGCATAAATAAATATTATTATGTATGTTTATTATTTATACGTTTAGAAAATGTTAGAGCAGTAAAGAAATAGTTTGACCTGAAAAATACCCCTACATTCTACAGCCAAACACAAAAACAAAGCAACACTAAACATCAAATTAAATGCCTTCCTCAGCTTACTTGAACACGCCTTTGGGCGCAAAAATACAGTTAAAAATGCGTTTCAGTAAACATCAATTCAAATATTGACTGACAAACAGATAATATTATTTATGTTTTAACCTGAAATGCTTTAAATTGTGGGATTCAATATGTTGGACAAACAGGACGCCCTTTGAAAACACGTTTTAGTCAACACTGTTCAAAAATAAGAAACAATAATAAAATCAATACATTTTTATATAAACTATCAGGCCGCGCTTTACAACATGTTAATATTCAACCTGTTGAAAAAAATTATATTTGATAACAGTGCTTCAGGGGCATTTAAAATTAGAGCAAGGCTTATTTTGGAAAATAATTGGATACAAAAACTCAAAACACCTTATCCACTAGGTGAATATGCACCGGTAGAAGTATAATATGATTTAAGTTAAATCTTTGATTGAGACATTCTATGTACTTGACATGTCATAAAAGTCATAATTATCTAATATTAGCGCGAAAGCAGAAGGTGAATTATCGTTATCTTAATACATAAATGTTATTGCCAGATGTTTATATTTTCGAAATATGAATTAAAAATAGGGTGTCTTCCGGTTACTTTTTGTGTAAAAATAAAAAGGACGTAAAAGCAGAGTTTTTCGTTCGGATCAACTGTAATTACTGAACATATTCAACCGACTTTCATGGGGCCGTCACACTATGACGTTCTGGCCAGCGTTCTACGACGATTGATGAAACGTTGATAGTCGTCATGGTCGCTGGGATAATGCCAGAAGTGCGTTTTTTTGAACGCTAGTGAATGCCGGTGAACGTCAATGATCGCCAGGAATCGGCGGAGAACGCTGGTTCGGAAAAAGTTTGAATACGCACAAAAATTTTCTGTGAAACGAGCGTTCTTCAACGTTTAATTGTAAACGCTGAAGAACGTTTGAGAACGTTCGTGGAACGTTTTACTAACGTTTGCCGAGCGTTGAACGCGTTCGGCTATCGTCAGACAGTCGTTACTCAAGCGTTACTTGATTGTTACAAATCGTTTGCCTTGCTGTGAACGACTCACTGGCGACATGTCAACGACCGCTAAACGGTCCCCTAGCGAACGCAGCGTGTGAATAAAGTGAAACGAACGTCCTTTTGACGTCCATTGAGCGTCATTCGAGCGTTACCCGAGCCTCCATGCCTCAGCACGCTCGTTCAACTTTGACAAATCGTTCTTGGCGCGTCAGTGGCCCGTGAGAACATGCTAATGATTTTAGGATTTTCTTACCTGGTCGCTGTTAGACGCTTTTAGTGCGTTAGACACACGCTAGACAAAACCTTAATAACACGCCAGATGTGTCATCCTCATTCTAGAACGCTCAAAAATTGAACGATTGAAACGTTAAGAGAACGATGACCAGAACGTCATAGTGTGACAGCCCCTTCACATTTATCCCCGATCACAAATTATAAGTCGTCGGTTAACAGAAAATAAAAAAAGCCAAATTTTGTTTTACTTTTGCTTTAAACATCGAAGGATATAGCCAAACAACTGGACGGAATTTATACAATTAAATTCAGTAAATAAAATAACGGATACATGTGGTTATTACAACCGTCGACTTACCACCCGATATATATGTTTCGGCTTAATGCTCTGTAATAAGAAAGCAATATATGCATATCAGGAATCGCCACACTCAACAAACGCAGCCTCCCCACGCAGCGAAAAAGTGTGAGGTTGGTGCACCCTAGAACCTGGTTTAAACCCCCACTGGCAATTTGTTTTGCCACTGACCGTTCCAAGGCGGTATCCCCAAAGGTTCTCTTCTTCGTTAATTGTTTGTGGCGTCCTATTTTAATTGACATACTTATATAAAACATGCGCTCTCTCTCTTCCTCTCTTCTTTTTCGCTGCGTGGGGAGGCTGTGTTTTTTGAGTGTGGCGATTCCTGATATGCATATTTTGCTTTTTTTTTCCATTAAAAATAAATGTTGACTTTTTCAGAGTAAGTATCTGCTGAGTTGGAATATTTGTCAAAACTCTAATTTTTAACAAAACATTGTTAGTTTTGTTTTATCAAAGAAATATCATTACTGATGACTGATTTAAGGACTCCTTGACTGTGTTATTCACTGTTTAGCTTCATTTTGTTTCGTTGAAATAGATCTTTCAATATCTGTGTAAAATGTGGGCGGCCTCCTTGTTAGGTATATTATTATCACAATAAACAGTCATGGACTTAAAAATACAAATGCTATCACCTTTGCTTTACATGATTAAGGAACACTTGTTTAATTAATAATCATGTTGCCTTTAAATTTAATCGATAAAGCTGCACCACTGAATATATTTTTAAGGAAAGAATCTTTCTATTAAATTTAAAAGTTTCCCTGATTTTCCAAAATTGGAACAGTATTCTGGTTTAAATAAACAAAAGAAAATGGAGAATACATGTACAAATACAAATCAAAGAACACAAAAATAGAAAGGCATTAGTGCAACAAAGAAATTAATATATTAAACGATTCAAATGAACCAAAAGTAATTCACTCGTTACTGGCTGTTTTTACAATTATTTAGTATAATTTACAATTAGCTTGTATTGTAAAACCTACCCCTGCCCTAAAAATACAATTATAAAAATGTTTGCTGCTGGCAGGGATTGATGCTTTTTAACTTACAATTTCCGTGCGACGTTGGTTTTTTCCACGCCCGAGGAAGAGATCAAGTATGGCACCCATCAATAGAAATCTGTATGAACAAATGTTTACGCTGTACACAAGCTTAAAAATTAAGGTGGATGGACACGTTGCTCAGTCAGTTTTGACGTCAAAAATAGTGTCCAAACCATAGTTTTTGCCAAATGTTTATATTATTTGAAATATGAAATAAACAATGGGTGTCTTCAGGTTCGGGTAATTGTTTGCGTAAAAAACACGTAAATTCAGAGTTGTTGCGTTCGGATCAACGACGACGTCATTTTTAAATTAATACCCAACGGCGTAAATAATTGAAACACTATTTTTAACCTCTATGCGAAAAATTGTTAAATTCTGTAGCGTTAACTCGTATTTAAAACAAATCAAAATTCCTTGACAAATATATACTTTCTTTATTGTTTTTCAAACATTTAAATTTATCAAATATATATCATAGGACAGTGTACACTTTTGGGTTTTTGCATGTATGGAATGTACGGAATGCATGCTCACGATATGGTTTTTTAAAGAAATTTCATCAGCAGAAATGAAGAATATAATTTATCGAAGTATGTTATATAGTAAGAAACTGTCTTTGTCCGTTGGCCATTTTGTTCTTTATTAAATTTAGTTATGTTGAAAGTCCTTATCCTGAAACTCTGTAAGCAACCCCTATGGTTTGTTTTCGCGTCTAAACCCATACGTGTACGCGAGTACCTTTGACGCTGTTTTGTCACCAACTTTTTGCTGACGAACATGTCATATGAGGACAGATTGTTTCTTTCGTTTTTCAATCTTTTTCTTTTAATTGTATGCATTAAGATGGAACGCGACACTTTGCGAATTTTTGAATTTCTTTATGAAATTTGGTATGGTATTTATTGACGATAATTCCAGCATGAATCCACAAACCGTTTTTCGATTAATCAAATAGTTGTTTAGATATTTACCTTCAAAGTTAGCTATCAACGCCAGTTTTCTGCAGTGACGTCAACGACACTCGCCGATCACTTTTTCGGGGCTGGCAGAAAATTGGGGTTTCCAATTTCATTTATTTTGTTCACAGATGAATTTGCGCTGAAAATACCTTTCCGGTGATATAAGATTTAACATAATGTGACCAGTTTTGACAACGTTGTGTACCGTTAAACGACGTTTTTGCATTAAAAACGAAGTCGAGATTGGCCGTTTTTCTGTCGACTTTTTCAAAATTGTGAAAAATTCCCGAATTTAATTTTTGTTTTTTTTGCTTAAAAATTTTGAAAAAAAGCAATTCCAATCGAATTAGCGAATAAAATTTGGGGGTCACCGACTTCGTTATTTCGCTATGGCCGTTTTCAGCATCCCTTCAGTATTTCTTTTACGTGCATAGACTGACGATTTGAACAGTTTTAATTAAATGTCTATAACTACACAGAAATCTTGTGCGTGTCTTGAGTAATTAAGAAGACTATTAAATAAATTTAGCACGCCTTTGCGAAAATGCTTTGACAATATGAGAAGAAAACAGCAGAATTTATGAAATTGTAAGTATAACATCGAAATACTTGATAATTATAAGTGTAACGTCCGAATACAAATAACTGACGTAAGTATTATACGCATTTTGGAATGCTCGTGTTTACCCCCTGGTAACGGTTTTAAAGATATTTTTGAAAAATCAACATAAGAGAAACATAAGAGAAATCGATTAGATGTCATTTTATATGATAATTCAATTCAACTGCCTCTGTGGTGTCTTTTGACGAAGTTTTTAATTAATGAACTAATTTTTTTAACGTATTTTGTTAAAAGGGGAGAGGGGTAATTAAAATGATAATAGCACAATAACTAAGTCGGTGACCCCAGAATTTTATTCGCTTATTCAATTGGAATTGCTTTTCTCAAATCTTTTAAGCAAAAAAATCAAAAATTAAATTCGGGAATTTTTAACAATTTTGAAAAATCGACAGAAAAAGGGCAAAACTTGACGTCGTTTTTAACGCAAAAACGTCGTTTAACGGTACACAACGTTGTCAAAACTGGTCACATTATGTTAAATCTTTTATCACCGGAAAGGTATTTTCAGCGCTAATTCATCTGTGAAAGAATAAATGAAATCGGAAACCACAATTTTCTGCCAGCCCCGAAAAAGTGTTTGGCTATCGTCGTTGACGTCACTGCAAAAAATGGCGTTGATAGCTAACTTTGAAGGTAAACATCTAAACAACTATTTGATTAATCAAAACACGGTTTGCGGATTCATGCTGGAATAATCGTCCATAAATGCCATACCAACTTTCATACAGAAATTCGAAAATTCGTAAAGTGTCGCGTTCCACCTTAATCAACGTTAAATAGACGTTAACACGCCGTCCGGTATTATTTGAAATTATGACGTCGGTTCTGATCCGAACGCAAAACTCTGAACGTTTTTTTATCTTTACGCAAAAGGTAACCCGAAGACACCCATTTTTTTCATATTTCAAAAATATAGACAGCTGGGACTAACGTATTAAAGATAACGATAGTTCACTGTCCGCTTTTGCGCTTATGTCAAAGGTAGTACGGGTACGCTAAAAACCGTGCACAAACAGCTTCCATTACGCAGATTTTTATTATATTTAAAGTACATAGAATGTTTCGATTCAAAGATTTAACTAAACCCATGCTTGTTCTTGTGCATTTTCCGGGCAAAGTTCGTGTCATTTGACTTAAACTACATAGTAAAATCTTTACGTTTAGGGAAAAAAATGGCAAAAATCAGGGTGCCTCGATAGAGGGCGTTGTTTTTCAAAAGCCTTCGTCGGAAGGTGAAAATATTTTGCATATTTCAATTAAGCGATCCTTACACATAATTCTGACAAGATTTCAAAAGATTTGGATATTTTTTTTGTAGTTTTTGACGTCAACATTGTTGAGCAACGTGTCTATCAATCCTATATTTTAATCTAGAACGTTTCCTCGAACTATGATGCCCCAGTTCTACATCAACATTTGTAGTAAAGGGCCATAACTCTGGTAAAATGGCCTCAGAAAAAATCTTTTCTTTACGATAATCTAAACATCCTGCTTGATCATCTGTGTAAGTTTTAAAAAAAATCGTCCTGAAAGTTAATTAAGAGTTGATGCCACAAGACTTGATGTAGGGATGCACGGACGGACGTACGGACGGACGAGTGCAACTCTATATGCCCCCCAATTTTTAGGGGCATAAAAATATCTATCGAATTATTATTTTGCAAACATTCTTATCTCAGTATATTGTCAGGAAAGTAGGGACACTTAAATTAAAACTGTATAATTTATTAATAATAAGAAACAATATATATCTTGTTTGATTATAACATTGCATTACTAAAACGTGAAAACAATTTATATGCCCAAGAATTCTTACTTGAAGCACCAATGATTTAATTTCAATAACTACGATCGTTTTTATTAATTTCCGAGCCCTGCGAACCGCGTACATTGATCGTTCTATCGACGGTCATAAATGTGTTTCTTTAGCATAACATTTCATAAAGTTATTTCAGTCAAAAGTGTTAATCTAAATCGGGCACACTGGTTACCCGTCTCAAAGGTCAAAGTTCTATTTTCGGTTAGTATGTCACATATTTGCGAAGAAAATAAGTTTCTGGAACAAAAATTTGTAAATTATCGATGCAATTTGGCAAAATTGTACATGTACATCAATATTTCTTTAATTAAAATGCGTTAAACCAACAAATATTTGCGACCAATTTATTTTCGCTTACATGGAATTCGCGTAAGCGAACGAAACGTGAGGATTTATTTGCAAGATTTCGCGAATTTATTCGGAAAATAATGCTTTTTCTTACATCATTTTCTATATGTGATTGAAAAGATAGATGACAGAAGATTCTTTTTCCACGCACAACGTGTTAAGTTTCTGCATTTGGGAATGTTCTACTTTGTTAATTTACTGACGTTGTTCAAAAACAATGGTACAAGTAACATAAAATCATAACAGCGGAAAATCCATATTACGCAGGTGAAGCAGTTCCACGAATTTGTTTTTGGAAATCAGAAAACGTAAAAAAATACTCGCGGGTATATCCGATCTTGCCAAAACGCAAAATGTTGTACATGTATGCGCGAATATTTACTGTTTACAGTACGTTGAAGGCAAATTCTCTAGTTGTTATTTATATCTTCGTTCTTTAACAAGTTATCTTAAAACATTGTGTGGTAATTTAAAGTGATAGATTATTAGTGACACTACCATTAAAACATATAAATGCATTCGTTTGGGCGAAGCTTTAAATACATAGCTTTGCTAAACAAATAAAATTAAATGAACAGAATAAATCAGAAATTTGATTTTTAGTAAAAAGCTCGTGTAAACGTTTACAAGGTAAAAAACTACATTTGTATTTAATTTAAATTATTTATACATACGATTGTATTACGTCAGTGGTAACGACTTCAAACGATCGCAGAACGCTAAAGCTCGTTTACGTGGCTATTATTCCAGACCTGAAAATCACTCGCAAATACCAAATCAATTTTATTTTAGAAATGAGCGAATTGTGTAACTGAACCGATGGCAATCAAATACTACCCACAGAAAGATAGAGAGATAACGCGCTTGTCAGATGTAAAAGGCTGACCAAAAACTTCCGCTAGACGTTGTTTACAAACTTCAATTTGACAATTATGAAAATATTATCAATTTGTAATTCTAAAAACTATGTTTACACGCTTCAAACCATCGACATGACTTCATTTCAACCCAAGTGCTCTCACCAAGTTACAAACGTATTAAAACTAATTATAACTGCTAGGCTTCCGAATTGGAAAATGTGGTGAATGCGATAAAACAATCGGATACATTGAGATTTTTTGTTTTCTTCGTCTCTTGTTAGAATGTCTTTAAAATTTAAAACAAACAGCAAACTGTGTTTTACAAATGGAATATTTTTTTAGTATGTGGTTTTTGGGTATAACATAGTATGTAAAAAGGTAAATCTAAGGTTATGTTGCATCCGATAAAATGAAATTGTGTATTCATAATATACAACCCTTAAAAACGATGTGGTTTTCTTTTAAATAAGATCAAACTGTTATCAAACTGTAAACAACTCATATCTGTGGTTTAATTTGTGTTATATAGCAATGGGAAACAATGAAAGCACAAGCTCTGGAATAGCTAAACCAAAGAATCTTGATTTACCATCAGACGAAGATGTAACACGTGAAGTAGAACAACAATTAAAGGAAAAAGATGAACAATTGCGGAAGTTGGAAGCCGAAAAACGCGCAGGTTCGTACAAAAATAATAATGTTTTCGTCTAATTGTATGATGCTTCTAGCTGTTTTGACGTAATATGTAGCTTCTAGCTGTTTTGACGTTATATGTAGCTTCTAGCTGTTTGACGTAATATGTAGCTTCTAGCTGTTTTGACGTAACATGTAGCTTCTAGTTGTTTTGACGTAATATGTAGCTTCTAGCTGTTTTGACGTAATATGTAGCTTCTAGCTGTTTTGACGTAATATGTAGCTTCTAGCTGTTTTGACGTAATATGAAGCTTCTAGCTACTTTGACGTTATATGTAGCTTCTAGCTGTTTTGACGTAATATGTAGCTTCTAGCTGTTTTGACGTAATATGTAGCTTCTAGCTGTTTTGACGTAATATGTAGCTTCTAGCTGTTTTGACGTAATATGTAGCTTCTAGCTGTTTTGACGTAATATGTAGCTTCTAGCTGTTTTGACGTAATATGTAGCTTCTAGCTGTTTTGACGTAATATGAAGTTTCTAGCTATTTTGACGTAATATGTAGCTTCTACCTGTTTTGACGTAATATGTAGCTTCTAGCTGTTTTGACGTAATATGTAGCTTCTAGCTGTTTTGACGTAATATGTAGCTTCTAGCTGTTTTGACGTAGTATGTAGCTTCTAGCTGTTTTGACGTAATATGTAGCATCTAGCTATTTTGACGTTATATGTAGCTTCTAGCTGTTGTGACGTAATATGCAGCTTCTAGCTGTTTTGACGTACCATGTAGGTTCTAGCTGTTTTGACGTTATAAAAGCAGATACCTATACAGTGTTACGGAAAAAACATCAAAATACTAAACAAACATTATTAAAAGGAGACACTAAATTTTGACAAGTGAGGTTTAAATGGTATCATCATTAGATGGTTCGCTTAAATTCGTGAGTTCTGGTGAGTTAGTACGCTGGGTTGCCCTTTTTTGGTACTCTACTAGGCTATTTATTCTACGTTCGTATTCAATTACCAGTCAAATGATAAAAAAAGTACAAGTACGATGTTCTTTGTGCTTCAGAAAGGCAGGGCTACAAATATATATATTTGTGAAATATTTGCCTTTACTAATGCAATAATGCCGTACCTAGGTTGTTGGGAAGCACATTTTTAAATTGGAATGAAAATGAATGGTTAATAACATAATATCTTTTCAATTTAGTTTGGAGATTTATCACAGCATGGTTCATTTGATTATATTGAGAATTACGCTTACTGTTTTATCTGAGAGTGATGTTGCTACTGTATCTATTTGCTGACGTCCGCCATGTTTGTTTGAGTGTCGGTACAAATGCATATTGTTTCGTCGGTCTTGTAATTTATTAAGCGTAAAGCTTGGGGATTGTTTAACTTGTTATAAAAAATAATGATATTAAGTTGTAAACGATCAGATTTTATATTATGCTTTTCAGTGAATTACAGAATGTTCTCGGTGAAATAAAAGTGGTATTTTACTATTTTCAATCAGTTGATTATCATTTTATTTTCACTGATATTTTCACGTTGGTACCCGAACGCACATAACATACCAAATGAGAACGTTTAGAAAACGGGCTCATATTTGTATATTTGATGATCAGATGACAAACAGGTAGATCAAGATCAGCTAGAATATCATTTTGGTCTTGTACTTGTATCAACAATGTTTGCTTTAAGTTGATCATGATCTAAAATGGTTGTTGAAAAAAGTGAATTATGCTAATCAGGAATCGCCACACTAACAAAACACAGCCTCCTCACGCAGTAAAAAAAGAAGAAAAAAGAGAGCATGTTTTATAAGTATACCCAATTTAAATAAGACGCCACATACAAGTAACGAAAAAAGGAACCCTTGGGGTTATCGCCTTGGAACGATCAGTTGCAAAACAATTTGCCTCTGGGGGTTTAAAACAGGTTATGGTGTGCACAAACCTAACACTTGCCTAAACAAGTTGTATTGGTAATGTAACTCCAACCCACCCAACAGTTCAACAAAGTTGCATGCAAAAGCACGCAGATATATAGAATATAAAAGCTACATATGTGTAATAGCTTTTCAAATCTAAATGGGCGGGTACTCAATGACTTTACCGATACATTATCAAGAACACGATGACAGGGATAAAATAAAGAAAGCTAGCTTCTTCAAGGTTCTTGAATTTATAAAAAAAATCCCATAAACCTTCATAAACTTGTAAACCCCTGACCCGTCGTGCAACCAAAGAGGTAGGCATAATGATAAACTGTATGTGTATAAATCACCAGGCCTGCAGAGCGCTGTAGAATATCATTTTGGTAACCATTCATTTTGAATTGACTGATGGTTTAAACGAATAACCTGGACACATTATAATTGCCCTTTATTTTCTTAATCTAAAGTTTATAAATTAATTCTCCATTAAAACCTGGCTGTGAAATACCTTGTTGCAATAGTGATGTTAAGCTGCACCAATTAAACTTGAAAAAGGTTTTCCTTAAATTTTGATACCAATAACCTTATTTTAATTTTTTTTATTTATGCATAGATAAGGTTCATTGAAATCATAAACAACATCGCCAGCCCTAGAAAAGGGAACACGCTGTGAGATATAAACTGGATTTACCGGTATTGACTGAAATTGTGTATGTCTAGTCACAGGGATTACTTTAAAGTTATGAAGTAAACGAACTGGGATTTATTTTATTTTTTGTGTGTTATGCAAAAAATAGTAATTCTTTTCAAACAGCCCTTATATCTACTGTATTCCAACCACACAACCTTACAATCAACAAGATCAAATATCAAACATCAAGACCGTGATTACGAATAGAATAAAATTCTTTACCTGTTCTTTTCTACGTTAGAGTTGCATGCCTTTTTAAAAGAAATGGGGTTCACTCGTCAATGACACAATTTGTCTGTTAACATTGTTATTATCTATAATTATTATTTTCAGCCGAAGAACGCAAACTAAAAGAACCATGGAGAAAATTCGAACGCAACGGTGGCTGGAATAATACGGTATTATTATCTTATGAATTATTTTGTAAGTACCCAGTGGGCAATTCAACGTTGATACAACGTTGAAATTTGGTCATTTTTCAACGTTGAAATTTGGTTGAAACAACTATTGTTTTTGAAAGTTGAAATGACGTTGAAATTTCAACGTTGTATCAACGTTGTCATCATCGTTGAATTGACAGTTAAATCAACGTTGATATTAGGTTGAATTATGGTTATGTGGTTGCAGTTTGGTTTACCCATGGTTGGAATAAGGTAGTACAAAACAAAATTGAACAGAATAAATATTTATTTACATCTAAATCAGTATACATGAGGGAATGCACATTTTTATCATATAAACATGAAAATATTAACAACAAACTTGGTTATAATAAAAATGATAATAATAACGACAACAGTAGCAATAGTAATAATAATTACTTTAACTAAAACTAGAATTCGGTGTTCCAGGGAAAACATGTGTTGCCTAAAGTTGCATTTGGAACCGGCGAATCCAAAAGTTGTCAAACAGGAGAAATCATTCTTGTTGTCACAGACGGCTTTGTTCAGGCAGATGATATATTCTAATTATTAAGTGAATATGACACATACTTTTTAGGTTACAACTTTTTAGGTTACAAGTTTCATGTAAAATTTGCATTTGGAAGCCGCATAACTAGAAAAAATAGTGTACAGGAGTTAACATTCTGATCACTGATGTCTTCGTTTTTTGCAGTTGATATATTTCAACAATGATAACACTAAAAATAATATTGATGATAACTCACATAATTCAGTATCAAAAAACAACAACAATAATCAGGTTGAAATACAATTTTGTAGATGAACTTTATATAACTCTTTATGACAATAACAACCTTTATTAGCACTTCAGCCTTATACCCTTTGGCTTACTAATAGAACAGCTGTAGTCATGCAACTCTTAACATTTTATAAAACATAAATACATTGTGTGATGGAACACAAAACAAAATATCTAATTATTATAAATTGAATGTGTAAGTATTTGCTTAATTTTCTTCATGTTATTCAGTTAAACTCTTCATGTTATTCAGTTAAACTATAAACAATGTATAAAGTGAAGATATTTTGGTAATGTAAGATATTAAAGAATCTGAAATAACAAAAACAACAAATTAAAAATATATTTTTTTTTTACAGAAAATCCATATCCATTAAATTCTTGTTTTGTTGGTGTTGTTTTAAACGTTGTGCTGTTGTTTTTACATAATATATTTTATTATTTACCAATATGATTTAAAAGTATTGAAATATATATAACTTTAAATAAAACAATAACAATTATTATTATTACCAATTCTGTTTTATATTAAGTTTTAAATTTTATTAAACTGACTTTCTTAAGTTGAAAATTTTAGATACAATATATCTTTAATAAGTGCTAGTTAAGTTGAAAACAAAAATTAGCCTTTGTTCTGAACAATGCAAAGAGAAGATAAAGACTTTGCGAGGCAGTTTCGAAAATGTTCTTGCACAGATATTGTTTATTTTTACATGCAAATATAGTAAAGATTCAAAGAACAATAATTTGTTTTGGTTCTGTACAGAGCAAATGAAAGACAAAATCTGTTTAAAATATTTTCATAACTGTTTCTGCACAGATACTGTTTCTATTTATAAATACAAATGTAAAATGTACAAGTGACAATCTATCCTGAAAAATAAAAATCTTGAAAAATCAAGAATAACAAAAACGCCATTTTCAACACTGCACCAAATTGTTGTATTTTACAATGTAATTGTTTTCAAGTGATAGCGATAACTAATCACTAAGATCCCTTGAGTGAAGCTTTAGTAAATGTGCACAGAAATTCACAGTCTGTCTTCGTCTTACTAATATACTACAAGTATTTGTATTTTTTCATCACTGTCAACATCACTTCTTACCCATGGCTTGCCTTGTGGTCCCTGACTTCTAGAAATAATAGCACACCTTTTTCCACGACTCTAGTTTGTTTTTCTCACTTTGACTTATATTGTAAGTAATCTATGCAAGTTTACCAGGTTCCTTTTTCATGAAGGACGGGAGATCAGACAAAATTCTCTTTCTCTTCTCTCAGAGTCAGATGGAGGGCTTTACTAAATACTCGAGATCGACTATTATTCATGGATAATTTTGCGCCCGCCTCCTCCCCTTCTCCCTGCGGCATATTTCAGGTATTTCGACATTACATCCCTGACTTTGTTTTCAGTAGCTGTTGCGTGGCTTTCAACGAATGAAACTGAAACAAACAGTCATTTATTAAATTATGTTTATAGTTGTCAAAAGTGGAATGCTTTGAATAACTGGAAAGGTTGACGGTTGGTTTTAACTTTACATCAAAATTCAAGTAATTTAGTAAACTTAACACTCTATAGGTCCTTGCACATTTCTTATATATTCTCACATTTCTTCACACCAAGTCTAGACCGTAATGCTTTAAGGGCCTGCCACACTCCTCCCAATTCTATTCATCGATAAAAAGAAAATTATCAAAATCTCAATAACGGCAAAATGCTGTTAAATGAAACTTTGCACAAGTGTATGTTATTAATGTATCTTTATTTTACAGATGGTAAGACATATAAGAAAAGTAAAGTAAAATAGCGAAATCTAAAAATTCCCTCAACTTCTATTTACATAAATTCACAAAAACTAAAGAACACAAAACATCATTTTAAATGCTCGCATGAGTAATATGATACTGACAACAATTTATTGTGTCCTCATGATTTACTTATGTAAACTTTATGAGATATTAGTAAAAGTGTGTTTGACCTTCAATTTCCTGGTCGTGTAAACGGATGACAATCACTGATTTCTCTTTTAATAGTTGAACGTTTTTTACAAAGTACACAACATTTTCTTGACAGTATCATTGCGCTCTCGAGGGAATTTAGAGTTATGTTCTGCATCGCCTAGTTTTTGTGAATTTATCATTAAATTATGTAAATAGAATTCAAGGAATTTTTAGGTCAAGCTTTGTTTCTTTACTTTTCTATTTTGTCTTACTGTATGCAAAATAAAGATACATTAGTAACCTTCATTTGTGCAAAGTTTCATTGAATGGCATTTTGTCATTACTGAGATTTGATGATTTTTATTTTATCGATGAATAGGATTGGGAGGAGTGTGGCGATGCCTTAATATTCCTGTGATTAATGCTGCGAGTATTAACATTGACTTTTTTCCCCAAAATAAATTACCTGAACTTTTACTTGTTAGAAATACCATATAAAATACCATTTTTATATATTCTGCCTTTTTTTATAACATTTTATAACAATGTTCAATATGTTTTTATCCTTCCATGTTAATTCTTTAATCTTGATATATACAAGGGTATCATAAAAATTGTACCTAATATGGTATAGTTCATTGTTTCCAAATGCACATATCTCCTTTCTGCCACTCAGGTTCATCCTTGCAATGACTCGGTTGTGTAGTGTTCTAGAAAATAACAAACACAAGAATAGACTGCTGGAGCAATGCTGAATTTAGTGACTCATCCTTTTTTTGCATTCTTTTATATTATCATAAAATGGATCACTAGAGATACATGTTTCTTCATGATTTCGATATTTGTAACTACGGGTAAATCTAATCAGTAGCAGGTTGTTTTTTTCGGGGACATAACCTATACCCCGGGAATTGAGAAACTTTACATTGTTTTGCCAGAAAATGGGATTTTTTTTCCATAATTAAGGAATAAAGTTTTACACATATTTAATCATATCAATAATTATCAATAATTTCGGGATTAAAGGAACAATATGACTTATTAACTAACAACTTAAAATGTTTTATTAATGAAATTACAGAGGTCACACATTTTTGTATTGATTCAAGTGGGAATTTTTTTCTCTTATCGGGAAAAAAGTATATGTTTTGCCATTGGGTACATGACCCAATATCGGCTATAAAATCGACCGAAAAAAAAGCCCAGAGTAGATAAACAGCTGAGAAGTCATCTAGAAATGGAGTGAAAATATTTATTTTACCTTGACAACATCGAACTGAACCCAGTTTCATCTGGAAGTCTTATTTCCCGCATGGCCCGTGAAACGTGAAGATAACATGGCCAAAACACAATGTTGCCTCTGATCTACTATCATGAAGGAATGACCCTTCCCTGCTCTGTTTCTCCCTCAAGCCAAACTGCTTGTGACCACTGTTTATCACTCATGATCTGAAATTTCAACACATTTTAAACCAATCTATTTCATACTAAATCAAATATAATACAGCACACCTTTTACTTGCTTTCCCCAACAACATATTTGAAAGAGTAATCATTTAGTGTTTGAGTCATATTTACAAATATTTACATTTCAACTTGGTACTCTTGAACAGGCTTAATCTATTAACCGAGCCTGCAATATTTTTATTTTTCATGTTCGGTGGCTTTCTAAGTTCCCTTTTCATCCATTTCTACATTGAAGTCTTATACATTATAGAATATTAATTTCTGATGGTACACAGTGTGACGTATTACTTTAAGAGGCGTGGCTACAGCCTACAGAGAGAACCGCTCACAATTTATTGGACTGAGCACAATAATTTCTTTTACTTGATGGTTTTCATTTGGGTATGAAAAACAGTTGGATTGTTTTCTTAGAAACTGATTTATTTTCATTTTTAAGTAAGAACAAGCTATTTCATAGCACGACTATAAACTTTCATGTCACAATAATCAGCTAGCACCAGCTGAGTTTTATGCCCGAAATTGATCAGGTCAAGAATGTTGGGAGTAATGGCTGCTTAATCTCATAATTATTAGTTCTTTTAAAACCAGATTTTAACACGCTCCTATATCAATATTGACAGCCCAAAACAAAAACTCACACGTAATAAACCACAAATAAAAAAACAGAAACATTCAAACATCACTCAAAATATTAGTTCCGAATATTTTTGAGTACGAAACTGATTAACTAACAAATTTAGTAAATAATGTAGATACTAGACAAAATCATATATATTTTAAAAAAGTCCATGCCACTGAAGTTTTTAAACAAGAAAGAACCTGCTACATACGTTGAAATCGTCCATAATCAAGTCTAAAATTACCAAATTGCAGGGCCAGAATTGTAGACTTCCAAATATCGAACTCTCTACAATTTTAATGGTTAATTCATATTGTTAACTCAACACAGATGCAATAACATAGATACACATATATATTATTTCTTACCAAGTTAAACTTCCTTCGATATTCACTAGAAATTCGGAAAATAAATCGTAATACGTTTTCTATCCATTTTAAATTGTGCGCGCGCATCATTTCCGGTCAGCGGGAAATTACAAATATTCAAACCTCGTGTTTTCTGTTTTTCGTCACGAAGCATTTTTTTCTTCATAAACTGGCGCGTAGCTGCCTATACGCGTGTACACCGCTGAATCCACACGAATCATATCAGAAACGCACAGAATGCACCTGATTGCACCATTGTTATAAAAAAAAAATCGGGGTGTAGGGCGTGTTCCCCCCCCCCCCCGGCGCATCCGCCCAAGTATGAATCCACATGAATAGGGGCTAGCTATGCCCCTGCTAACTATACGATAATAGCTCTCATAATGAAATCTATTTTTAATGGCATAAGGTCGACCGTAGTTCAACGTTTATGCAACATTAAAATAAGTTGCAACTGTAAATGTGACAATTTTCAACGTTGATATAACGTCGGACTTCAACTAAATTTCAACGTTGAAAAATTAACGTTGAAAGAACGTTGCATTGTAGTTGTTCAACGTTGCAACCAAATTTAAACCTCTTTTCAACCTTTAATAAACGTTGAATGCCCACTGGGTATTGAAGTCGTACACCACTTTCGTTTTGATAATCGAAATAATAAACAAAATATATCATGATATCGTTTAAAAACTGATCAGCAGCTAATGCTGTTCAATTTGTACCATCGGCATGTGTATCACTGGTATACACATGCGCGAATTCTTTTGCGTTTATAGATGTGATTTTATTGACACGAGCTAATCCTGAAGGAGCCATTAAAGTAATAATCGTGAAAATATTAATAGCCACAACCCAAACAATAACATGTATATAATTATTGGGTGAACATGGGAGATTTAATTCAGTACACGAATCAGATTCGTAAAATTTAGTTATCAATGCAACCGTACCCATTTTAGCCAATATGTTACATGTTGCCATAACAGAGAAAACAAGATGAGTAGCAAAACAAATCAAATCTGATAACACGCCTGTTCGTATCAGATTATATACTAAAACGTAATGTTTAACATGAAAAAAGAGGTGTATCATTTTAAGGTAATTGAAACATATCCTTAGCTTAGCTGATTGAGATATAAACACCACCCAGATCGATATACTGAAAAAATATTCTAAGGGATTACTATTTACCAAATCTTATCAGAACCCGAAAAATGTGTAAAACTTTCTTTTTTCACATAAGAACTTGAAATTTAAACTTGCAATGTTGAATGTTTAAGAAACATACATGAATTTTTAACATAAAAAGATGGGAAAAACACGTTATGGTATGTTTGGTTGATAAAAGTGATTTGGTCAATGATAAATATAATGAATGAAAAAAATGTTTTGCTTTCTTGTTGCAGTATCAGGAAAGAATTATGAATGACATTCAACAACTAACGATTCATGACGGTCTAGAGAAAGCAAGAATTCTGTTTATTGGACCAATACGATCCGGGAAATCGTCATTTATTAATTCGGTTGCCTCTATTGACAAAAATAGAATTTCAAATCCCATGGAATCTGGTTCAGCATTAAAAAGTTTGTCCAAAAAGGTAAAAATATAGCAAGCACCTTAACATATGCATTTTAATCAGCTATCCATTAAAACGAGCAGTCATTTTATAAGCTATTCGTCATAGCTGAATGTCATTTTTTGTAGATACTACATTTTATCATGTCCGTGCTATATTTTTGTTGAGCCGATTTAAAAAGAAATAGTTCTTATGCTAAAAACATTTTTAATTTATAAGTACTTGCGCTGGTTCAATGGTATAATCAGTATTTCATCATAGTTTTGATTAAAAAGAAAATATCTTAAAAACGTCGTCATAGCTAACTTTTGGAAATTATTGCAATTGTACGATAGCCTTCAGAGTACTCAGTATTAGTAGATTTATCTGTCTCTTCATACATATGTACATATATTAAGAAAATTTGATTTTCTTTGACTTTTATTCTTATCAATACTGTAATATATGTTTTCTAAGAAATTGCACAAAAATATATTTTGAGCAACGTTTATTCCCAGATAAACTATATTTTAATATCGAGCTCTAGCTCGGGTCGCGAATCGTTAAGCTCGTCTTAAGGTCGCAGGAATGCCCATTCACTAAGCTAAAAAAACGATGTCCTTCCGTTTGCGCTGGTTACTGGTTGTGCAAAGCATAAGGGCATGTTAACACGGGAAAAACCTGACCGGTAATAACTTACGGCAAAGTATTGTTTAGACAAATTTTGTTATTGGCTTTATTTTTATAAATCGCTAATTGCAACATATCTTTAAAAATTAAAACTTATTATTTGGTAGCATTGTTATCGGACTAGCATTTTGGAAAGCAAAAAAAAACAACACTAAATCGTCAGTTTAGAGAGTAGGTTGTCGTTCGTTTTAACCAATAGCAATCGGCCATTTTTAGAAATTAGACTGAAGAAATCAAGTTGAAAACTACTGAATGGTAGCTTGTCAGTGGATTATTAGGCCTTTTAATTCAAAGGAGCGTAAGGCCCAGTGACGGAACAATCAGATGCATGGAGTTTTTCTTGAAAACAAGATGTAAGGCTGGTGAGAACCAACTTTTATGTGAAGTTGCATTGTGAAATGGACCTCGCAATGTTCAGTCACTCACAGTCACAGTGTGAGACACACTGAGCTTAGCGTAGACCAGCGCCAGAATTCAGTTTAAAATTTGTATATTTTGTCACTGGTCATGCTCGTCATTCAGAGAGCTCATGGCAGTCGAAGATATTGTTTGTGAGAGTACTGAACACGAGGTATGACAATGAGATTTTTTTTAAAGTTTTATTTAATCTTATAAAACACATGGCACAACAGCAAATCTACACCGCAGGGTCTTTGAAGACTGACCTTGTTTTCTAAAAAAAGGAAACTGGCCGCCGCCCCCCCCCCCCGCAAAAAATGAGGGTCTACACTGGGTCTACGCTGCATAAACATAATGTTTATTGTTTTGGTTGATAGATTGGGATCGTTATCTGTCTATTCACACCAAATTTATGAGCAAATACCATGGAATTGGTATATGGATTACAGTCAATAGGCCACAAACAAGTCAAATGAGCCACACTTTATTTTGAAAAAGCTCAAATAGGCTTCAAAATAGGCCACGTTTTTATTTTATTTAAAGAGTTTTAGTATGATTGTGTTAATATGGATATGTCAGTTTATGATGTTTTATAAAATATTTTTCATGAACAAGTTGCTTCATAGATTGGACATTTTGTACAAAGCAACATGTACTTTTTCCGGATTTTTGTCCAAGACTATCATGACTAAACAGGTGGGAAAACAGTTAACAAAATGTTGCAAAAAAAGAAAAGACATCATTTATATGTCAATATGCTCTTTTGATCAATGACCTTAGTCTACAAAAGTCACTGGGTCTACACTAGCACAGAATCAAATATTGATGGTTGCAACATAAGCTGTGTATTTTGCACTGTCCAACATGGAAATTGGTTTAGAAATATATTTATTTATTTATTAAATATGGCACCTTTGATTGCATTAACATCTCTGACTTTTACTGCAAGTGTTGTAAATTGTGATCTTATATAACATTGTGACACCCTGACAAAACTGATTGAATCAACACCTTGGGTAGGTGTAGCGAAGAGATTATGACTGTAACATAAATTAATTTACTTTTTGATGACAGTCCAATTTTTAAAGCAAAAAAGACAATCAGATGATGTTTTTATTTGTTCTTGGGTTTCACGATGACAAGCACAATTTTAGATATCAATTAAACAATGATACTATTTTTTAAAAGCTTGTGTAAATCTAAAAACAAAACTTACTCTTTACAGTGATTGCTATATAAACAATAGACTTACAAGTACTGTCTGAATTGCCTTGTGGCATATTTGACATGGTACCTCCAGAAACAATGTTTTTTTATTTTGGCCAAATACATGACAGATTGTCCTAAATGTATGAAATTTCAGGTTTAATAAATTTTATAGACAATAATTTTCTCAAAGTAACTACTGAGTATTACCTTTTTAATTTTAATACACAGTAATATGAGATTGTAATTTAAAGCAAAATTTACCTTTTACTCTACAGACATGCCTTTTTACCCATGTGAGACCAGTGTAGATCCAGATTAGCTGGCACATCTGATCAGGATCTGCACTGTTCACTTTTTGGTCAGAAATAACCTAATGATTTAAACAAGTTGAAATTGCAGATTCTGATCAGACATCATGGATGTGCTGGCTGATCTGAATGTACACAGTTTTTCCATGCTATAAAGGTGTTTACATGTAGGAAAGGGTTAATCTCTAATATATTATAATCAGTTGGGACCAAAAAGTTTGACCAGAAAGCGGAATACATTATGTACCAAGAATAGCATCAAATATCAAGTTAGTGCTCATTTTGGGGATTAAAAGTGTTCTATTATTACCATTTTTTCTGTCATGTGCACATTTCAACATGATTTCATAATCAAAATATGTATGTGAGGTACACTATTTACAAGGTGTCTGTTTTGTTTTGTTTTATTTTTGCAAATTTTTTTAAATAGTCATGGTGTCACTAAATTTGCTCAGCATCAAAAAGTTGTGTTTTAGAAAATAAAAAAATCAAAGGTTTCATAATCATTTAAATTGTTGAAAAAAGTAGATTGCTGTGAAGAGGTAGAAAAACATTTCTTGCTATGTCAGTGGGTTTTTGGCCTCTTAAAATACATGTGTGGTGTGCGGGGTTTTAAAGGGTGTGGTTTTCTGGGGAGTTCTACTTTGTTATGTAATAGTAGATCTAACTCTTACGTCAGGATGACACCACCGTACTAAAAGTAAAGGAAAATTAAAAACAAGATTCTGTTTTGATTTTAAAATAATTAACTGAACTTTTAATTAACTCTTCTAATCATCTATATTTTAAAACTACATCTAAAAGTACACATATATACAAGATAAGATAAAATGCAACTTCAATTTTAAGTGCAATAGTGTCAAATGAACTTATTTTCTTATTCAAAGTACAACAGCAGTCAGTATAAATTTAGCTCTATCTTTACAATAATTTACGATTTCCTAATACTTCAACACAAAGAAACTGCTGTTTAAAACAAATACATTAATTTTGGAAAAATAACCAAAAATATTAAATAAATAGTCAGTACCGTTTAAAACTCTTTAGTAAAATATAACCTTTAGAAAATATACCAAAATAATTATTAATTAATTTCCTAATTTTGAACAATAAGCCAAAGTTCCTAATGTGTTCTGTCTGAAAGACAAATGCAGAATGATTAACTTAACCACAAATCTCACTGAGGAAAACTTCCTAGCATTCTTTTACCCACAATGCATTGCTGTTCCAGTAAGCCAATCAAAATGCTTTAAGGATGTATTGAGGCTTTTGATTGGTCTACTGAGTCACATGGCATTGTTTACCTAATAATCTAAATATACTTAATCTTCTACATGAAGCCTGCAATGATAACACCAAGAAGAGATCTGGTATTCGCCACCTGGCACCACCGAAAGAAGACTATGAAACGCCAGACTCCGAAGAAGAAACCCCAGATCTCCGCAGAATAAATGGCAAGAAATTTGTCACCGAAGACCGACTCTTCCAGTTTGCGAGAACCTTAAGCAGTCAATCCTCAAAGCCAAACAAGAAAAAAGCAACCAAGATGATGAACCAACCCCCAGCAGATCCCAAAGAAGAAAATGTGGTCTGCAATAAATGTCATAAAGAAGGTCACATAGCACCACAATGCCCTGAAGAAGGGATTTGTGATTGGTAATTTATATGCTGTAGGAACAGTCTCAAGTACTGGCAAGAGTATAGACATCTCAAGACATGAAGAAGGTCACTCCATCTGTCGACTCCAGGCAGAAAGCAAACACCAAAGAATGAAGCTGAACAATGTCTGCATGACTTCCAAGGTTTCTTCCGCTCCAAGTTCGGACAATAATGAATGATCCACAGATGTACCATCTCACCTACACGAGCTATATAAATCCAGCATTAGCACACTAAACCAAGAACAGAGAGCAAAGTTTGCACAGTTTCTAACTAAACATCACAGTACCTTTGCTGCTTCAAAAACTGAATTAGGCCTGTGCAAAGTCCTGAAACACCACATAGAAACAGGAGAGGCAGCACCAGTTAGACAGCCATTACGCCGCACGCCGCAAGGATATGAGGGCGAAGAAGAAAAGTACATCAAGGAACAACTGGAAGCTGGAGCCATCAAGCCTTCGAACTCACCATGGAGCTCAGCATTGGTAAAAGTCAGGAAGAAAACTGGAGAAGTAAGAGTCTGTGTTGACTACAGGCGACTCAACGAGAGAACCATTAAAGATGCTTACCCCCTATACAGAATCAACATGTGCCTAGACTGTCTAGCATCCACCAAACTCTTCTCGACAATTGATCTCCAAAGTGCGTACATGCAACTGGAACTGGCTGAAGAAGACAGTCACAAGACAGCGTTCATCACAAAGTATGGGTTGTACGAATACCTAAAAATGCCCTATGGTTTGTGCAACAGCGCAAGCACGTTTCAGCGCTGTATGGAAATTGTACTCAGAGGACTACAATGGGAAATACTACTCGTTTACCTGGACGACATTACTGTAATAGCACAGAGTTTCAACGTTTAGATGCGCTTCTAGAAAGACTCAACCAAGCTGGCCTCAAAGTAAAACCAAGCAAGTGCGAACTTTTCAAAACAGAAGTCCTGTTTCTTGGACATATTGTCAACCAACATGGCATCAGACCAAATCCAGCAACAGTTGAAGCAGTACTGTCATGGAAGAAACCAAAAAACGTTAAAGATATACAGAGATTTATAGGACTAGCCTCCTATTACAGACAATACATACAATCATTCAGTGATGTAGCCTTTCCAGTGACCAAATTTACCAGGAAAAATGAAGAATTAATCTGGGACGACCAATGCACAGAAGCATTCAACACCCTGAAACAAAAATCATGCAGCGCACCAATTTTGGCATACCCAAAGCCAGACCTAAAGTATATACTAGACTGTGATGCAAGCGATGTTGGAGTCGGCGCAGTCCTGTCGCAAGTTCAGGAGAGACAAGAAAGGGTGATCAGTTATGCCTCGAAGCGTCTTCACCGCACTCAGGAAAAGTACAGTGTTAAGCGGAAATAACTGCTAGCAGTTATCACTATCGTCAACCACTTCAGACACTACCTGCTAGGACAAAAATTCCTTCTTCGCACAGACCATGGTTCCCTCCGATTGCTATTTGAATTCAAAAATCCTACCGGTCAAATAGCAAGATGGCTCGAAATCTTGGCACAGTACGATTTTGACATTGAACACCGTGCAGGGCACAAACATCAGAATTCATGTCCAGAAGAGATTTTCTATCTTCAGCTTGTAGTCATCAATCACCTAAAGAAGAAGAAACCTGTGAAGACTGCAAACAACAGGACTCGACTTGGAGAGACTTCATGGAAGAAATAGATGACATAGTTGACTTAGGTGTGAAAACAAATGATGCTGTGGTTCGAGCTACAAAGCCATTAAAACAACATCAAGAAAGACCAAACTCAGGGGATAACTCCTCACAAAGGGATGAAGCAACAGAGACAGAAAAGATGTTTCAACCTGCTTATATGTCAACAGAGCTAGAAGAACTGCAAAGACAGGATCCAGACCTTCACTACCTTCACAAATGGATTGATCAAGGTGAACTTCCAGAAAGAGAGAAAATTGCAAGGTTAAGTCCAGCAGTGAGGAAGTACTGGTTGAACTCAGAAAACATTGTCAGAAGGCAAGGTATCCTATACCAGAAAATATGGACAAGCAAGTACAGACGCGAATACTTCGTCCAGATGCTCGCCCCAAAAGCACTGAGAAGACAGATCATCAGGGACCACCACGACACGCTAATGGCTGGCCACTTTGGTGTAAACAAGACATCAAAGAAAATCCGCAAACTGTTTCACTGGTACAAGATGGACGATGACATCCGACAACATATACGCACATGTCCAACATGCAGTGCAGCGAAACACCCAGCGAAGAAGCCGAAAGGACCCCAAAGAAAGTACCAAGTTGGATACCCGCTTGATCGAGTTGGAATCGACATAATGGGACCACTTCCCATCACCAAGAATAAAAAACAAGTATATCCTGGTTATCGGCGACTACTTTACAAGATACATGGAAGCATTCTGTCTACCAAACCAACAGGCCGATACCTTCGCTCAGAAACTTGTCACAGAGTTCATCGCAAGATATGGCACTCCGCTAGAGATCCACTCAGACCAAGGCAGAAACTTCGAGAGCGACTTATTGAAAGAGACACTAAAGTTGTTGGAGATAACAAAAACCAGAACGACCGCCTACCGCACAAGCTCCAATGGCCTAATCGAACGCTTTAATGGGACACTTGGCAAAATGCTTACAAAATTAGTCAACAACAACCTGAACAACTGGGATGAACATATTGGTCTACTGTTAGCAGCCTACAGGAGTACAATCCTTCCAGCTACAGGATACACCCCAAATATGCTAATGTTTGGCCGAGAAGTCAACTTGCCTTCACATCTCCTTTTCCCATTTCCCAAGCCAGAAGCACCGCCGGATGTCCATTGGTATGTGGCAGAACTGAGGGATAAGATGGAAGAAGTCTATCACCTGACAAGAGAAACACTTAAAGAAGCAGCCTCAAGGCACAAGAAAGACTACGGCACCCGCATCTCTGAATCCAGCTACAAGAAAGGAGATCTTGTCTACAAGAAAAGAGGATTCGGAACCAAAATTGAACACCTATACGAAGGACCATTTGTAGTAACAGAACTTCTTAGCGCATGTGTCTACAAAATCTGTGAAAGAAGTCATCAGTCGTTGTGCACCATGACCGCTTAAAGCCATACGAGCCAGAGGTCATTCCAAAATGGGCTCGGAAGATGCAGAAAGCAGCAAGAAACCAATAAAGAAGATAGCCTCACCTTATTATAGTATAATAGCCAACACCTACCCAAGACACTACAGCAACAAACATATTATTATGCGATTAAGCTTCATAAGTAAAAATATATTTATGGCTCTTAATAGTATAATTTCAGATGAAGTGGTACACCTGCCTGTTGTGAGGTAAAGAATCCTTCTATGAAGACGTGTACTGCCACATTTTTGCCTACCACACTCACCAGCTGCCGCCATACCTATGTCATTGTACATATACTGCATTAACAGAGGAACGTCTCCTTAGGCACATTTCGAAGAGGGAAGTTTGCAGGAGGATACCCACTGGGTCAAACAACGTCCCGATTGATAAGATAATTGCACCCGCTCCAAAGACAAAGGAAGTGGCAGTCAATACAGACCCCGACATTACCAGAGAGCGTTACGAAAAACTTCTGAAGATGCCCTTCATACCTGCCACGGGTGTTCACTCTTCAATGGCCCTGTGTGGATTCGATCGCCTGGAGGAAGACGCCATCCTAAAGTACGGGGGAAGCGATTTATTTGGACCACTGGAACGGGTGACTGAGCCTGAGGATCTGCCACCTGCTGTACATAATTGGAAGAGAGCAGCTGAGGAAGCCATTGACCAATACAGTAAGAGGCAAAGGCGATTTTAGAAAACGCGTTAAGGTTTATCATTACCTTCTTATTTTTGGCACATCTTTCATTTTGGCCATA
Source organism: Corbicula japonica (assembly GCA_038501625.1). Taxonomy (NCBI): domain Eukaryota; kingdom Metazoa; phylum Mollusca; class Bivalvia; order Venerida; family Cyrenidae; genus Corbicula; species Corbicula japonica. The sequence goes on along the minus strand of JAZAYU010000262.1, from coordinate 311,636 downwards.
TCAAAATTCAAATAGCTAAAATAATTAAATGTATTAAGTTACTACTCCATACCATGTTTTAAATAATGATACTGAAGGACTAATTTTATTGCTTACCTAATGATTCATGCTAATTCATGTACTATTGTTGTAAGATAGTTTCATTATTTACACAGTTAGAGTTTATTTAAAGGTTGTTTTTTTTTCAAAGATTTCGAATATCTATGGGTTGTGATTATGTATCGTAAGTGTCTAGTTGTTTAAGTATTTATAGGTATTTATAGGTTTAATATCTATAAGGGTCTGCTTATGTTTCATATCTAATATTTAAGACCAGAGTTCATTTTTGTGTTTTTGTTTTAAGATCTGTTTGTTCAGATTCTTAAGAATGTTTTAATGGTGCGTATATAACCACTGCGGAGAAGTCTAACGCATAGTTTTTATGAACCAAGTTCATGTTTTGAGTGTATTTCATTAGACCCTCTCTACAGTACTTTTACCAGTCTAAGCATGAAAGAAGAGTTGACTTATTCATTATTGTCCTACTCTCTTTTGAAGTACATTTTATTTGCTATTACACTATGTTGTATTCAAGTTCGTGTTGCTCATATATCATTGCTGTGTCTCATATTTAACATGGAGTCGTAACAATTTTCATTCTCATTACACTCTTCGGAGTATAAACTTTGAAAATGTGCTCAAAACAAGCTATTTGCTTATTATTAGGTGATGTTGTCATTCACAAAGATAATGGAACTATATGTCCCTTAAGTTGCATAATGCTCTGTCATCAACCTTAAAATAAACTTCAATTATGTAACATTTTGTAACAAAAGTCCAACTTTACAACACATGTAAAAATCTGAATATACCTGTATTTGGATCTGCTTAAGCTGGAATTTTACACAGAAAACTGGAAGTTGCACTCATAATAAAAACAATGATTTTTTTCTTTTGTATGTATATGTTTTAGCAATTGTAACAGTAGAGAAGTTTACATTTTTAATATATGGTACTTTTTAAAGAGAAATTTACCTATTTTAAAGTAGTTATGCCTACATTTCTGCAATGAAAAATACAAAATCAAGAAAATACCAACTGGCTTGAGCTTCAGAATTTGAAATTCACATTTTCCAGTATATATTACATTTACAAAATACTTACCAGACAGAAATCTAAAAGTGGTTATGAATAATGACATTTTTATTGCTAATTGATGTGTTCATTTTTGCAAACAATAATCTCTTTACATTGTTATTATACTTTTTAGAAAATGGACCAGTTTCAATTCATGATTTGATTGGCAACCGTAATTCATTTATGTAATGAAAATAGATATAAAGAAGCATTTTGTAACAAATCAGTTACTAAGACCTGTAAAGGAGTGTTACATATGGATAATCAGACTACATGACATTGTAAATGTTTATGTTTAATTGATTGAGATTATTTAATCTACTTTGGCCCAATAGCTGAAGTATTCTTCAACTTAAATAAGTAATTCTATCATGCACATTCAAGTAACTTGGCTCAAATATGTACCTTATTGTCACCAAATATGTACCATATTGTCAAAGTATTTTTCACACAGCGTCTATAGCTTCAAATTACTGTTGTTAATAACTGAAAATTCCTATGTCATTGTCATTCCTGGAGATATTTTCAGATGACTTTGCACAAATATGCCCCCAAATTTAGGTTATGTATCACACTACATATTGAAGTCTCAATGTGGTGTAAATGTTATGTACATGTAAATTAAAACAGCACTTTTTAGGTCTAGATTATAACTTTATTCATATACATGCATATATAAGTTTTGAATAGCACGGGACAATTTTGTGCAATTGCAAGTGACAAATGCAAGTGTAATCAAGGTAACATTTAAAAAATAAAATTTATTTTTCAGACAATAATATATTAATTTTCATGCACATGCGACAATGTGACATAATATTTAGAAATTACATGTATCAATGAAGAATTTATCAATATTTAATATTGCATTAATTGAGGTAATGGAAAACATTTGGGTTGTAAATTTAAGCAAGAAGCCTTAATTTTTGTGTTTACACATTAAAAACCCAAATGTTTAGTAAAAGTCAGATTGCCAGTTGTGCAGCTGAATTAAGTTGATGTAGACCTAAATTCTTTCCAAAAATCACATAATGTTATCGTGCATGAGTAGGCTAACAAATGTTATAAACAAATTATTTTTTAATATAAATCATTATCCGAGATTATTAAAGCTAGATCTCTATAAGAGGCAGTGCCTTAGTTCATATTATTTTACTTTACTTTACTTTCTAAGAACGGTTGAAGACAAGAGGTAGTTAAAACGATAGCTTGCTCGAGTTTCGAAGATTCAGAAATAAAGCAAGCCGATTAATTAATTAACAATTTAATCTTGCATTCTTCCATTTGGAGAGTACGTTTTGGTGTCAGTTTTGAAAGAAAAAAAACCCAACAAATTATTATTATGTAATAATTTGAAGGAGTGCGATACACGGATTTCCCCGCCCCCTCTTCATTTCACCACCCCACTACAAAACGACATATGTATGCATTTTAAAATAATCTTCATCAACTCTTCTATCTACGGCTCCAACGTTTATAAATTTTTGTTAACGTTTACACGAACCATGAAAAACGAAACAATGCCGTTTAAACGTTGTTTATGTCATACAAACCTGATCGCAGAGTGACAAGTTTCACAGTGACTGAACTTTGTAAGTTGTAAAATAACAAATTGAATGCAATCTTATCGGATCGCTAAACTTCCAGGGGAATCCTGTGAAATTCCGAATCTGGCCTTTTTACACTCACCGATATGATCACGACATATAGGGATTTCAACTGATGCAGATTCTTGCATTTTATACAAGCAAATTTAATTGTTTTCCACTTTTGACCCCACCTCATTCTGAGCTTGGGGTAATTTTGATGCAGAAGAAATTTTAAAAGTGGTAAACTTTTGCAAGAATAAAGAAAGCGTTTGTGTATTTTTCATTTTAAAAATTAAGTTAACCCTTATTAAACCTCTGAAAATAAATTTAAATGAAGTTAAAACAAGTTAAGTAGTTAAGTTCAGTAAATGCAAGATATGACTAGATTAAGTGACGATCTGATAATAACCCCATAAACAAAGCGAGAATATTTTTATATCTCAACTTTGTAAATTACATATTACAGTACAATTGTGTACTTAGTGGGGAACTAAAATTTATACTTGCTAAATGTATCGTTGCCGATTTTTAGTAAATATTTTGCCGCCATTACAATCACGTGACCGTTCGTATAAACGGTCCGAGATTCTGTAAACATTTACGGCCTGAAATCGAAACGTTAGCGTTTACACGTGTAAACGTTGAAGTCTTAGTTCCATCCACAACAAAAAGTTTGATTTTTTTTTAATTTAGAGAAATAAATAAATAAAAATAAAAATAAATATTGTAGGAGATACCCACCCCAGACATCCCTGACCCCAACTTTTATAACTAACTGTGAACGTATGTAAGCGCCATTTGTTTTATTCCCTTTTATAAAAAATATCTTTAAAGTTTAAACTAGAGATATGCCCATAAGACACATATGCCCCCACTCTTAGTTGTCATTGTCGAAAAAGCCAATATTGTGGTCACAGAATATACATGGTATAAACTTTCAGGGCAAAACATATTAATTTGCAGTTAACATTTTAAATATAAGTTCAGTTCGGTGGTCTTAATGCATGTAAAGCTTTTTGATTGTGACTCGTTTACTTTGGGAATTACATGCGACACATGATAACATGTTGAATGCATTATATTGAAATTCATATGGGAAATACCTCTAGACTTAACAGGCGATGACCAAAACAAACCCCAGGTGCACAACTTCACACGACGGTCAAGATGCCTGTAAAGTGTCATGTCTATGACCATAAGACTTACTTTTGGACTAACATTCGACACAAGATTACATGTTGAATGGATTATAATGAAATGCATTATTACCATAACTCTGGACTTAACAGGCCTGGCCCAAAACTTAACCCTAGCTGCAAAACTTACATCATGGTTATCATGACTGTGACTCTTATACATTTGGACTTACGTGCGACTTAAGATTATATGTTGAATGCATTATATTCAAATTCATAAGGGGCCATTACTCTGGTCATAACAAGTGTGGCCTTAACCTGAACCCCAGGTGTACAACTACACATTATGGTAAACATACCTGTAAAGGTTTATGATTGTGGCTCTTATACTTTTCGAGTTATGTGCGACACAAGTTCCGGACGTACGGAAGATCGGACGGACAAGGGCAAATCTTTATGTCCTCTCCTCTTTCAGGGTGTAAGGGGCATAAACAGTTGGAATGGGCGAGGTTTGGCACATACCTCTAATTCTTCCCCATTTCCACAACAAAATCACAGATGAGGGCGATGTGGGTTACTTACTTGTATCCCGTAAGTTAATGTATCTCTCAACATAAAAATTGTGATGGTATGAATTTTGAAATACAGTTTCCGTGCAAGAAGTCTACCACAAACACCCCTGACCCTGCATCTGATTTAACCCAACCGTTCACCTTAATAGCGTTGGGTAATACCTTTTCTCCTTACCCAACCCCATTACCAAATGTACTATTGATGTGAGTTTTAAAAGAAAACTAGAGATGTCTACAGAGGACACAGATGCTCCAACTCTCGGTTGTCATTGTAAAAAAATCTCCAATATTGTGGTCACAGCACACTTTACAGATAATTCACTCTTACGCTTTCTTATTTATACCGCTACACATTGATATAAACAAACTTTAAAGTTTCGTGATTTTGGCTAAATAGTTAGGAGTTTTGAGCAACACAATATACATGACGGTGATTGTATTGTACTTAAATACAAAATGGTTAACAAAGGTGTAAAGTTTTATAACTGTTTATAAGAGTTATGCATGACCCAATATGACATGCTATAGTTCGATTTTGACCCGTGAGCTGTGACCTTTTGTTATAATCCTAAATAGGTAAAGTACGTTAATTTACAAAGGTACCGTTAATTTACTTAACTTATATGACATTAAAACCTGTTCAGCAGCAAACAGTTAGTCACGGCGAAATAGCTCAGTGGATAAGGATCTCGAGCTATGATGCAAAACATTGCAAGTTCGAATCCAATTATAGTAACTTTTTATTTCATTTACTTTTTTAAATATTATTTAGTTAATTGTTGGCTTTAATAAATATTAAATTAGTTTGCGTGATATTATTAATTGTTGGCTTTTCATTATTTTTTGCAAAGCCCTTTAATTTAGATCCTGTTCTTTTATTTAAATATATTTTTGTTGAGCAGCTTGCCGTCCCCCTTTCACCGCTGCCTCAAAGGGGCGCTGACAGTTGTGAATCCTGACTTTATTGTAAACAATTGTAGTTTATGGAACCTTCATAACATTCTCTTCATTTCAAAACCATTTTGTACAATGAATTGGCTTCGTTCGAAAACTATATTTTGAGTAAGCTTCGGTCGCGACATCTGATCAACTTGATGAAAGCTTACTCGATATTTGCACGGTTTAATGGCATTTTTGTCGGTGTCTACATATCTGTAATGAAAAGAATGACATTAAAAATAAGAACCGCTCACAGGATTCGAACTCACAACCATTATGACACATTATCAGAAATCAGAAGCGTTACTGCCACGGCTATGAAACCTTTTGTTACTGCCTTGCAATTTCAATATTATAAGATATGATAGGAAAAACTAACTTCCCTATTTTGTGGAATATTCCAAAAATCTATAAATACAAAAGTGCATTCACGGCTCAACGCGTAAAATCGGACTATAAATGCATATTATTGGATCGCATATTAAGGAATCATAACTCGCCACGAGATAACATGGTAAATAAATTATACTGAATTGCATAAGGGGCCATAACTCTGTTCATAATGGGCGAGACCAGAAACAAAATCCCAGGTGAACAGCTACACATGATGATCAACAATGCTGTAAAGTTTCATGGCTCTGGCTGTTAAACCTTTTGACACGCGACAAAATATTACATTCTCAATTCTTTATTTTGAAATGCATAAGGGGCCTGAAACAAAACGCCAGGTGCCTAACTACACATGATCGTCAACATACCTGTGAAATAGTTTTATGACGTGGCTCAAATATTTTTGAGTTACGGGTGATTCAAGTTTCGGACGGACGAAAAGAGTGACGGGCGAATAGACGGATAGACGGTAGAACAAGGACAACCCTATAGGCCTTCCCCCTTTCCCCTTTTTCAGAGTGGGGGCAGATAGGAACGATAGAACCGTTATCGTAAAAACCACTTGATTTAAGTCTTTCTTCTGTAAGGTTATTAACGATACATTCGATAGACAATACACGCACGACAGCCGATGTATGATAGACATTTTACGATATTCGCTATACCTTTCAGAAATATGATACTTTTACCGAATATGGTCTACTTGCAGTGCAAACCAAGCTAGTATAAGTAATAAATAGCTGGTTTAATTTCATGCTTTATCGATTTTCTTTTCCAATTATTGAATAACATACTGATTCTTCAAGCGTCAGTCACAAGTATTTATTATTAATACTAAACATGTTAAATATGTGAATAACGTTGTGAAAACGAATCTTCTATTCTTAAAGTCAAAAATATTTATTAATTTTAATTTAATAGTTTTTGCATACACAAAACTGAGTTTTGAATTAAAACTTGTGCATTTAAGAAAAACGAATATAGTTTCAGAATGATTATTAGGACTAGTTGATAATTTATTAAGAATAAGAAACAGAATAAGAATGCACTATTTGATGATAAGTGTTAATACAATGTACTAAGAAAACGCATAAACTATTTTGTGATAGTAACATTTAGAATAAAATCATTACATTTTTAGAAGGTAGGGTATCTAGTACACACATCCGTTTTTTAAAACAGGATTAAATCGTTAATAAGAAGAAACCATTTAATAAATTTAACGGCTAAAAGTGAATAAAGCTCACTTCGATGAGTTTTTTGTAATACTCACTTCGATGAGTTTTTGTTGTAAAATCTTTATTGTAAGCGGAACTACAACTTTACCTTTTAAATTAGTGAATACTTGTACCTGGAAATACACAAATAAACAATAATTGTATTCTTTTTTCGAGACAGTAAAATTAATGATGATTTTCGGATGTCATGTCAACTTTCTTTTATTAAATTTCTGTTTAGCAAAATCTTCATTCTGAATAAAACGTACAATATGTTACAGAAAGTCACTGCAGATCGTGTAATAACACAATATCTACCTTCTTAGTACATTTAGTTATCAAAATAGGGTTTATATACTTATTTGTCGAAAGTACTTTGTTCTTTATAGTTTAAAACGTTGAATTTAGTTTCAAGGTTTCATTTTTGAAGATTCAAGACCTTAATTATTTATTATATCATTAATCAAGTGGCTGCTAAAAATAATGATCATGCATTGTATATATGATATTATTCTGATATTTGCAGTTAAAACAATATATACCGAAGCAGAATTTGAAAAATTTCATACTGATGGACACAATGGGTGTAGAGGAAAGAGAAGAGGAAGGATTCAACGTAAATGACGTCATTTATCTAATAGAAGGGAACGTTAAACCAGATTATAAAGTAAATATTCCAATTTTCAAAGTATATGATCCTTGTTTATATTCAAAACGTTTATTTCTTTAAAAAATGATTATTCCTTCCAAGAATATAACAGTTTGAAGTATGGCGGTAAAATTATATATATTGTGTTATTGCAGATTTTGCAATTATTAATAACAGTAATGTAATATCTGAAATATGTTATCGTTGACTATGTCTTTTTTAAGTTCAATCCTGGGAGTCCCATTTCGAAAGAAGATACTAACTTCAAATCGGTTCCAAGTCTGAGTGACAAAGCACATTGTGTTGTGATTGTTCTGGATAGTGTTGTAATTGATACAGATTCAATTTCTGATGCATCAAAACTGAAAATTGAAGAATTGCAGGATCACATACGGACCCATGGTACGGAGTTTGCAGTATTTTAATATAACATGAATATTTAAGAACCACATAATTATACTGTTAATTAATCTTATAACAAGATTTATTATTTAGACCATTTCTTTTTATTCCCTTATTATAAAATTAAAGTACTTGCAATAATAGATTATGTATAAATATGACTGTTACATAAAACATTTAGAACGACATGGTATTTCATTGCAAGTATTTAATGGGGACTATATGTACGAAGTAAGGAAAACAGAGACTAACCTAAGTTTTTATTCTCAAGCTTTTATTAAGGAAATTATTACTTGAATCTTTCTCTTCTTCCTTTTACCATGAACTTATTGGGCTCCTCTAAGGCTATGGTTTCAGATTGGTGGAACTGATTTGTTACATTATAATAACCATTACGTTGTTAATCGGATATATGTTTCAACACAGGTCAATCCTCGGCGTTAGATAACATAGGCATAGTGTGAAGAACACCTACACATGTTTTAATTGTGTGCAATAAATTATTGCATAAATGGAGTATATATTAATATTTAAAACAAAATTTCAGAGGTACCAGCAGTGATTATACTCACAAAAATTGATTCTCTTTGTGAAGAAGTTTCCAGAGATATCAAAACCACTTACAATAGCAGACCGGTTGAATCAGTAGTAAAAAAGGCATCCGAACTCTTCGGAATTCCGGTAAATTATTATTATTAAGTATTTCTTAAAAGTGAATTATCGATTAATATCAAATGCTTGTCACGAACGAGTGAGTTATCAACAAGTCAAACGAATTCATGATTGAATCAAAGAGATCACTGTAGTGTTGGAGAACATTTTTATGGATGCAGCTGCTTAAAGAAAATGTAATGCTACCCGTATAAGTAATATGAGTTTTAAGCAGAGATAATATTTTGCTTAAAGCTCGAAAGAAGTTGCTTTTAAGGTAATTACGGTTAATACGTAAATCAACTGCCAATTTAGCCGAATATTATGGAACATGTAATCATTAAAAAAGTGGATTTCGATACTTAATATATATGATAAAACGAAGAAACATAATACAGAAAAGAAGTAATAATTGATGTTTTCCTAAATGCAGAAAAACAATATATTTCCTGTCCGGAACTATTCCGAAGAAGAAGCGGATTTGGATGAAAACATGAATATATTGATCTTGTTGGCTCTTCGAAAGATGATGGAAATAGCAGGGGATCGCCTCGAAAACAAAGATGACAACAAATGTGACACAGTAATAAAACAAGCGCAGTAAAAGACGAGTTTGACCGTTGCTTATCAATAACCTTTGTATTTAGCCAAACTAATTCTTTTTCTTTTTTATTATTCATTTAACATTCGAATTATTTGCATTATTAATATTTAACGCATATTTTGAATAGATATCTTATCTCAAACATAATTACATGTATAGCTTGATTGATTATTTCGCTCAGTTGAGTGGTCGCAAACATTGCAAATGGTGAAAACTGGCTAAAATTTTAAAGAATGAAGTTTTGGGGAAATACTTAATGCCACCTAGATTTTAGTAAAGAAAGTTATTAAGCTAAGGATGTAGTTAATGTTTGCAAGCTCAACTTAGTCGTATTCACGTTCTAATTACCAAGCACATACTAATTTAAAAATTAAAGAAAACCCGTTTGCATGTTAACTCTGAAATTCATGGACAATATACTAAAGCAACTCATATCTGAATTAAATATATTCTGGTCTACAATATTAAGTGCCGATTCGTCCAAATACTGTTAGGGTTTTCAAGAAATTCAAGGAAAACTTACTTCCTGGTTCTGCGACCTCTTAAACACGATATATTATTTTGCTATGATCTTGACTGATTGTTTTTAGGTTATAACAGTTGAAAGGAAAGAGATACATGTATCCATTAAAATTGTGTTTATTATGTGGGGTTTTGAAAATAATTAACAGCTAAATATTTTTCCTTTAGAATGAAAGAAGACATCATAGTAGAATTTCAAAAAGTTGACTATTCATGTCAGTATTATTTTAACAAAATATTGTAGCTGGATACAGCTTTTGTTCAAGTCATGTTACGTTTTGCTAAGTATGATTGTCATTATTGTGAACGTATGATTTAAAATTAAAATTACATTGTGTGTACTCGGGTAAGCTATCCACAATTTCCATGTACGCAACATATTGACATTTAGATATTAGTAGGAAGTAGTGATATTTAACATTTTTATGAACTCAAATTTCAAGGAAAACCTTAATAGTTTGTGAATTATCATAGCAAGGGCGCTTGTTTACGTTCTCTGAATGCATGCATTTGTTTAAGTATCATAAGGAGAACATTTATACATACCATATGTAAATGTTGAAAATTATTTCAAATATTTATAAAAAAATGTGCAATATGCATTAAAGGGATTGCCACAAGTAAAAAATAACACAGCATTCTCACGCAGCCAAAGAGGAAAAGAAAGCACTAGTTTATAAGAATATCTATTTTACAAACAACGAATAAGATAACTCTTGGGATAACCGCCTTGAAACGGTCAATGGCGAAACACTTTGCCGCTGTAGGTTTAGCCAGACTCTAGGCTGCACCAACTTCATACTTGCTTGTACATGTATTATCAACGGAAAAAAATTATTTACTAGAAAATACCGGTATTTTACGATTTAATACGTCTGCATTTATATTTTCTGAATTCGTTTGACAACTCCCCATATCTTGCGGATTTCTTTCAAATATCAAATATGATCAGGGAGGATTTTTTGATGGTCATAATAACCAGATTTTCCCTGCAACAAGTTTTTCCAGAGTCCTACTTATTAAAATTATGATAAAAATGTCTATAAGATAGTTCATGTAATTAAATTTTTTTTAAAGATTCCCGATATGACAGAACAAAATTCAAATATCTGAAGAATTATTGCAACTCATTATGCTGTAGATAAATTATACCTCGTGTGCATTTACTGTCACCTTTCAAAAATGAATAAAACTGTGCCTAGAGGTGTTTATGCCAAGTTTATAAAGTTTGCGTAAACCGCTTTAATGCAAGCTTGTGACAATTGTTACATTCAGCTTTGATTCAATATATATTTAACAATATAATAAAAATGTCAGCATTGCTTATTCGAATGGAAGCGTTTTGTCTTTTTATAACGTTCACTATTGGTTCATTTTTTAATGAAATTTCTGTTTAAAGAAGAACTTATACGAAGCCTGGCGTACAAAATATGAGTTTTCCCATTGTTTTTTAAAGTACGTTTTTATAAATGTTATCATGTTACTTGAAAATCTGACTAACCATATATTTATAGATTGCTTTAAACAGTTGTGTCATCTTTTTCAATTTCTAAAGCTCGATCCCCAATAAATGATTTGTTTGAGTATAACATATCCATACTATTAATCTATTTTGTCACAAATACATAATGTTAACTCAAAACAAACTTCATTATTGAAAAACCAAAATTATTAAAAACTAATGCTTTTAAATAAAAAGACATTGACGATTGTATTTATTTCGTTGTTTCTATTTACAGTTAGGCAATCAGAAACAATGTATTCACTTGAACATCTGAAAAAAGAAATTCATAATTGTCATACATATAAAAAAAGAAAATACTTTAATACTTCTATATCTTAATCGAGATTGTTTTGAAGATGAAAACAGTATTTTAATAGCATTTGTAGTAAACAAAATACCATAAGGAAAAACATAGACACGTTTTTTTATTGAGGCTTCTAAAACTTTATAACAATTTGACGGGTGCATTTTTTTTCTAAATTTAAACTTTAGAGACCAAAATATATACGATATTGTTTTTGTAAACGTTATTTTTTCTTTGTCAGCTCTGAGAATAGATAGAATATTTACATAGTTTCTTGATCATTGTTAAAATGCCATAGTTTATAACTTGTACATGTACATGTATTTCAAATGCATCTTACGTTTTCTATTTGGTGGTCGGGTAAAAGATAATTCATTAGGAAAACTTGTTAGTGAATATATATAGTCTGTACTGTTATCAGTAAAATAAACCGTTACCGACGTCGTACAGTGAATGATAACGTATAACAGGCAATCCGATCAACCTTTTTGGGGTTGTCCCGGTAAGCTCAATTGGTTGCGTCGACCGAGTTGCAGGGCTACGTGCTGTCGCCGTGACGGTGCGGGTTCGCTCAAGCTAGAGGAAATATCATTATAAATTTACAGAAGCGATATTTGTGCAGTGTGGTACTTGATAAAAATTTACAAACCGAACGCCTGAAAATTATATGTGTTAAGCTTCTTTAATGCGCGTCATCTGAGGTTTTAATAGACCAAAATAGATTTTTGCCAGAGGTTTCACGCGTACTTTAAACAATCCAACTGTTTTTCATACCCAAATGGAAACTATCAAATATTGATTCAATCCTTATATTTACACTCATAAATAATTTCATTAATATAGAAATAACTAGAATAATTCGTGATATTACGGCTTTTTCGAATGGCTGTTGGAACAGCTACGTTGACGACAAAGTGAATGACGGCACGCTTTTTTGGAGCAATTCGTGGCAAAACGTGCGTGCACGGCGACGTCACACGTCAAAACATCGTGCAACGTCAAATAAATTGTGAACGGCTCTACAGCAGCCACGCCTTTTAAAGTAATACGTCACACTGTTCACCATTAGAAATTATGATTCGTTAGATGAATAAGACCTTATCGTAGAGGATGAAGTTGAAGTGTAAATATATTGTTTTGATTCAACAATGTTTCTAAAATGTACAATCTGTAGAGTATGTGCAGCAACAATATAACTTTCTGAAGAAGATGCCAGTGTGTAAGCATAAGTTTTGTTAAGTTTCAGTCTGAATATTAATACCATCATCGGACACCCATGCCTTTTACTACACTCACGCTACGTTACAAGCCATGGGTTAATCGACTGCAGTATTTTCGTTTCTGCCGATATGAATATTCATAAGCTGACCAATGAAACGGCTCGTTACGGCGGCGAATACTCTTCAATTAAAGGTTGGAAACGAATATTACTTGAAAATGGCTGCGCCCATATCTAACATTTGTGATGCCTGTCGAACACAAATTATTAACAAAAAATCGTATAGAAAGGTAAACACGCCAGATTTTATGAGCATGTTTGACCAGATTGGAATTAACCGACTGAATACGGCGTGCTACCCTTGTAACCGTTTTGTAACGAGACGTTTCATTGGCTGATTGCTCCGTGTGTGAGAGGACAAGGAACCAATGAAATGCCGCATTAATTATTCATGAGTACGACGTCTAGACAGTCAATAATCCCACGGCGTATGAATGAAGTGCTAACGTAATGGATACGACGTGGGTATCCGACGATGTATTAATACATGTAAAGTGTAAACGTCACATTATAATTACATTATTTGAAGCTTTATCTGCGGGTGTTAAAACACAAGTGTTTTAAAAGTCGAATGACGAAATTTAAAACGAGGCTGTTCTGGTAATAAAGCTATGTTTCTTTTACAGAAGTTTTTACGAGTGTAAATTATATAACTTTGTAATATTTGTTTTATTTTTCAGTTTGAAAGAACAAAAGGTTAAGAAATAACATTGATACCATATGATTTGTTTTATATAGAAATTATATTGACGACTCTTTTGTTGTTATAACTTTGTTCGTATCATATCTTTGTCGTTATAACTACATCATGTTCTCACGATTTTTCTTCGAATGTGTTATTTGCCAAATACAATATGGTCGCGGTTTTGCAAAAGATGTTTTGTCTGTATCTTTGTTTGTTTGATATTAAATATTCTCTCCTTCATCCATCATGTCCTCCTTTGAGCATTATCATGTATTACGAATGAATTAAGTCTCTCTTAAGTGTAATACTATGTTTAAGAGGCCTTTATTTATAATTTCTGTATTTTCTAGGTTTCTTTTCCCGGCATACACAAACATATACATACACTTTTTCAGTCAGGCTCGCCAACCCATTTTAAATAAGTTCCGTAAAAGTGATGGGTATTAAGAAAAACTAATTTACCAAACTTATATCCAAAAAGGTAGAGTTTTAACGGTAGAATTATGAGATGAATTTCATGTCCTAAATTTGCCCCGCTTGCACTTACTTAACACAGTACTTAAATGATACGGATATGTCTTAAAGGTTGAGTCGTTAACCTTCATTGATGGGTTAAATTGTCAATATTGAAACAACGGTATAGCGCTTAATATTGGCGGTGTCAAATTTTGGCGTATTTTAAAGAGTTTCATGTTGGCGGGGTCATATATTGGCGCTAACAAACCAGGGTTGAAGGTTATAAAGCTGAGATTGGAAATCAGTCTCAAATCTCAAGCATCTGATTGGCTGAAAAGGCGACTTGTCGCCATTTCAGCCAATCAGATGCTTGAGATTTGAGACTGGTTTCCATGCTCAGTTTTATAACCTTGGGCACTGACCGCCAAAATAAACCCTTGATGAAAAATGGCGAAAATTGGATAATGGAAGAGAAAGGTAAACGTCGCAGTTATTCTAACGATAAATGTTAAGTGTGAAAACATTATCGCAGCTATCTAATACAGTATTCCTTCTAATTAATATTATTTAATTATTTTAAAGCGAGTTTCTATGAGAAAAAACTCGGTTTCATTTTAAATAACTACATGTACAAAAGGTTTAACTCTAAAATGCTTCTTTTTTCCTTCAAGATATTAAATTGGTGGTGTTTTCAATTTCCGGGGATTTTATTGGCGGTGTTTTATATTGGCGCAACTGACCCTGATCGCCAATATCGACAAAATTTAAACCCCGCCAATATTAGTACTTATACCGTATTCCTCCAAAACAAACCCCTTTTTTACTAGTCCTTTGATAGTTCTTACTAACGATGTTTTACTGATGAACAGTACAAGAAACATTAAAATTATTAACGGTCAGGTAGGTCAATCATTGATATAATACATATACTTTTCGATGAAATTAACAAAGTTTTGTTTTTAAGATGAAAATTTCAAATACCGAAATTAGGTTAAGGCAGATATATGTTCATGTTAAACGGGAAATGATCTAACGATATAAAAAGAAAGGAAACAACGGTTATGCGTAGGCCAAGAATCGAAGCCAGGCTGACTGCGTGACAGGCTTGCATTTTACCACTGAATCCTTTGCAACTGATAAAATTCAAACGCAGTCTTTAAATAAAGGATCACTTTGTTAGGTAAAATAATCAACAAAATCAAGATATTTATTTTAATTGTATGAGTGTAAGTGTGATTTTTTTTATGCTGCAGCAATAAATTTCTTTTCAAAGAGAGCAACTTATACTGGCCTGTAATCGTTTGATTAAATTTTACATAATCTATTTGTAGCATTAATTTCTATTATAAGCCTTCGTTTTTTTTTCCTGTACTTTTAGCTATTTTCTTTATCACAAAGTTATCGGTATCACAAATTAAGGAAAACCTTTTGCAAGTTTTATCGCCGATATCCAGATCTAATTCATAAATACAGCTGCAGTTTAAAATCACTATTGCAACAAGGAATTTCACAGCCAGTTTTTTATGGAGATTTAATTTATAAACTTAAGAAGATAAAAGGCGATGTAAATTTCTCCCGGTTATTCGTAAAAACCATCTGTAAATTTAAAAAGAAAGGTTACCAACATGATATTTTACAGCGCTCTGCAGGCTTGGTGATTAACCCATCTACAGTTGATCATTATGCTTACCTCTTTGGTTGCACGACGGTGGCAGGGGTGTAAGAGTTTATGAAAGTTTATGGGGAAATCTTTTCTTAAAAGAACCTAAAAGCTCGATATGTTTCTTTTATCCCTGTCATCGTGTTCTTGCTGATTTTACTCCAGGTGCTCTGGTCTCGGAAAGATCATTGAGTACCCACCCTTTGGCTTTGCAATGCTATTAAATTCTTATGTTTATATGTTTGTATGCTTTTGCATGCAACATTGTTGAGCTGATGGGTGGGTTGGAGTTATTTCACCAAGACAATTTGTACTTGTTTTGTGATACGAGAACCTGTTGGGGCAAGTGTGAGGTTGGTGCACCCTAGAACCTGGTTTAAACCCCCAGTGGCAATTTGTTTTGCCACTGACCGTTCCAAGGCGGTATCCCCAAAGGTTCTCTTGTTTATTAATTGTTTGTGGCGTCCTATTTGAATTGACATACATATATAAAACATGCGCTCTCTCTCTCTTCCTCTCTTCTTTTTCGCTGCGTGGGGAGGCTGTGTTTTTTGAGTGTGGCGATTCCTGATATGCATATGTTGCTTTTTTATTTTCGTAAACATCAGTAGATATTTCAAAAAAATGGAATGTCAACTTTTGATGCTCACATATGAATGCTTCATCGAACATAATAGCTTGAGATCGCGCTGTTTTTCCTTCTGCTCAAAATGCATCGATCGTGGTCGATCAGCTGCGAAATATTGCTAACTGCTACAAAATGCATCGCTCGTGGGCGTAACCTACTGCTAAAACATTCATCAATCGTTAGAGATCTGTGGCGAAATATTAACTTCTTTACGTTAATCCATCGATCGTGTGCAATAAGCGACGAAAAAAATGCCTTTTGCTCGAAAATGAATCGATTGTGGGCGTATAGCGACGAAAGATTGCCACTTCTCGAAAATACATCGATCGAATTGGATCAGCGGCCAAACATTGCCTACTGCACTAGAATGTATTTATCGTGGCCGATCAGTGGCGAAATATTTTTATTACTGCTCGAAAATCCATTGATCGTAGGCGATAAGCGGCGAAATATTGGCTACTGTTAGAAAATACATCTGTCGTTTGCGATCAGTGGCGAACTATTGCCTTCTGCTTGGAATCGCATTAATCGTTGGCGATCAGCGGCAAAATATTGACTACTGCTCGAATATGTAATGACCGTGGGCGATCATCTGCGAAATATTTCCTATTACTCTAAAATGCATCAATCGTGGGCGATCTGCTAGAAAATATCCCCTTCTGCTCGAAAATGCATCGATCGTGGGCGATTAGCCTCAAAATATATTTTTCTGCTCGAAAATGCATCAATCGTGGGCGATCAGAGTCTAAATATTGTCTATTGCTCTAGAATGTATTGATCGTGGGAGATCAGCTGCGAAATATAACCCACTGCTGAAAATGCATCGATAGTTAGAGATCTGGGGCGAAATATTACCTTCTGTACGAGAATCCATCGCTAGTGGGCAATAAGCGACGACACATTGCCTACTGCTCGAAAACGCATCGATCGTGGACTACTAGCGACAAAATATTACCTAGCGCTCGGGAATGCATCGATCGTGGGAGTTCAGCGACAAAATATTGCCAAATGCAATAGAATGTATTGATCGTGGGTGATCAAAGGCGAAATTTTTCCTACTGCTCGAAAATGAATCGATCGTTGGATTTCTGTGGCGAAATGTTACCTTCTGCACGAATATTGCCTACAGCGTTAAAATGAATTGATTGTGTGGGATAAGCGGCGAAACATTGTTGATAATTTTTTTTTTTGAACAGAACAAAACTTTATTTACATCTCAGGCATACAAGTATGCAGCATGAGGAAATGTACATTAAATGCATATTTACAATGACGTGATCACAATAAAACAGTAACTTAACAACTACATAAAAAGACTAAGTATTTATACATTTAACAAAGACAGGGCGACAATGTACGACGGGGGGAGGTGTTGGGTTAAATATTGTGGTGTATTATTAAAAGAATATCATATTTTCAGTTGTTAATATTGTAATAATTATTTTAAATTTACATAACAATGATAGCAGTTACAGTAGGTACAACGGTGACAACAGCAACAACAACAACAATAATTAAATAGGTACTACAATTATAGCTTTAAACAGTTGAAGATAGGAGAAAAAGCAAAATGAAACGGAACGGCTTTACCGAAACGAAAATTAAAGCCGTTTCGAACATAATTACATGGTTCTTGGGATAAAACAATGATTGGGAACGAAATGACTTTAGCGAAACCGAAATAAAGTCATTTCGAACCCTATTTGAAATGACACTATACACGTCTATAATTTAGGTATTGGATGCGGTCACACAGTGCATGTACGTACACACACACACACACACAGCAACAAGTCTGGCAAAGAGAGACTTGTTGCAGCTGTTGCGTGCACGTACATGCTTGTACGAATATACAAATATATTATTGATCAATGAAATACGAAAATAACAACGTTCATTTATTGTTACGTATAAATGAGGTACTAGAAGAAATGACTGGTGTGCGTACTTTATAATAGTGGAATATTAGTTACGGGTTATCTATTTATTTGCTTTAAAAGTTTACTGACAAACGAACTAAGCTTTAAGAGCTGACTTGTGTCGGTTAATGTTAGTAAATATGGTACGTTAATTTGAATTTGTACGTTTGTGATCTCATTTATTTCTAGTCGATCAATATTAAAGTGGCTACAATGTAACAAATAATGTTCTTCATTACCAATTTGGTTTTCATTGCATAGAAGACAAATTCTTTCGTTTTCCGCGGTTCCATTCCATCTACCAGTTTCTATCGGGAAATAATGATTTGCGGTACGTAGTTTGTAAATAGGTAAGTATTTCGACATTGGTAAGATTTTTATATATTTTTCTAACTCTAGCTTGTTTTTAAATGTATAATAAAATCTCCCTTTACTAGATAATGTCATATCGTTAATCCAACTTTGTTTATTCTGATGAATTAACGCTTGTTTTATTTCTTGACGTAATTGTATTTTGATTGTCCCATAAATTAGTTTTACCAGTCAAGTTTAATATTTCTTTTATTTTTGAAATCCATTTTGAATGATATGAGTTATTATTTAGTAAAAAATTATACATTCTTTTAGAATATTTGTTATTATTTCCAGTGATAATTCTGTTCCAGAAACCTATCATTCTGCTATAAACCGTTATGTGTAAGGGATATCTACCTAATTCACCATATAGCATATAAGAAGGAGTGCTCTTTCTAGAGAATGTGATTTTTCTTAAAAATTCTCGATGGACGCGTTCAATTAGATCGAGATTTTCAAACCCCCAAACTTCACAGCCATAAGTTAAGATAGGTATAATATTGTGATCAAACAGTTTAAGTATCAAGTCAAGTGGTAAATCAGAATTTCTGGCTCGTATATACAGTAAATTCATTGCCTTTTTTGCTTGTTCTACATTGTTTTTACGAGTACCTAAAAAAGAGCCATTGCTAGAGAATATAACTCCTAAATATTTGTATTGTTTAACTATTTCTATTTCACTAAGCCCGATGTAAAATTTAAATCTTGATGTATTCCGCGCTCCAAATACTACAATTTTAGTTTTATCAACATTTACTTTTAATTTCCATTGTACACAGTATTCTTCAAAAGAGTTTAAAATGTTTTGAAAATCGAGCGGGTCATCGGACATGATAACGGTATCATCTGCGTATAGAAGTATAAGTAGCTTCAGCCAACAATGCACATTTTCATGGTTTGTAACTTCTACACCTTTGGCGTGTCTTATCAGCAAATGGCTTTCGAGATCGTTTAAGAATATAGAAAAAAGGATCGGCGATAAATTCTCACCTTGACGTACGCCGTTTTGACATGGGAAAAAAAGCAGAGGTGGTACCATTTTGAAAAACACAAGATTTTATATTTTGGTACATGTTATATATAACATTAAATACTTTCCCATTAATAGAGCTGGACAAAATTTTGAACCATAAACCTGGTCTCCAGACTTTATCAAAGGCCTGCGAGAAATCAATGTAAGCACAGTACAGCTTTTTTCTATGACGTTGCAGTATTTCTATTAAGGACTGTAAAGTAAAAATATGATCCATACAAGAGTAGTTTTTTCTAAACCCCGCTTGGTTTTCGTTGAGAATATTATTAACTTCGAGGAATGTGTTAATTCGTTCGTTAATAACCGAAGTAAAAAGTTTTCCAAAACAGCTAATAATTGTGATTGGTCTGTAATTGTTTGGGTCAATTACTTCCCCTTTATTTTTGTAGATGGCGTATATTGTACCCTGTAGCCAAACATTAGGTAGATGACCTGTGTTGAGAATCATATTAAATAGGCGGTTATAGATAGGTAGTAAAATATCCTTTGTTGATTTAATGTATTCATTAAGTATGTTATCATACTGGCTAGGAGCTTTGGAGTGTTTTAGCTTATTTATACATTTTAATATTTCGTCGTCGTTAATAGATGAATTTAGTACGTCTGATTCATAATAAGTATTGTCTATATTCAAAGGGAACGCAATATTATCACTAGTTTCCGTATTTTCATTTATGGATTTAAAATGGTTGAAAAATGTATCGAGACTCGGCGTTTGTTTGTTACTTTTGGGGCTAATACTGTGAATATATTTCCAGTAGTCCTTTGGGTTATTTGATTCCATATTTCGAAGCCGATTCGCGTTTTTAATTTTATATTCTTTATGGTAATAGTGCATCGATCGTGAGCGATCAGCAGCGAAATAGTGCCTACATCACTTAAATGTATTGATCACGGGCAATCAGCTGCGAAATACGAGAATATAATATCATATCAGCTTCTGTACGCGAATGCATCGATCGTAGGTGATTAGCGACAAAATAGTGCCTACTGCTCGAAAATGCATCGATCGTGGACTTCAGCGGACAAATATTATCTAATGCCCGAGAATGCATCGATCGTGGGTGATAAGCGGCGAAATATTGCCTACTGTTCTAGAATCTATTGATCGTGGTCGATCAGTGGCGCTTTCTTTGGCGAAATATTACCTTCAGCAGAAATATTGTCTACAGCACTAAATGTATTGATCGTGTAGGATCAGCGGCGAAATATTGCCCACTCCATGAAAATACCTTAAACGCGGGCGATCAGCGGCGAAATAATGACTACTGCTTGAGAAAGCATCGGTCGTGAACGATCAGCGGCGAAATATTGCCTGCTGCACTTGAATGTATTAATCGAGGGCGATCAGTGGCAATTTTTTTCCTCCTGCACTAGAATGAATAGATCTTAGGCGATCAGTGGCGAACTATTACTATTACTATTCACTTAACTGTATTGGTCGATCAGCGGAAATTATTACTTATGAATGAGAATACATGGATCGAGAACGATAAGTGGCGAAATATTGCCTAATGCACTTGAATGTATTAATC
Organism: Corbicula japonica; assembly: GCA_038501625.1. Lineage (NCBI taxonomy): Eukaryota > Metazoa > Mollusca > Bivalvia > Venerida > Cyrenidae > Corbicula > Corbicula japonica. The sequence continues at coordinate 290,492 of JAZAYU010000262.1, read as the reverse complement.
GTTGGTGATCAGCGGCGAAGTATTGCATTCTGCTCGAAATTCATCGATCGTGGGTGATATGCGACAATATATTACCAACTGCTCGAAAATGAATCGATCTTGGGCGACCAGCGGCGAATTATTATCTTTTGCACGGGAATGTATTGATCGTGGGCGATCAGCGGCGAAATATCGCCTTCTCCTCGCAAATACAGCGGTCGTGGGCGATCTGTGGCGAAATATTACCTACTGTTCGAAAACGATCGATCGAGGGCGATCAGCAGCGAATTATTACAATCTGTACTGGAATGTATTGATCGTGAGCGATCAGCGGAATAATATAACCTACTGAACGAGAATGCATCGATCGTGGGAGATCATTGGAGAAATATTGCCTACTGCGCAGTCTGTATTGATCGTTTGGGATCAGCGGACAAATATTGCATTCTGCTCGAAAATACATCGATCGTGGTTGATGTTTGGTAATTTATTACCACCTGCTCGAAAATGAATCGATCGTGGGCGATAAGCAGCGAAATATTACCTTTTGCACGAGAATGCATTGACCGTGGGCGAAATATCGCCTTCTGTGGGCGACCTGTGGCGAAATATTACCTAATGCTCGAAAACGATCGATCGTAGGCGATCAGCGACGAAATATTACCATCTACACATGAACGTGTTTATTTGATCGTGTGCGATCGGCGGCGAATTATTGCCTACTGCGAGAAAATCCATTAATCGTGGGCAATCAGCTGCACGATATTTCTTACTGCACTAGAATATATTGATCTTGGGCGATCAGTTGAAAAATATTACCTACTGAACGGGAATGCATCGATCGTAAACGATCCGTGGCGAAATATTGCCTACTGCACTAGAATGCGTTGATTGTGGGCTATCAGCGGCGAAATATTTCCTAATGCTGAAATGCATTAATCTTGGGAATTCAACGGCGAAATATTGCCCGAAAGTGCATTGATCGTCAGGCCGATCTTTGGCGAACTATTACATACTGCAAGAGAATGCATTGGTCGTGGGCGATCAGCGGCAAAATATTAGCTACTGCTCGAAAATGCATCGATCGTGGGCGATTAGCGGCGATATATTGTATACTGCTCGAAAATTTATAGGCCATGGGCGATCAGAGGCGAATCATTAATAAGTAGTAGTGTATCAGTTCAGTTTTAATACTTGCTAGTTTTATAACATTTTCTCTATGTCTTCTGAACTTGCAGAACTGTAGAAATATTTTTCTGTGTATTCTAAGCTAAAGAATGCCTTACGTAGCACCAAGCTGGGATGGCTTGAATGTGTGACGCTCATAAATTCTTGTTTTTCAACTTACAGTCATACAAAATATACATGACACAATTCCTTCTACGAGTGTGGGTAAGAAATTTGCATTCCAATTTACGCTATTTCTGTTACCCAATATCTTTTTGCTGTCATTACCTAATTTCATGCGATGTGACATCAAGATACGTGCCTACTTATTACTTCTCGAGCAATCATAAAACAAAAAATTGCACAAACAAGACGCACCACTGTTACACGTATGTGTACAGTACTGTGAACGTTTAATGTTACAAAATTTGCGTCTATCGTGCGTCCGTCTATCGCGTATCGTGCGTCCGTCTAACGTGTATCGTGCGTCCGTTTAACGTGTATCGTGCGTCCGTATATCGTGTATCGTGCATAAAACGTTTTTAATTTTATCATGCAACGTGATTAAGGTACATGCTTATTCAAATTTATGTGATTTAATTTCAACCATTCATATTATATTTTGAAAATATTTTCAAACTTTTAGAAATCTCGTCCACGAATTATACGAATTGGCAATATCGTGTATCGTTCGTTTACCGTGTATAGTGCGTCCGTCTATCGCGTATCGTGCGTCCGTCTATCGTGTATAGTGCGTCCGTATATCGCGTATCGTGCGTTTCGTTTGTAACCTTAAACGTTCACAGTACTGTAATGTTAAATATGAATCCCCTGCATGTTACTTCTTCCAATCGTAAACTACTATTATAAACAGTAACGGCTTTTCAATAGGTGTAAGCATATAGCGAGTCATTAAATTGGTGATGAAATTACTTATTAGGCTACGTGAAGATCGTTGAACACGAAACTTGTATGAGCCGTGTCGTGAGATTTTCGACCTCAATTCTAGGTTTTTATTGTGCAACATATTTTAAACTTTTGTGATTATTTTGAGATATATATCATATATGTATTCAATCCAGAAATGTGTTTATTGTGTTTTGTGTAGTGGATTTATTTATTTATGTAGTGGAAATAAATATTTGTCCAACGTGACGTCATCGACGTCAAAACGTTCGCGGAAAAAGAAAACTGTTAGTTCAAAGCGCTCCCGCGCGATTTTTTTTTGTTATAAATTTTAAAGGTTACGGTGAAGAAAACCTTTTAAACGCTAGTGTTTGCAGCTTTAACTCCGTATCGTTTATGATGAAAAAGTAGGATATACAAATTTAAAGGTACTTTCACATTGAACTCTTTTCACCGATTCTGTATGTTTTAAAGCGGCATTACTTCAATCTTACCGCTCTTGTATGAAATACAAGTTTTAGCCTTCCAAAAAGCTAGTCGGTCATTAGCACAACCTTTTAACAAGACGGCAGAAAACTTTGAATTTTAAGCCACATTTATTGGATGCCATACAAAAATGTAAGTTTACTTATAGGTATTACCTCTTTCGAATGAGATGTATTTAAGCTGGTGATAAATCTAACGCTGTTTGCGAACAAGTTAATAATTAACTTGGAAGTAAACCAAAATGGAAAAGTTTGTCAAACAATATTTTTATGTCAAAAGGTGTTAGAAAGCAACGATTACCAAGCTGTAAATATATATCAAAGGCTACAGAATACGTTAAAAAACAAAGTTTATTTCACAGTCTAAGGGATGGAGAAAAAAACTTGAAAGTCTGTCAAGGACTCACATGTATGATAAATTTGGTATTTCTGATCTAGAACAATATCGTAAGTTTCGCATTGATTTCAAACTCGTAAAAAGTATGCACTACAGAGCAGTCTTTATTTGTTTAAAGGGTATGCTGATGGCCGACTAGCTTTTTGGAAAGCAACATGTTGTATTGTCTCTTACTTACAGTTTCATGACCCGATTTGATACTTCTGCAAATGTATGAGTGTTCGCATGTTCCAAAGATTATTTTGTTGATTCAAAACCAAATTACAACTAAGTAAAGCTTAAACATGCAGTGACTATTATTTTCAGTTTCATTACCCGATTTAAGATTTCTGCAAAACTGTGTATTCTGGTGTTTCAAAGATAATTTTTACATTCAAAACCTTATAAAACTTTAGCAACCAGTTGATTAGTGGCAAAATGCAAGATAACAGTTAAGCAAAATTATCAAGAAAGTACCGACGGATGTATCCATATCGAGCAAGCTAAACCATGTAAAACATTCCCTGGGATACTTCTGATCCTCGAGTTTCACAAAATGCTGCACACATTCGTAGATTCGTTGTCAGCAAAATAAGTAGCTAATCACTGTTCAGTGTTATCGACACATTTTTTGTTTATCATACACAGTGTAAATTTTATAGACAAAAACCGTGTACATGTATATGTTTATTGTTCGTTGTCGGAAATATCTTTATGAGTAATGAGCCTAGCTGATAAGAAGCTGGAGATAGGATTTAAGAATACGTACAGACTCCAAATGTGACGTCCTTCAACAGCCAATAAGAGGCCTCTAAGTTTTCATAGATAACGACTGAGTTGAGTAAGAGTCTATCCATAAATAACGACTGAGTAAGATTCAAATTATCTAAATTATCCGTTCCGTCTGGAACGTGATTTTTGCTTTACATCACTGTTAGCCGGTGTTCAGGTAGAAAGCTCAATTTTGGTCGATTATAATATGTCGGTCATCCTGATGTCCGACAATTACCTCTATTCGGAATTATACGCGCAAATTTGCAGCATTAGTTCGGGCTAATAAAACGAAACGTCACAGAAACCGAGATCGCACATGAAGTGGTCTCTTCGTCAAAAATCGGTGCTAAATATACCTCCACTATATTTATCCCTTAAAGGTCGTTAACGATAATTTAACATATTACACACTGAAAATCACGTCTTTAAGAAAGAGTTCGATCGGACCTTTCTGTTAGAAAGTTTATATATTGGTGTATATATGGACAAATATGATTTTTTCATTATTATATTCTTACCTAAGTTTATCATTGAAAATCACGTCTTTAAGAAAGAATACGATCGGTCCTTTCTGTTAGAGAGTTTATATATTGGAATCTTTTGACAAATATGAATTTTTCAATATTATATTCTTACTTAAGTTTAGGGCTGGGATTAAAGGTTAACGATGAAGTCAATATGCGTAGAATATTTCAGAAATCACAATATCCATTAAAAATCTTAATAATTATTTCACTTAAAAATGTATTTGCTAAACAGAAACTTTTCAATATAATTGTGATCATGAGTACTGACATATAAGCAATAATTTCGTGATTCTGCGTAACTTCACAAGTTGTCGTTGACGTGAATTGATATAGGTTACACATGTATGCGATGTATAAAATGTAATATTTTATCACCATTTTTTCGTCCTAAGTACAATAAATTTGAGAATCATTTAATATTGTGTTATTGTATTTAACTAGTACTTCTTAAGTGGCATTTGTTTTTATATTTCAGCCAGATTTCAAATAAATGGCTTCATATCCCAGATAAAAAGACTTGGTTATTGATCAAGGACCCCATAAATATACTTCCCTTTCTGCTTTTTGCTACTAGCCTTTTGCTATATCTGTTTTTATGCAGAATTTATATTCCCAGATCCCATGTCAAATTCTATTCTTTTCTGATTCATACATTATTTTTTCGTTTACAGTTAACCCGTTTTATGAGTGGACAGCTGAACACGGAATGGTATTACTCCGCAACTACCGCATGAAAGGTTTCTGTTCACCGCCATTTGCATTCCGTCGTTAGGCATTGATCAACAGTGCACTGTTCGTTGGCATACTGTGTTGCGCTCATCCCGGGTAACGGCGACATCGGCATTAATATCCATTACTGCTTAAGAACAAGCTTAATCCATCTAAGGAGCCCTGCAAAATTTTAATATTTTTCCTGGTCGGTTTCTTTTGAAATATCAGTCATGGGGACCTAATAGTGTTGACTTTCTTTTCGGCCTGTCGGTGCTCTTTACTCGCGCCAATATGACACATCACCAGAACGACAAATACTCAAATACTCCCATGTGTATTGTTGTAGTTGTTGTTCTGGTAGCGCGCTTACCCGCCGAATAAAGAATTTTTCATGATGAAGTTTTCAGGTGTAAGCGTACCGATTATTGATTATTTTCATAGAAAGAGAGAACAGAAGATGTTTTTCTGCTACAACGAACTTTTTTTACCAGAAGATCTCTATCAATGCTTTTGACCTTTTTCAATTATCATGGATACAGATTTTACCATGTGCAATACAATAAATGTATTCAGAGTAATTTCATTATCTTTAAAATGTGGAAGGCATTAATCAAAGCATAAAGTTGGTTCGAAACCTATCAAAACAAATGCCAGCTGTTTCACTGATATACGTGTAGGCAGAATGTATGATCAATATTATAACCTGGTACTTTATTCATCGGGTAACCAACAAGATAACACTGTTTTCACAGTGACTGTACAGAAAAAGCACTTCAAGTTGTATCATAAAAAGTGTTATTTAAAAATTCCGTAAGACCAGTTTTAAAAATGAAGTAATGTTTAAACGTTTACATAAAAAATGTATTATTGGCATTTGTAAGCTTTTGTCGTTTGTTATTTTAACACTTGCCTGTAAGCACAGAACTTTATTTTTTGCTCATTCGAACGTTATTTGGATGCTTAATTGCATTAAAATGGTTTTTTTATGTCTGTGAAATTGGCTGTGGGATCAACATTCGACATTCGACATTCAATGTCCCGCGGTGCATTAGACATTCAGCACGACATTCGATTTCATGCATGTTTTTGAATAACCCGCGGTGCATTCGACATTCAGAACGACATTGAAACTGAAACTGAAACTGTTTTATTTAATTAAACGCCTAGTTTTACACATGATATTCACTGGCGTTGTACATAAGATACATATCACGAAATAAATAATATACTAAGTCTCTTCCAGAATGTACACAAACAGTTAAAAATATCCAGTTGGTCCATTCACTGCCAAATAAGATAACATAGTTTTTGCATGTTCGATTACTAACACAGTCACTTAAAACCATGATTCGAAATTTCTGAAAAAACAGTGTTTTAAGTTGTTGTTTTTTAAAAAGTGTCTACAGAATCACTATTTCTCAATTCTACAGGTAATGTATTCCATAATTTTGGACCCACTGTTTTAAAACTCCTGTCACCAAAAGTTTTGTGTTTGTTGAATGGAACATTATAACAGCCTTTGGCGTGGTCTGATGATCTCAATCTACGTCTTGGTACTAGCTCAGATAATAATTCAGTCAAATATGCCGGTGCTTTTCCCTTTGAGCAATTAAACATGACAGTCAAGATCTTGAATTCAGCACGACATTCAATTTCATGCATGTTTTTGAATGTCCCGCAGTGCATTCGACATTCAGAACGACATCCGATATGATGCATGTTGTTTAATGTCCCGCAGTGCATTCGACATTCAGCACGTAATTCGATTTCATGCATGGTTTTGAATGACCCGCAGTGCATTCGACATTCAGCACGACATTCAATTTTATGCATGTTTTTGAATATCCAGCAGTGCATTCGACATTCAGCACGACATTCGATTTCGTGCATTTATTTGAATGTCCCGCAGTGCATTCGACATTTAGCAAGACATTCGTTTTCATGCATGTTTTTAAATTTCCCGCAGTGCATTCGAAATTAAGCAAGACATTCAATTTTATGCATGTTTTTGAATGTCCCGCAGTGCATTCGACATTCAGCATGGCATTAGATTTCATGCATGTTTCTGAATGTCCCGCAGTGCATTCGACATTCGGCGCGACATTTGATTTTATGCATGTTTTTTTGAATGTCCCGCAGTGCATTCGACATTCAGCACGACATTCGATTTCATGCATGTTTCTGAATGTCCCGCGGTGCATTTGACATTCCGGGCGACATTCGATTTCATGCATGTTTTTGAATGTCCCGCAGTGCATTCGACATTCAGCACGACATTCGATTTCATACATGTATTTGAATGTCCCGCAGTGCATTCGACATTCGGCGCGACATTCGATTTCATGCATGTTTTTGAATGTCCCGCATTGCATTCGACATTCAGCACGACATTCAATTCTATGCATGTTTTTGAATGTCCCGCAGTGCATTCGCCATTTAGCACGACATTCGATTTCATGTATGTATTTGAATGTCCCGCAATGCATTCGACATTCGGCGCGACATTCGATTTCATGTATGTTATTTTATGTCCCGCAGTGCATTCGAGATTCAGCACGACATTCAATTTTATGCATGTTTTTAAATGTCCCGAAGTGCATTCGACATTCAGCACGACATTCGTGTTCATGCATGTATTTGAATGTCCCGTAGTGCAATTTGAAGTGTTTGATTGCATTAACTTAAATAAGGAGTTGCTTTAAAACCGCCAATTGGCTTAAAATTGAAGTGTAGCTTGGTGCTGTTTTGTAATTTGATTTGCTAAGAGAATAGCCGATTGGAATTAGATTGGGGTGTCACTTGGCGCTGTGTAGCCGCTTGGCTTGTTGGGAAATTGTTATGCCGAATGGCGAAGTAGTGCCGATTGGCGCTGTATTTGAATGGAATAGCGTTTTGAAGACTAGCCGACTGGCATGAAAGTGAGTGCCACTTGGCGCGGCATTGGTTGTATTTAACTCGATTATCAGGTTAACGATTTGAGTGATAACTCGCCATGTGGCGTGAAATTGAAGTGCTGATTGGCGCTGTAGTGCCGATTGGCGCTGTGTATGATTGGAATAGTTTTTTGAAGACTAGCCGATTGGCTTGAAAGTAAATGTCTTTTGGTGAAGCTTTGGTTGTGTTCAGTTTGATTATCAGATGATATTGCCCCTCCTGGGAGCGAACCTCGCCACGTGGCGTAAAATTGAAGTGCCGATTGGCGCTGTAGTGCCGTTTGGCGCTGTGTTGGAATGGAATTGTTTTGCGAAAGACTAGCCGATTGGCTTGGAAGTAAGTGCCATTTGGCGCTGCATTGCTAGTTTTTAGTTTGATTATCAGATATTGCCCCTCCTGGGAGCGAACCTCGCCACGTGGCGTAAAATTGAAGTGCCGATTGGCCCTGTGATGGAATAGAGTTGTTTGTAGAAGACTAGCCGTGAGTGCCGTGAGTGTCACTTGGCGCTGGATTGTCTGACATTAATTGTTCTTAATGTAAGCGAGTAAAGTCGAATGTAAAAAAGTTGAATAAGGTGATATGAATATACACAAAGACGTTTAGTTAAATTTTGGCGTTTTCTGTTCATGATTTTAACTTTGGGCGCAGATTATTAGCAAACAATACTGGCTGTTTTTCTTTTGCATATGTAAAAGATGATGTTATTTTTCTATTCAAGTAGGTTCTGGATGATAATAGACATTCATTGCAGCAGGCTCGAGGATTCCGGTTGTGCGGCTTGACACGAACCAAGACGAGGATGCGGGAAAGATTGGCTAATAGACGTTAATGAAATGTTGTCGTTGAAATATAGTATATAGCAATGCAATACGACCATTCGATAGTATATAGCAATGCAATACGACCATTCCTATTCTACTTGGTGTTTTTATTTCTTTTCCTACCTTTGAATTACTTGAATATGGAATAAATAATTTATTTTCGTTTTAACGCAGTGAATAAGAAAATAAAAAGCGCTTACTAATAGTTACCGAACATGTCATTCTTCATAAGTTTACAAACTTACCAGACATTTTTTAAAATTATACTGACTAAATTCCAGGTTACTGGGCCAAATGTACTAAATAAGATTATGACATTTATGTAAGCTCAATAATGTGCCTAATAATTTGAATGCGGATCGGTAAAATATCACGGGTGCCTAATTCAATTTTTAGAGCAGTAAACAGCCTTTTAATACGCGAGGAAAATGTATTAGGATCATTCGAGAACGTAAACCTGTCATATTTGTAAACATAAAATGATTTATTTTCCATGCATTTTATCGAATTTAATCAATTCGATTTATTTTTCATGTCGCGAAAGTAATCTCCTCTAAACCTTGGTCTCCAAAATAAGTTTAAACAAAACAAATGTTTGGTGATAACAGAGATTAGGGCACTAGGCAACAATTAATTTGTAGATATTTTAAGCGAAGCTTGTCCAAGATGTGTTACATTCAAACGGTTAATGACAAATATAATGTTCGCCTTTATCTTAGACGTGTAAGCGCAATACAGTGGAATTTCGATAGCTCGAAACGCGATAACTAGAAATAACGGTTTAACTCGAAGTTGGCCGCCGGTCCTCCCAGTTTTCGTATTTTTTTAACTAAAAAATGCGATAACTCGAAACGCAATAATCCGGAATTTTCATTAACTCGAACATATCAATAAGTCTCTTGAATATGAAATCAGCACAATTTGAACGCGATAACTCGAAGTACATGAATTCACAGGATTTTTCACACTTCCCGCGAGAACGGTCGGAGTCTTAAATTGTTTATTGTCAACTCATCACAAAGAGTTATAAGTGGCACATAATTGAAATGTTATGAGGTGCAGCAAACAGTTGTAGTGATTTTTCTTAAGTTAGTGTCAAACAACAATTTGATTTGTTGATTTTTGTATCCACAAAATGACATTTTCCGATACCTGCATTCCATTGAGGATTGAATCGATATTTGATGCGGTTTTTTTTTATTTCGGTATGGAAAACAGTTGTGTTCTTTAAAGTGTGTAAAGCCCGAAGGGCTTCTCGCGAACTTCAAACAATGCAACTGTTTTTCATACCCATATGAAAGACATGAAATATCGATTCAATCCTTATATTCACACACATTAATTCTTTATTTCATGCATAAATAATGATAAATGTTATTGCTTCTACCTGGGAGCGAACTCGTTATATTAAGGCTTTTTTGAATGCCTATTGGAACAGCCACTTTGACGACAAAGTGAATGACAGCACGCTTTTGCGCAGCAACTCGTGGCAACAGGTGCGTGCTCGACGACGTCAAAACAGTGTGCAACGTCCAATAGATTCAGTGAACGGGTCTACTGAATCCAGGCCTTTTTAAGTAATAGGTCACACTGTTTAACACCATAAATAATTATTCGTTATATGAATTAGACTTCATCGTAGAGGACGAAGTTAAAGTGTAAATATCAAGTTGTATCAATTGGCAAATGACAGGTCGCAAAATGTTTTACTTTAAAATTTATTCATAAGTTTTCCTTGTTCTTTGAAATTTTGTAGACTATTCAGTGCCTGTGGGAGCTCGATAATTATATGAATTATAGAAAGAAGATATCCGTTTATCTTAACTGTGGTAATGTTGATAAGTTTGGAGAGTTTTGAGGTCAGAAGAAAACAAAGATGTAGTTATTATGATTTAAGTTCGTTTGAATTACTTCGTCTGAATAGTGTGCTGGCAAAAAAATGTCTATGTGTACTTTCAATTAGTGATTTCGTCTTCCCTCCTAAATGACACGACGATACAAAGACAATACGTAAGTATAAAAATAAAAAATGAATGCACTTTTTGTCCTACATTAATAAAAACTGACTTTGAGACTTTCTTGTTTTTTGTTATCATAATCGTTGAAGGTTACAAAGATATATGTAGAAAACGGACAATACGCTTACAAATCTTATATTTCACTTATAAAAGCTAAAGGAGTAGGTTCACGAAGGCCTAATTTTGGCCTAAAAACATGTTAAATTTTAAATTTTGTTACATATCTTAAATTTTAATGCCATTGAATACATAAATAGTTATACTTTTCATATCTTACAATTTTATATTGATTACTGCTAAAGGTGTTTGACAAGGGACCATCAAAATTGCTAAAAATGAGGAAAATGTGCAAAAATTAATATTTTTGTCCATTTTCACAACAGATTTTAGAGGATTTCGATAAGTGCACACTTCTCGACCAAAATCAAAATTTGACCATGAATTCAGCACACATTTATACAAAGAAAATTCTTTAAATTAGTTTGGTCGAAGCCTGTGCTCAATATGAAAATCACCAAAATATGACGAAAATTTAACAAAAAATTGCATTTTGGCAAACATTTTCAGATTTCAGACATATATGACATACTTAATTTTTTATTTGGGTTTATGGGTTCATCTTCACGTTTTATCTTTTCAAGAAAACAACCATTATAGATTATAAAAAGCACACTTTCAATGATGTAAATGCAATTTGAAAATTTGAGATCATTTTAGGCCAATTTTGAGCCTTCGTGAATCTACCCCTTTTAAAAAGGTCTTACAAACGTAACTGAGTGAAATGCATGAAGATAAAAGTTTAACTATATTAACGCGCCATATTTCATTTAAGGCCAGTACTTTCAAATGATTCTTAAATTTAACCTAAACGTAAATGAATTAATAAATTTTCTCCTTTAAGTATATTTTCCTAGCACTTCAAAATTAAAGTTTTAATGTCTTTGTCTTGTGTAAATGAGAAACATGTTTCAAGTGCTTTCAAAGTTATTCGTTTTAATCTACTTAAGTCGCATCTATGTACAAATTAATTTAAATACACCACTCAAACAGTATCAACGTAAATATTAACAAGGTCAAAGTTAAAATTATAAAACCATTTACCGTCAAAATATATGTGTATTGAACTAATTATCAGTATAAAAACAACGTGTGTACTGCTTCTGGTGCATTTTTTTCAAATGATACATACATGTTGTCTAATGTTTGAAAATATAAACGACTAGATAGCACGTGACCCTTGAAGTTAAATGATTTAGTCGTTTAAATAATACGTTTCTGAGATGACCATTTATTATAGAAATGAAAAAGAGTTGTCTAGTGAGAATATACATCATTTGTTTTATTTTCATTTCTCGATGTGGAACAGAACTAACCTTATTTATCGCAGTCCTAAGTCGGTCGTGTAGGACGATCAGTTGTACACTTGAAGTTAAATGTGCAGTATGTGCGAAGATGAACTATTTTAGACGAAATCTGCACCGCTACCAAATCAGGGATGTTATACGCACGCATAAAAGGACTGCAAAAATAGCGTATACACAACTTATAAAGTGAAAACAAGAGATGCTAACTATACAAAACCAGGCATCGCACATTATCGCCTGTTGAATTCCAGTTTTTTTTCACAAAGCTGTTATTGATTGAATGCCGTTACAGTTTTCTTAATTAGTTGAAGAAAAGATGGTGACCCATAAGTTACAATCACTATACAAATAAAAGACGAGGACACATCGCATAACGCTTCATATTTCAAAGTCTAGTCCTAGAGCAATCTTTAGTACAAGAACTCTTTTTTATCCGGCAGAATATGATGCAATATGATTGTAAAGCTTTTGCATGCCACCAGTTTATCAATGCATTAAAAAAGTCTTTTGTTTTGTGATACGAGAACCTGTTGGGGCAAGTGTGAGGTTGGTGCACCCTAGAACCTGGTTTAAACCCCCAGTGGCAATTTGTTTTGCCACTGACCGTTCCAAGGCGGTAACCCCTCCGGTTCTCACCTCCGGTATTTGTTTGTGGCGTCCATTTTGAAACTGATTTTTGTAATACCATGCTCTCTTTTCCTCTACTTTTTGGCTGTGTGGGGAGGCTGTGTATGCTGGATGTGGCCATTCCTGATATGCATATTTCATTTTTTTCTTAAATTTAACTTTAACTTTATGCACACAATGGATTGTATTGAACATTTTGTATATACAGGGAAGTAACTTATATGTTCATGTGACAATTTATCTGATCGAATTATCCTTCTTATATTACAGAAGAAACTAGAAATCTATTTGATTTAACCATGGTTACAGTAACCGTAATGTTAAACAGTTGTTAAACTAAAGCTCAAAGGAAGACAAAAGTGATGGTTATTATGACAGATTTACGTTTGTATAAATAACATCTGTATTATGTACTGGCCAAAAAGTATATGGTAGGTAAAACCCCTGTCACACCAGGATCGCGTTCTCACGGCGTCCCCACGGCGTTCAAGAGCGCCGAGGTGCGCGCAGTACGATCGCAAGCATCGCCGCAGCAACCGCGTTGTCACAGCGATCATTGCGCTCACAATGCGCTTCTACCGCGTTGTCACAGCGATCATTGCGCTCCCAAAGCGCTTCTACTACGTTCATTGACGTTTGTATGACAAAAACCCCTGTCACACCAGGGTCGCGTTCTCACGGCGTTCCCACGGCGTTCAAGAACGCCGAGGTGCGCGCAGTACGATCGCAAGCATCGCCGCAGCAACGCGGTGGCATCGCCAGTAAACGCAGTGGGATCGCATAGAACGCCTAGCCACGGCGCTCACTTTGAGCATGCACAAAACAAACGCCGTCGCACGGCGTTCTGATAAGAGCGCAGTGGGATCGCCGTATGGTCGCCGTAGCAGCGCAGTAAAGACTCCTACAACGCCGCAGGAGCTCCGCGGGCGCGCACAGAGGTCGCAGTGCGAACGCTGTGGTAATCGGTGGCGCTTGCACGGAGATCGCAAGGCGTTGCTGGAGATAACACTGCGTCTTTACAGCGCTTTAAGGCGCGTCTACGGCGCTTATACGGAGTGTTAATTGTTTCACTGCGCTCTTTCAACGACTGTACGGAGCTGTAACGGCGATCATTGCGCTCCCAAATGCGCTTCTACCGCGTCGTCACTGCGATCATTGCACTCCCAGTGCGCTCCTACCGCGTTGTCACAGCGATCATTGCGCTCACAATGCGCTTCCAGCGCGTTGTCACAGCGATCATTGCGCTCCTAAAGCGCTTCTACTACGTTCACTGACGTTTGTATGACAAACATAATGTACATAATTGGCAAATAAACATACATATCACCATGACTGAAGTACAGTAGCAAGTCGGGCTATTGCTGACCTACATGCTTGTCAAGCAAACATACCAAGATGATTATGATTGTATCTGCATATGATTGTAATACGACGAAAGAGGAGAGTCTTTTTATAGGCATAGTCTTAACTGCTCAAGAACTAACAAGCAAATGATGAAGATTCGTGATACTCGTTTAGTACGTTAGAACGTCATTAACACGCCGTCAGCGCAGCGTGAGCGACGTGAAAGCACAGTGCACGCAGTGAAAACGCCGTAAGAACGCCCTGAAAGTGCAGTGCACGCAGTGAAGGCGCCGTAAGAGCGCAGGCAATCGCCAAACAGAACTCCGTAGGAACGCGATAGAACACCATGTAAAATCCGAAGCAACGCCATGGTCGCAGTGAGGACGCCGTGCAGTCACAATCTTCACGATAAAAGTCAGATTTTTCTTGCGATCTCACGGCGTTCTGGAAAACAACGTCGTGGCAACGCAGTGGAAACGCGCTGTAGTGTGACAGGGCCTAAACATAATGTACAAGATTGGCAAATAAACATACATATCACCATGACTGAAGTACAGCAGCAAGTCGGGCTATTGCTGGCCTACATGCATCTCAAGCAAACATACCAATATGATTATGATTGTATATGCATATGATTGTAATACGACGAAAGAGGGAAGTATTTTTGCAGGCATAGTCTAAACTGCTCAAGAACTAACAAGCAAATGATGAAGATTCGTGATACAATTCGTTTTATACGTTAGAACGTCATCAACACGCCGTCAGCGCAGCGTGAGTTACGTGAAAGCGCAGTGCACGCAGTGGAAACGCCGTAAGAACGCCATGAAAGCGCAGTGCACGCAGTGAAGGCGTCGTAAGAGCGCAGACAATCGCCAAAAAGAACGCCGTAGGAACGCTATAGAATGCCATGTAAACTCCGAAGCAACGCCATCGTCGCAGTAAGGAATCCGTGCAGTCTCCATCACGAAAAAAGTCAGATTTTTCTTGCGATCTCACGGCGTTTTGGAAAATTAAACAACGCCGTGGCAACGCAGTGGAAACGCGCTGTAGTGTGACAGGGCCTTAACTGAAGGTAATTCTGGAAATTTATGCACTTTTCCGATATGATATTGGATTATAACATTGGACTTGTCCGAAAGATCACTGCTCACGGGTCAAAATCGGAGTATACAAATTCACTTTAAACGCTTCATTTTCAAACAATTGTCATTACCATTTCAACAAGCTGCCGCAGTTTACAATACAGTACTGAGAATGAAACTACATGTAGTCACACTTCAACTTCTACCCCACCTCAAACGTTATGAATTCGAAAACTGCCAGACAACTGTGGTGACCGCATTTAGCGCTATGCGACGCAGATCTAAAGACGTATTCGGTGTAAATGTTACAAAGTGTTTTAACCTGTTTGAAATGACTAGAGATGTGCATATTACAATGTAACATATACTTAAAGAAAATAGAAACGCAACTTCTTAAAACAAGAAATACATTTCATGTTTAAAGATGTTGCGTTTCTAATTTCTTAAAATACATATTATATAGTAAAAGAAAATAAAAAACGCAACTTCTTTAATCACAAAACATATTTTGTGTTTAAAGAAGTTGCGTTTCTAATTTCTTTAAGTATATATGTTGAAATAAGGGATACCCTTGCAATTTTCTAATGCCGTAATATGTAATGAAAACTGTCGTATGTCAACAAACTGCAATTTTGTGTAAGTGACAACATTTATGCAACACGGTTTAAATTCTTACAATCCTTAGACATAAGGAACGAAAATTTGTTGATGCATGTGTGGATATGGGTGAAACTTAGCTCCAAATTGTACGACATGATTTACCTTTAAAGCAACTATTTGTTGCACCACAGTGGTGTGTATAGATGGTTCATTCTTTGACAGTGCACTTTCTAACCGTTACGGTTGTTCTTCCATGTGAAGAAAGTTCAATTTGTATAAAGGTTATCCGAATTGTGACCACGATCAGACCAGTACCTTTTAATGTTCGACATGAATAAGAGAAAATCGGGTAATAGTTATTCAGCATATCAGCCTTAGTCGACAACAGCTGATATTCTGAATAACGTTTTACCCGATTTTCTTTCATTCATGTCCAAATGTGGCGAATGATAAAGACACCATTAAGTGATTCAATGTTTTGTCGAGTCCATGTTTACTAATTTTTTCATCGTTTGAAAACATGGACTTGCCGGAAGAGGGAATTTACGACAAAAAGTATAGACTAAGACTTAGGTATTGTAAAAAAGTACCTACATTAACATTTTTGGTTGTACAAAATCGCAGAGGCTTAATATGGTGAAGAAGCACCAATTTTGAAAACCTTCATCTTATGTGACTTAAAGATTCCACAGCTTACTAAACTCGCTATAAAGAATTTATTTCAATATCTCGATATCATTTTGCCATGTTCAGACATACAGACAAATAATCACAATATGTCAACAAATGTTATAATAATTGAGGACGCAACTTATTGTAAAGAGAAAGCTAAAAACGACCTGCAATACGAGATTTCTGCTCCAAATACAAATATACTGATATCCCGAATGGTGACGCGCCTATCCCTGTCAACGACGTCTTTTACGGAGCTTAGAGGATTTTCGGCATCTACCTCCATCGTCTTCTAAAGAAACACGACCATCCCGGAACCGCCTGTGCCATTCAAATTTTTGTGTACGTGAAACACTTTCGCACGCTGATGTCTCCTGGATCATTTCGTAGGTCTTTAAGTTAGTAGGCGAATATCTATGTTCACAACAAAATTTTATTACGGCTCGCGTTTCTGTTGCATAAAATGATGACATTGTAGTAAATACGAAGTTACATAGAAATGAAGTTGTTTTTTCAGCCGTTGCTTCAATGATGTCAAAATTTTACAAATGATGCTGAATGATGCTTAATGATGCTGAATGATGTCATCGACATCATAGAACTATTAGCGCCAAACTAATGTGTTGAAAACTCAAAACTTTAAAACCAAATCAATGCTATAGACTTAAGTTGTGACACCGTCCCCGCATTAGCGTTGATGGGTTACTTTAACAACGCATTGATCGTTAAAGAAAATATACGTTATTAAAATCGTTTTGATTTGTTATTGCAATATGAATAAGCAACAGCTAGTGAAAATCTCATTATAAAATATAAATAATTGTTCAAACTACAAACATAATCCGGTTAATTCTGGATCACCCCTCGTACTTAGCCCTGATGAATTTATTAAATGTATGTCAATATTTCATCTTTTCTGTATTATAATTTTACTACCCCAGAAATCAATGGTTATATATAGAATGCATTTGGATTTGAATGTATGCTGATCATTATGCTTACCTCTTTGGTTGCACGACGGTGGCAGAGGTTTAAGAGTTTATGAAGGTTTATGGGGAAATCTTTTCTTAAAAGAACCTAGAAGCTCGATGTGTTTTCTTTTATCCATGTCATCGTGTTCTTGCTGATTTTACTCCAGGAGCTCTGGTCTCGTTAAGATCATTGAGAACCATCCCTTTGACTTTGCAATATATTAGCTTCTTATTTTTAAATGTTTGTGTGCTTTTTTGCATGCAACATTGTTGAGCCTATGGGTGTGTTGGAGTTGATTCAACAACTTGTATGAGAACCTGTCAGGGCAAGTGTGAGCTTGGTGCACCCTAGAACCTGGTTTAATCACCATGTGGCAATTTGATTTGTCACTGACCGCTCCAAGGCGGTAACCCCTCCGGTTCTCATTTTTTGTTAATTGTTTGTGGTGTCGTTTTTTAAACTGATCATTGTATTAACCATGCTCTCTCCCTCTCTTTTCTTCCTGACTTTGTGGGTAAGCTGATTTTCTGAATGTGGCGATTCCTGATATGCATATTTCACCCTTTTACTGATAAATTATCTATCCATTAATCAAAAATGCAATAAAAATGAAAAAAATATTTAAGTTCATCGCGTCTGCTCTTGGTCCTATTTTCTGCTCCTGCATCGGTCGGTGTTCTAGAGTTTTGTAAATCAATGAAAAGACGTCAGTTTTGCAAATACAACTACATGTTTTATACAAATGTGTAAGCCTTTCCAGACCAGTTACATGTATACGCCTTTCCAATAAACAGTTTCGCAGTCCTGGAAGAATTACTTCCCGCGACAGAAAACCAATCCAAAACGAGGCTCTGCGTGAAAGCTGAACGATCGGACTATGGCTTAAGTACAAGTCATAATAAATAACATTATCCGCTATATTCAGGTCTGTGTTCGTAGCCGGCGGTGAAAAAATAAGTTGCTGGTCTGTTATTATAGCCAGACTTTTTTCTTTTCACTATTTGTGAGATATTTAGATTTTTAATGTTTAAGAATATGTACCATTCTTGTTGATAGTAGGCAGTACGAAACGCAATTTTAACAAACATAAGCATTAATTTATCTATTTCTGTACAACATTTTCTTCTTAATGTTTTTTTTTTCTGCTGACAATTATATTTTACTGATGTGAAAGTAGCAAATTGCTAAGACTGGTAATGTGCTATAATCCGGAAATGGTGATATGTCAACATCTGGTTACATATTATATAACATTACAATCTAAATGTGTTGATACTTACACATTTGAACAACAGAATTGTCCTAAACATTTCTGGCGTTTATGTTCTACGAATAAATCATTTGAATTTTTTAATGTTACGTATACTTCACAAACAAAAATTGTTTGATTCTGTCTTGAAATAAAAAAAGGATCTGTAATCTGATTATTTGTTGCATAAGTATCATTCGTATAATAAATGTCAAGGATTCCGATAAAGATGCCAATATTTATATTACAATATGTAAATTCTGGTAATTCTGGGTTATGTACAGTGTAGAACATCTTTGTCAAAGAAAAGAAGTTGCCCAGGACTAGAATTCTTACAAACATGCATTACAGTAGATCATTATAAAAGCTGAATCTAAGATGGTTAGTATATCTTTTTATCGAAATGTATGAGAAATTAACAATATGTGAGTTTATGTACCTAAGCACAAGAAGCGTTACCTTATTCGTGCATATTTAAAATAGGGGTGGCAAAAATTGGAACTCGAGTACTCGGATTATTTTCCGATCGAGTACTCGAGTACTCGAAAAACTATTACCGAGTTTGGAATATATCAAATTTCCATTTGTTTTCATTCATCTTCAAGTTATTCTGTATTTATGAACCACAGTTTCCATACAAATAATTTAAAAAATAAATGAAGAAAAACCCGCTTTTCTGTCTGTGCTTTGTTATTTTTCTTTATTTGTTTAAAAAGAACTGACAGCATACACAATGCGCAAGATGTACATGCAGATGTGTAATGAGGTCAGAATAGTATTAAGTCGTGAAAAAATCAGATCAATTATTTAAAATCGAACCGAACAAAAATCAATACTAAAACTCGACAATCGTTTCTTGTGGCTCGTCTTTCTGCTTTATCGGGGTTGTCTTAGTTTCATGTTTCAAACAGAAGTTCCCGCATGGTAGGCTTACCTCGGGACTACACCAAGAACATTTAACTACATGTATCTTCTCGAGTGTTGCCCTTTGGAAGTTATTCCACGCATACATGTTGTTGATAATATGGGGATGTTTGAATTCGATGTTTATTTTAAAAGTATCTTTACTAATCATCACCGTCATTTTGCTTTTTTATTTCATTATTATTCATTGATTGGTTCATGTCGCTCACTACTCAGAAAGTTAAGATTATCATGTTGGACAGACTGGTGAGTAGATACTTTTTCAAACTCCGACTGTGCGTCTTTTCAAGTCTTTCGAGCGGTCCATGCAGCTCCTCAATCAATGTACACGTTAATATATCAATGATTTCAATTGTCCAGCCATTTTCTTTAGCAGCGTAAAAATAATTTGCAAACAATAGATATGTGCTATTAAACATTGCTTATTTACATAAGTTGGAACCTTAATTTGACATTTTAAAATCTCGCACAAATTTCAAAGCGTTAACTTTGTTAGCTGTTGTATCACAGATTGTTCCTTCATTGGAACATAAATTGTCATTAACATCGTATATCATAAGAATTTTAAACATCTATACATAAGCCATTGCTTTATTAATAATGACTATAAATAATTATTCTTTGTATGCGGTTTCAAAGTCCGTCGTTACACTTTTATTGATTCAATAGAAAATTATCAAAATCGCTCTTATGGTAAATTGCACTTAATGCTCAAAATATCATTTTGTCACATAAAATATGAGATACATGTACACGGTTTTTGCACATTGAATTTCCTGGTCGCGTACATATGTGAAAAAATGTTTCTCTCTCATAACGTATAATTCTATTCTTATAAATTAACAAATCATTGTAAGAATCTCACGAGAATCAATCACGAGAACTCTAGCTCCCAGCTAGAGACACTATCATATGTTATTTTATTAAAAATAAATTTTATTGTATGAACTGCAAACCTGTTGCAAAAGGACGGTGTGCACATGCGCAGATGTATATATGCACGGGGGGAAGTCTACTTAGAATTAATTTGCTTAGAAAGACCTTCCACAAAATTTACATTGATTGTTGTTAGGATACTTTTTCGAAACATAAGGATTTATGCATAATAAACAAGCACAACATTGCGACAGGCTTCTTAAATGATTGAATTTACGGCAATCTTAAAACTTATCTCAAGTATCAAATTCGAAATTTATGCAAACACTATTGAACGCTATTTTAATCATGTTTTAACTATGCGCATATCTGTGTGAGTCCATAATTGAATATTAAGACATTCTTATAAAACATGGATTACAACACATACACTTAGTTAAAGTTTTGTTTAAATAAACTCAAGCTATTTTAATCATGCAATCATGTTTTATCTATGCGTATCTTTGAGAGTCAATCATTGAATATTAAGACATCCTTAATATGAAGTATGGATTTAAGCACATACACTTACGTAAAGTGTTGTTTAAATAAACCTAAGCTATTTTAATCGTGTTATTGCGATGCGTGTATCTCTGTGTGGCCATCGTTTAGGATTAAGTCATGCTCATACAGTGTGGATTGAAGCACATACACTTGGGTATAGTGTTGTCTAAACATTGCCATGATACATGATTGTGAAGATGCAGATATTGCTAATCGAGGGGTCAGTGCAAAACTATTGTAACTCCTTCATTATTGAGATGTAGTTACAATAGTTTTGCACTGACCCTCGTAAAGGTAATTCATACACAGTATGACTGAAGTTAGACAGTAGGGTCGCACACAGTTTACTAAATTAACAAAACTAACTACGCATAGGGCACGTTTAAACGAACTTTCTTTAAAATTTTATCCCGCCTCCCTTTTTTTCGAAAGGTCGCAAGAAAGTGGTATAGATAGATTTATAGATAGATTTATTGTTGCACAACAATATCATATTAACATATAAAATCACATATCAAGTTTGTTAAGAGTCAAATATTGCACTGTTTAGCACACTTATAAACAAACGCATTTAAGCCATCACAGACAGTTCCTAATTATCATTCCAGTCCTATCATTTAGCTTCTCAGGATAATGAAATTTGTATGAATTGTTATGCAAAGGATGGCCCATAAAGTTGTTAGACTTATTTCCAATGGGGTCCTTTTACACAAATACAAAACAATTGGACAAGGAACAAGGTCGAGAATGGCGGAAAATACAATTAAAAATAACATTAGGAAGCATTTAAGCTAGGAATGCACTGATAATCCTTACTCTAAAAGAACTCTTACGTCTTAAAAGTATCTGTTACTGATCTGTATTATACAAGCTCAGGAAATATTTTTAACCTCCATTTTAAATTGTTGATACCTTTTTTGAGGATTTTTTTACTTCCGGAAGATTATTCCAAGCCTTAATACTATTAAAGTAAAAAGTTGCTGCTGAAGCAGAGTTTACCAAAGGTACAAAAAAGTTGAAGGCACACTTTCTGGTCTTATATGAATGCAGATCAGTGACCTTGTTGAAATTCTCATACATATAAGATGGACATTTTCCATGTACAATCTTGTGAACATGGTTTAGACTCAGTTGCTTTACTCTATCTTCTATTCTGAGAAAACCTAAAGTTTTAAAATCGGAGTTTAAAAGAGATGTTCTTGATGAATAGTTTAAAATAAATCTAACCACTTTGTTCTGTGTGATTTGGAGTTTATGTCTAAGTTTCTTATTAATACCATTGTACCATGCTGAACAAGCATAATCAAACTGACATTGAATAAGGAGTTACATAATGTTTTCCTCATACTTTGATTTAACACTTTACTCTGCCTGTACAAAAATTTCAGTCAACTAGCTACCTTCTTTATGATGTCATTTATACAAGTTTCACCAGAAAGATCACTATCCAAAACATGTCCCAAATATTTTACAGATTTTTGCAGCAAATGCATTGTTCATAAATTTTAAATTCGTAATTCCATGGGATGATTTTGGTGATATCCTAAGCTAAGGAAGCAACATTGTAATATATAAGCACCATATCATTAGTGAGATAATTAATTCATAAAACAACTCTGACGTGATTTTCATGATTAAGAGGTAAATAAGCCATTTACCACGCATGCACACACGCGCACGCTTGTACATTGTTCGTACGCACACACGTATGCGGGGGCGACGGCGTGGGAATGAATTTGCGTTACTTTTCATGAACAAGCTGAATCACAACGAGCATGTAATTTTAATGATATTTATCATGTCCAGTCTCTTTCAAAGTTCCTTTTACATTTTTTATTATCAAAGTAGCGTAGTTTTTACGATGTTTCTGATTTATAAAATTTGTGTAAATATTCATATCACATGATGATAAAGATGTGCAGCCAACCCAGGACTCTTACCCGGGACCCTACGTTAACAGGGCCCATCTGAGCTTTCCGGGCCGCTAACAAATAGTGAGCAGATTCAAATCATCACTTACACCTCATTAACATTTAGAAAATCGTTCTCGAAATCATATTTACATGTATTTGTTTGCTATTACAGGTTGGTGGCCGTACCTGCTAGCAACATGGTCCCCCGTCGGGCGCGGAATGTCACAGGGTGTTAAAAATACACAGCCAGACCGGGACTCAAACTCTGGACTACTAGCTTTCAGAGCGTGTGCTCTCCCGACCGAGCTACTCAGGCCGCTTACACATCTTAACCACAGATAGTGACTAGAAACGTACCATAACAAATTGCCGCTTTAACTTGGAAATTCAGTGAGTACTTTCCGTAAACAATAGCAAGCGCCGTAAGAGATACGAACAATGTCGTCACATCCTACGTTGGACGCCAACGTTTCAGGGTGAGAAAATGTGCAGCCAGACCGTGACTGGAATCCTGAACCACTCGTTTACAGGGCAGTGCTCTCCCGACAGCTACATTCTCTACTCAGATAATGACTAAATTCGTACCGTGACATACACCCTGTCGAATTTGCGTCCATGAGTGTGTAATATGAAATACAATTAAATAACTAGGACGAATTTCCAAATTTAAAGGAGGGGGTCTGTCACGGTACGCCTCTAGTAATTATCTGAGGAGACAAACAGCTCGGATAGTTCAGTCGGGAGATCACTCGCCCTGTACGCGTGGGGTCCTGAATTCGAATTCCGATCTGGCTTCACATCGTTCTTAACCTGAGACATTCAGTTACTCTTAACCAGGGTCAAGGCGGCATGAACAGAAAATTTAATATGAATATTCATAACTGCCCCTAACATGCTGAATCGATTCGAGCCAGCAATATTTTGATATTGAATTTGTCGTGATTGGTGTCTATTTAAAGTCTTTTTACATTCCTTTCATAATTGTGAACATGAATATAAATATATAGAGATAATTCCTGCAGACGTTCAGAAAAGTGCAAGCTCTTAGCAGCACGGTTTGCCATAATGCGGGGAGAAATATGATGCAGTTTTACGTACACTGTTAAAATTTTTAACGTTTCTATCAGAAGCTGCAAAACATAGAGGAAGCGTTCATAGCCAAACCCGAAGGGTGACACACATTTCAGTTTTCTTCAATGTTTTCTTTAAATAGACATATGGACAAAAGTCTTGTTTTGTATGGTTTTCAATACCGTCTTCCGAAAGCTTGAAATCTAAATTCCTCATTGCTCTACCGGCATGAATTTGGTATCAACGGAAAGAGGACATTTCTATACATTCAATGAGAAAGGAATTTCAGAATTCGAGCCACTATTGCCGGAAAAGAAATTTGTTAAAAATTGGCATGCAATAGTCCTTATCTTCCTACCCGACAAGACTTATCTATTAGAATATATAGTTTCCATATTTCCCAGATTTCAACGTTGCCTGGTGGATTTCAACGTTGCTTGACGTTCAAAGAACGCCACGTAAATGAATCCACTGATTCAGAAACCCCTTTAAACCGGATCCCCTTTAATCTGGAAACCCCTTTTAACCGGAAAATTGTCCAGTTCCAAACTTTTCACTATAAAAATCACCCCTTTAATCAATCTGGAAACCCCTTTATTCATGAAACCGAACACAAATAATGGCACAAATTGGATTTTTCCATTATAAAACACCCTTTTAAAGCGGACAAGATTAAAGTCCTAATACGATATTTCAATGAAAAAAAAAAAAAAGAATTTCGTTCAAAAATACCTGTACAGATTAAATCAAGTTAATCAGTATTGTTGTCATAGATTTTTTTATTCACACCAATATGAATTTGTGTATGGCTAGAGCATGTCATAATAAGTCTTAATTGCTATGACAGCAAATTGAGTTTTATTGAAAGTGTTTTCACAGTTTTTTGTTTTAATTCTGACCCCTGCGATATCTGGCATTGGGCTAGTGAATTTGTTTAAAGAATTTTCCCTTGAACACTCATTGACAATTGAAATAAATCAGTTATGCAAAACTAACATATCAACTGGTTTGTTTTAATTTTTTAAATATCCTGGGAAGAGAGTCTGCTGAAGAATCAGACAAAGAAAAGACCGCCTTTGCCACTTTTAGGGGCTTGTACGAGTTTAATGTGGTACCCTTCGGTTTGGATATCAGTCCTGGGGTCTTCCAGGAACTCATGGCACTAGTCTTAGAGGGATTGGACTTTGCTGTCGCATACCTCGATGATATCTTAATCCATAGTGCCACGCTTGAAGAACATAAGCGCCATATAGATATCGTTTTCCAACGGCTACGGGAACACAATTTAAAGCTTAAGTTAAAGAATTGCCAATTCTTACAGTCTGAGACTGAGTACCTAGGATTTATAATTGACCGAGATGGCATCAGACCCAACCCTAATAAGGTCAAAGCAATTAGGTCACTCCCTATCCCTAAAAATGTTAGAGACGTTCGTAGAGTCATAGGTGCAGCAAGTTTTTATAGACGCTTCATACCCTCATTTTCACAAATAGCAGAACCATTGATTAATTTAACTAGGAAAAAAGTACATTTTAATTGGACTCAAGAATGTCAAGATAGTTTTGATAAGATCAAAGAACAATTAACTGCAATACCATCTTTAGCTTACCCTGATATAAACAAGCCTTACATATTGTATGTAGATGCTTCAGATAGCCATGTTGGCGCTTGCTTAACACAGAAAACTGATTTGCCTGAGGCAGATGATAATAATGAAAGACCAATTTATTTCTTATCGCATAAACTCAGTGACACTCAACGCAGGTGGAGCACAATTGAAAAAGAGGCATTCAGTATACACTATGCTCTACAAAAACTTGATAATTATTTGCATAATGCAGAATTTAAAATCATGACTGACCACAAGCCTTTGCAACATTTATTAGATTCTCCAATGCAAAATAAGAAAATTCAGTTATGGGCATTGTCTATAAGTGGTTACAACTGTAATATTGAGCATCTTCCAGGGAAAACAAATGTAATCGCTGACTTCTTCTCCAGGCCGCCCGAGTCTGAAACGATACAATCAGAGTCTGATTTTTACATTGAACCGGAAATACATGATAATACTTACAAAATTTCTGGAACAAACGCAAAACCTCTTAAGACAATTGAATCTATCAAAAAGATTGAGGCTATAAATTCTAATGACATTGATCCTAAACAATCAGCTAATAAAGAGTATGAAAAGCAGGATTATTTTGTGGAGCCTGTGGCTGAAATTGAGGGATTAAATTTACAATTTGAGCAACAAAAAGATACTACAATTGTCCAAATCAAAAATCAACTTAAGCATGGAAATCCTAGTAAGGCTGAGTTCAGGAAATAGTTAGAAATCGATCAAGTATTGTATTACTTATCAAATCCTGATGAAGAACCTATTATGAGACTTTATGTTCCCGCTCACTTAAAGGGCTTGGTCATCAAACAATATCATGATAACAATGGACATCCGGGCACTCAGCGCATGTTTGCCACAGCAAAAACTAAGTACTTTTGGCCAAATATGTTCAAAGATTTCTAAGCATATGTCTCGACCTGTGTCGATTGTCAAACTAGAAATCTTACAAGGGTTAAGGCTCCATTAAGGGAAACAAATATTGCACCTTTTCCATTTGCAATAGTTGTATGCGGGCCTCATGAACAAACACTTAGTAACAATAGGTACATAATCTGTTTTATAGATATGTTCAGTGGTTACCAAGAGGCATTTGCTGCCCCTGATAAAAGTACAAATACTATAATAGACTTACTTTTGAATGAGATTTATCCTAGATATGGCTGTCCGTTGCAAATCATTCATGACCGAGGGACCGAGTTCACTGGTTCGGCATTCAAAGAGGTTCTGAAAGAATTAAACATTGATAATGTTTCATGCACCGCTTACCATCCAGAAAGTAATGCTAAACAAGAAAGAATGCATAGGGTCTTACATGACATTTTAGCAAAACGAGTTCAGGGTAACACTAGAGAATGGGACATTCATCTCAATATGTCATTAGCAGGAATCAGACACAATGTCTCTTCAAGTTCAAAATTCTCCCCCTTTTATTTGGTATACAACAGAGATCCTATTCTACCAATTGACAATCTACTTCGCCCTAGGGCTAAATATCATGGCGAAGAGTACCATAAAATTGCTTTACAAGAACAGCATAAATCATTTCTTTTGGCTTACAGACATTTAAAACATTCAAAAAGAAAGCACAAACAGCAATTCGACAAAAAAGCTACGGATATCAAGTTCGAAATTAATGACCCTGTCTATTACAAAAATTTTCAAAGAAAAAATAAACTTGAAGACCGCTGGAAATCCCATTACAGAATAATGGAACAAAAAGGTCCTGTTACTTACTTGATCAAGAATCAACTAGACAATTCTGTTGTTCAAGTACATGCCGATCAAATTAGGCTGGCTAATATCACTGAATGGCCAGAACGTAGACCGGTTACAGGTTACCCTAAACGAAAGGCAAACTATGTCGTTGCGCCTGATGACAGTTCTAGTAGCTATGATGAGTCAGATGCTTCTGATGCTGAAACACCAAACAATCAAAATACACGCATATTACCTCAAAGTACAAATAGAATCAGACAAGTACGCGAAGACTCCTCATCAGAAGATTATATTCCATTAGCTCAATTACGTAAACATTTGAGGGAACAAAATCAGGAACAAAATAACGTACATAATTCAGAAAGTTCACAGACAGAAAATTCTTCAAATGAAAATTCTGACTATGAAACATCACAGGAAACGAATTCATTTGCAGAAGATTCTAGCAATGATAATTCTGTTATGGAGGCAAACTCTGATCATTCTGCTTACCTGGGTGAAAATTTTCAGGCAAGCTCTGACGAGTCGCAGTCAGCAGACTCTATAGATACTGACGGTATGGAGTTTGACTTCTTGCCAGACACACCTGAAACTGTTAATCAAGATACCTTAGAAATAGGTGTTATCACAGACTCAGTAATCCCAACAAAGATTGATTTAAATTCATGTCCCATGAATAGTACAACTTCTCTGCTTTCAGAAGAGAATAAATCAGTCCCCGATAAGTTAACTGATAATCTTGAAAATGACAAGAAACAGTGTTTACAATTACTGTTAAGTCATATGGAACGCAGTAACGCCGAGTTACTGAAAAACAATGCAAATCTAATGCAGAACAATGCCAACCTAATGCAAGGATTACTACAAAAGTTCTTTTAATTAAAGAAAAAAAAAAGAAAAAATATATATAAAAACTGACTAGAAAATAAATTAAAAAAAAAATATGACACTGTTCTAATTTGCATAGTTCATAGAGTTAAGAGAAACGCTATACGTTGTTGTTGACAAACCTTAAAATGACTTCACATGGAATAGGGGTGAGCTCCATTCCATTGTAAATAGCTTCGGTTGATAATGTTAATTGTACATTACTTTGTTTGCTTATTTATATGACTTCGAGTAGAATCATATGGCGAAAATTGCTATGATTACGAGTAGAATCATATGACGTAGCCAGTTTTATGTTTAAGCATTGTTGTAGGTTTTTAAATGTGTAAATATCTATTTAGAGTGTTGCATAATCACGCATTGCGATTCGCAAAGTAATTTTCAGTAATTACAATATGGCTTTCATGTCTATTTTCAAAGACGTTTAACCATACAGCTTATTATGCTCACTTGTTTGTTTGGCTTTTCTCGGTGCTATAGGAGTACATGAAAATGCTATCCTTGTTTTTGTTTTTCAACAAAAATCTAATTGATTTATACAGTTGAAAATTTTATAAATCCTTCATTTAATGCATTCTTTTCTCTGCCCAGTCAACGTAATTATATTTCATACCTAAAAATATACATTTGCAAACCGTTCTCTTAATATTTTTTATTTAAATATTAATATTTTTGTTTTCAAATTATTATTTCTTAAAATGACATCATCTTAAAGACATAAAAAAATGTTTCAGTTTAAAAAATAGGTAAACTACTTACCTGAGTTCAATCATTATGATTAAAACAATGGCTGTCCGGTCCGTTTCTATGTTTAATTGTTCTAGTATCCTTGACCTTCTTGCCGTGGTGGTATTTTATATCAAAATTCACTTTAGTTATTCCAAAAACACTTAATCAGCCACGGTTAACGAGTAAACAAACAATGAAAGTGCGCTAACAGGGACCCTGTTCGTACGGATGAGTGACCTTCATGAAAACCAGGCAACATTATCGATCAGCGAACACGCTTCAACCAATCACAATGCAGATGACGTTTAAAACCCCTGCAGCTCCTTCATACGCCGGAAGTATCCTGCCTTTGTTAAAGTCAACAATCGCTAACAATCTCACATAGGTGACGTTTCATAAAACCAGTCAATCAAATTCCCGTCAAGAATCAGCCCCAGCCTTTGATAACAACATCTTCGACAAAAGCAATTCCCTCAGGCCTTTGCTAAACAAACTGCATCATTTTCTGTCATAACATTGATAGCGGTTCACCAGATTCGTCAATAGATCATCAACGATATTCATCAATGTGACATTTAATAAAAACACTTACAACAAAAGAGACAGTAAAATCAAGAAGAGATTCAAAGTGTCATACCAGAATTATACCCTTCAGCCATTAGCGACAATTATCACCATAAGCTGTTACAACATATGAATCAGAAATTCATCCATCCGTCAATTCACAACAAAGCAAACATATACACGACGAACTGAAAACGTTTTCAAACACAGCAAGTTTCAAAGCACACCTCCCCCCGGCGAGATGCAGTCCGACAGCAAGAAAGAAGACACGCTTTCAACGGCCGCGATGCCTCGTTTGGTTCACCTGAAGATACCATTGGTCCGGAGTGTACCTACATGTACCACACATGGCGCGGTGCAGTGAGGAAACAGTATTTTATGTCGTATTGTTCCATGGCTTTATTTTATTTCTTTCTAAATATTTCGCGTGCTCGGAAATATTGATAAACAGTCTCATTTACACGGGAGGTAACTCGATGTCGAACTCCTTAGTCGTAAAAGAAACTGGAAATATCGGAATTTCATCAAAATCAAACTTAATTCAAACATTTTCTTTTCTCCTATGAAGTCAGTTATTAATTTAGTTCTAATTATCAGTTCTGTAATTTCAATGGTTTGCCTTCCGTGAAATATGAAGGAAATCGGAAAAATCAATTTTTCCTTTAAAAAAAAATGATTAAAAATATACGTTTATATAAGAATGCAACTTGTTATTGTATGATTACTTTGTATATAGAATGCAAATTGTTATTGTAGGATTACTTTGTTTTGTTATTTATACGCAAATGCTTTACATCTGCTATCTAATTTCAGAAATTTGTGTATTGCAAGGAAGAAAACCTAAACCAATGAAGCACAGACAGGGACACGGAGCGCGTCACGGCAAGACCTATAGCCAGAACAAATGATTGTAATGAATAATTATAACTGTCTGGAATTACGAATTTGTGACTTTCGTATATTGCCGTTATGTATTATTAAGTGACTCTCCGTGATTTATAAGTGTTTTGTGTTCCTTAAATCGGGTTTTCTGTGCATTAATTAATTGTTATAATAAGTTGAATGATTGAATAATTTTAATGCATTTGTGTTGTTTTCAGGGTTTAACATTTTCATGCTGTTTTTGATTTCTCATTTATTTTCCTTTCAGGCTTTATATATTTTGGTTGAAACTAAATGTTGTAAATGATTCTTACAGTTAGCAGTATCTAAGGTTACGTGTATGGAAAATTCAAATTCAAATTTAATCCAAATTCTAAGTACAAAGTTTATTAATTAAATTTAGAAGAAGAATTAACACGCAGAAATATGATAAACGAAATTGTACTTACTTAATTTCTTACTTTTCTTACTTGGTAATTCCTATTCCGAGAATGATACTGCTGACTAACTTTGCTGTACATTTATACACGAACCATTTAATTAATTAGCAATTATGTTTCCCGGTACTTTTAATCAGCAAATCATATCATTATGAGATAATCAAAATTCTCATTGTTAAAATCTCTGAGTAACGGACGTACTCTAAGTGTCAAAAATTAATTGCAATTAGGGTCATCGATAAAGTACTCATTTAATCATCGTTTAGATCTCACCTTCCTGACACAAAATATCCTTTTTTTTTGTTTTTGGAAAAGAAAGGAAGGGATTTGTAATGTAATGGGGAAATTATATTTATAATTTGCCGCATCATATTATATTTTATTTATGTATTCTAAAATTAAAAAGTTATTTCGTAATATTCTTAAAAGGTTTTAGGATTTTATTTTATTAGGTTTCTTTTAAAAAGCTTAAAAGTGTCCATATATAAGGTTGTATAAAATGTACATGTATCCTTCATTCATCAAACTGTCAAATCACTTTTGGTCGGAGGTCGTTGTCATGTATTCATGACTTGCTAATTGCTTTTATGTCATTTTATTATTATTATAAACCATGTATATACGCATAAATCTTGAGTAAATGACAGAAAGTACTCCCCAAACGCTATTATCTTGTCAAAATGATTCATTCGGGTACTATACGCCTATGTCGGGGATTTCGAATAAAAGCTAGGCTAAGGAAGGCAGATTGACAATTCACTTTGGAACTCTTTTGGCACGGGGAATTCTAAATTACTAAATTATTTTAAGGGGAACTTATGTCAGTCAAGATATATGCTAGAAATTATTGTTAGTTGACTTACTTACAAGAGAAACTGTTAAGAACTTTAATATTTGATCTAGTAACTTTAGAAACGGAAAAGTAAATTTATTTAGAAACTTTAATCAGTGTTCGTTTAATATACACCTGGGTTAATTAACTACTACGCTACAGAACCTATCACCAGTGCAAGCTTGCACTGGACACACTGCCTGCGGATAGGGTCAGCCGGTGTATGGCTTTGGTTGCAGACGTTATATAACTATAGTTATATAAACTTAGAGACGTTATCGTTAAGTTTGTTTATAACGGTGGTTATGTAAACAGTATAGACCTATATATACTGGAATAGCAAGGTAGTTGCCATCCATAATCCTGATCCATAATCCAGAAAGGCGGCAGTCTTAGTAGCTCGTCCGAGCGACCACGACGAGGGCTCCTGGCCGTAACACACTAATATTTTGATAATGTCGTTTTCTATGCAGTAGAATAACGTGACATATATACGTTTCAGTCAGATCATAAATACGCGATTCACAAACGTTATATACTCGGCAAAAAAGTTCTGCACACTTGGACATTTTATAAAATATCTTTTTAATTTCACCATACACAACATAATAATACATACCCGATATATCAGCAATTCAAGGTAAACAATGTAAACAGTCAGAAATAAAATCCGACCAATACTTTATAAGCACTTCATTGTTAAAGTCACTGGGGGTAACTACACTTTCAAGCGGCTTCGCACGGAATCTAACAGCCGATGAAATTCCAATTGTGGAATTAGGTTTTATTTGCGAACAAGATAGGCCGGTGGCCAGGAACATGTTTGCTCCCCCCCCCCCCCCTTAGGGAATTTTGTAGACATGATTTTTCTGAAAGCCTGTTATGTCCTGGATATTTTGCAGTTTGTTTGCACTCTGGCGAGTGGGGTATAAGGGTGTTACGGAGGTTTTAATATGTTACCCCTAAAATTTGTAGAACAAATATATGGATTTTGAATCTTTAATTCTGCTCTATTCCAGATACGATTTAATAAAACTTGTAATTTTATATAAGGATGAAGTATTATCTGTTGATTGATGTAGTTTTCATTTCAAAATATTTGCACTTAAGTAACATATTTAGTGTATAACATACATAACCATAAAAAGATGAAATTTAAGTCAGAAACTTACCTGTAGGATTTTTATTTGTAATCAAACTTAGGCAATAATACATGTTTTTGAAAGTTGCATGATCAAACAATATAAAACAATGTGATTTTCATAAAAATCACACTGGCAATTGTAATAATTTTTCCATAATCTTATATGTTACCATATCGCTAATTCAAACATTATATTCATGTTTTGGGATAAACAAGTATAAAATATAGAGTTTAATTAAATTATTGAGCTTTATAAATGTAAGTGTTCTTGAAACTTGCATGACTTCAAATTTTCAACATACATAACATATGTTACTTATTAAAATAAGGCATATTTCCTTGTTTTTATTTATTTTTAATGGTGTTAGCTGATATCTATTTGAAGAAATTAACTATGTGTGCTCTGTGCAATGTCCTGATGTTTGTTAGCCCTGTGTAGAACTCTAATTACATTCACAGACGTTTTTTTAACTAATATTACTGATTGAATGAAGTATTTTCTCTAAAACTGATATAGCTGTACAAAGAACTGATTACATTTACAAAACTGACTCACGACTATGCAATCATTTTAGTTTAAACTGTAAAATAATAATAGCAAGAAGTTTCTAGTGTATACTATGTTATGGTATGTTATGTTATGTGGTTAAAATGTTTAAGTGTTTAAGCTTGTCCATTGTAAACCTTCAAATCTCCGTAACATACGATTCCGAAGTTACAATATTGACAAAGTACAATGCATTTATGAATTGAATTCTAAAAAAAATAATTTTTAGAATTGGTTCAAAAATAGTAAAAATACAAGAGATAAAATATTGCTTTGAAAAGTGTTACAAACAAAAATTATTAAAATTAATTATATGTTACCTAATTATTTAGATAATGTTTTTCAGAAAGATCACTTAGAAAAAAGAAAATACATTTCAAAACCGTGTTTTACCCGGTAGTTTGTATCTAGATTACCGTAGAGTCATTCCTAATGTGAAAATGAACTTTCTATAAACTATATTTACTAAAAACAAGGTTGAAAGCACTAGTTCTGGTCTTTTAGAGCAATAAATAAATTGTCCTAAATGAAACTGTTTAATATTATTTTTTCCATTGTTCAAAGAAAGCTTAAGAATTTGTTAAGAATTCCGTAAGATCTTTGTAGAATGTTATTTTCTTAAAGACAAACAAGTGTTAAAGAGAAACATCCTTATTTGAAAGACAATCTGTGTAATGCAGGTGATGATAAGCTAATAGACAAGTTAACGTTGACTTATGCATAATATTTTTTAATGTAAAAATTGCTATATAATGCTCATGCTGTTTCAATGTTTTACAAATTCTACACCGAACGTTAGTATCGGTATATTAGATGAATAAAACTACTTTTAAAAACATTTCGAACATCAGATAATTTAATCAGCTTATTTGTGTAGTTTAAATTAAGTAGCTTTAAAATTTGTTATAGATCAACTTTAACATAATATAATATTATATAAAAATATTTATCAAAATGTTAATTAACTAATCATTTGCAGTTTCTTGCTTTTCTTTTCTTATTATTTTTGTTGATTATAAAAGTAAAAATTGGTAACATATTATAGGATGACTAAAGACATAAATAGAACAATAAAATGTTCTTTGTTAGAACAAATTAATGTGCAAACGTAAGCTGTATTACAATGTTGTCACTGAGCCATATTGATAGGTTTTTTGTTAATTTAAAAAGGTTTAAAATAGGACGAACTTGAACCATCTACATCATACAAATTTATTTCAAGACATATTAAGCAGTACACAGATCAATAACCTCTAAAGTTTAACTAAATTTAAATTAAAAATTCATTACTGTTTAATATCACCAGCATCAATACCTTAATCTTCTTTTATAACAAATTCTTAATATTTATTACCTATATTAATATAAGATACATAAAGTGCAGGAAGGTTGGTAACTAAAATACGTTCTTTTGGGTAACATATTTAAAAATGGTGATTTATGATGTGGTATTTATTTTTATTTTGATATAAAGCTAACTTATCTTTAAAACTCACGAAGAGGTGTATTTAAACAAAAACAATTACACCAAAACTTCAAATTTATTAACCATAGGCATTAGTATATGATATAGCATAATACTAAAGTCACATATAACTAAAGTTATAGATAATATTAACAAAGTGTTTAACACAGTTTACCTTTAAATCACACAATACGTCTTTCAGAGTTTATTTCTTTATAATTTATTTTATTTATAAATATTTGATTTGCTATCTTTGAGATGTTTTTTCCATTGTTTTTTTTCAGATATTTTGGTTGGTTGGAATTTACAAATATATGTATTTATTTACATACATAAAACAAGAAGTGTGTCTCAATGTGACTTTATTACATTTAAATACTGCATTCTTATTTATATTAATGAATTAAGCAAATAAAACAGAAATTACTTGCTAATGTTAGTAAGAAATGTTTTATACAACTTTTTAAACTAGGTTTTGATGTTAAGTAACATACACATGTATCTTAATGACTATTTATAGACCTATACCTTAGGTTGCAGATGTTTTATTGCATTTAAAATTAAAAAAAACATCTTCCTTGTGTGGAAAAATAGTGTTTTTTTCAGAACTTTTATAATTGCCAATTATTTCTTCAACGCATAAAATTTTGTCAAAGGTCACATATTCAAACAGGCGTTACGGTAAAACGCCTCACTCGCCAGAAAGCAAACAAAATGCAAAATGCGAAGAATGGGTCAAGGTCTAACACATTTATGGCATATTTTCCCATTTCCTTTTTTATTTCGGTAACATATTTCAATATAGCGTTACGGGCTTATGTCCCAATCTATATCACTGTATTACATTTTTCCTGAATTCTCATTTATCTTACTATATTTTACTTATCAGCTCAAATTACTTGCTACTGCACGTAAGAAATGTTTCATACATCGTATTTTACTAGGTTTTTATGTTAAGTAACATAACTTAATCACTATTTTAGACCAATACCTTAGGTTACAGATGTTTTATTGCATAAGAATGTAGTTTAGAGCTTCCTGGTGTAGAATAAATAGGTTTATTTTAGAACTTTTACAATTGTCAAATATTTCATTCTTACACATACTTTTTTTCAAAGGTAACATATTCAAACAGTCGTTACGGAAAAACGCCCCACTCGCCAGAGTGCAAACAACTTGCAAAATGCGTAGAATGGTATAGGCTTTCAGAAAAACATACCCTTCAAAATTCCCTTGGGGGGGGGGGGGAGGGGGGTCTATTGGCAGCTCAAGGTCTAAGAGAACCGGGTAGATCAACTAGCTTAACCAACTATACGTGTTCTGTCTTTTTTAGACAATAAAAGACGTCTAGAAGGCCGGTGTGGTCCTACATTTGCCATGAGGTCAAATTAACAAAAACCTTCCTTGTTGACCACGAGAAATAAATTTATTTGAAAAACAATGCAGATGTGTTTTTCTCAAATAAGATTATGTGTTGATTGCATTGGATGGTTGCTTTTATACACTTTATAAACTGGATGCTTTGATTCATTTATACATGTACAGAACAGAAACTGTTCGAATCATCACTAAACTGTTTTGTCATACCTTTTGGTCAATGAGTGAGACAATGTGATACATGTACTTTAATTAATAAAAACTTAAGTTTGAGCGTAATTCTGGAAATGGCTTGGTATCAAATTTTGATTACTAGCATCGCAGTGCATGCTCATAAATGCCTAAAACAGACACTGGTTAAATGTTGAGTGATTTAATAGATTTCACACTTCTACCTTGATACGGCAAATTTTGGAATTTTTGACTGTTGACCCTATCATACTCAAAATGATATTTCTCGCTTATTAACCAACCAATTTTAATTTCGTTTTTGTCTTTAACTCCGCTAATAACTAATCTTGATATACGTGTAAGATATTAATCCATTATAATATATATATATATATAAAATTTACGCAAAAGAACACTTCTGTGCAGAACTTTTTTGTTGGGTATATTTTTCGCGTGTTGCTACGGCATTCATGATCAGTACATTTCGTCGACAAACAAGATCGCTACATTTCGTCGGCCAAAAAAAAGAAAACAAATGTGAAACATGAATGAGATTGTGATCGCTTATTATCCCCTTGTATTTGAAGTTTATATTCGCTTTTCGAAATTTAATGTTTCCATCACAAAGAATAAAACGTCAAAAGCATTATGCAAATTTTTTTTCTTAGTACTCAGAAAAGGAGTTTGGTTCGATACTCGGACGTTCAATCGGGTACGCAAGTAGTCAAGTGTATATACTGCATAGCAATTCAATGAGCGTTTTATTTAAAAGCAAAACTGGTTACAGTACGTTCTAAACTTGCATATTCACGAATGGAATGTTCATATCCCAACACGTTATGTTGAATGACTTGATAGCTCAGTGCGCAAATTATTCTGTTTTAGCTTCCTTTTTTGTCGCAATCTTATCGATAATCGGCGAACAAACATATTCAATTTGTTGTATTGTTTTTCCTTAAAATGATTATCGCTTTCGGTGTATGGTAACTTGATAACCTTAAATATGATCAAGAGCATTGACGCAGAAAATGGCAAAACTAGCCCTCAAGCATGAGATTGTGTCACCCTGTATCTACGAGAACCTCAAGACGATTATAAAAATCAAAAATACTCCAAGTATTATCGCTTTAATATGACTTTGTCATATTTCATATCTGAGTACAATAATTTAAACATTCAGTAAGAGATCTTCAGTCGAGGATATGCTGCATGTTTTGAGCAGAAACCATATCAACTCAAAATGTACAGATACCATTTCGAAACAGCAGTTTCGAAGACTAAAGCATGTGAACAATACAGCAACCAGAGTGGAGCGTTACTTACAAGACAGTAACGCTATACTTCATAGATTTTAACTTAAACGCTTTACTTACGGAAAATTAAATAGAAATATTACCATCAGAGAAAAGACTTATTTTCTGCTTTGAAGACTCGAAGGAAGCATGATTGTCTTCCTCGAGTCGGATTTTTGTGCAAAACGAATAAATTTTCTCAATTTTTGTGAAAATAAAATCACACATACTAATACATGTACATTGCTATAAAGCCACAGGCAAAATTTTAAAGAGGCTTTTAAAACGCAGCTACTAGCCAGAAACTTTCTGGAAACTTCTTCAATCACGTTTATATCACCTTCAAGTTCAAAGACACTTGCCTTCGTTTACAGTGCTATAATCAAACGAAGCGGAGCAGAAATTAAAATGAAACTGTTTCACCCTATGATTTAACGGAAATGAAAATGGAATTCGATCAAAATGGAAACGTAAAGCCAGAATATCTAAACGCTCGCAGGGGTAGAACTGGAATAATGCGAGCGCTTGGAACAGTAAATTGAACAGAATTGGAGTAGAAATTAAAACATTTTTATTTCTTGATTTGCAGAACTGTAAATTGCTTAATTATGCTCATAATGTTGTTTATAAGTTTTATTAAAACGTTTTAAAACGTTCTTCCTCATCGTCTTCTTGTCGTGTTTTGTTGCTTTTAAAGTTAATTCCTTTATCTCATGACCAAAGAAGCGTTGTTTCTGTCTTGTGGCGTTCTCGAAGTACATTCAGTCAGCGCTGTTAAAAATTGTATGGTCCTTTGAAGGTCGTTGAGCACGATACTTGTATTTGGCTACATATTGAGTTGCCCTGAACCTGGGGCTACGCGGCGTGAATAGTGATAAGCTCTTCCAAAAATGCTCATGAACAGTCAATCAAACGGAGCATTCGATATTTTGATAATTGTCGCGTTCGTTGGATTCCTTTTTGCTTATCATCATAACGTTGTTTGTGCCGTGAGGACGCCGTAAAAAGTCCCCCCGTATATTTGATAAGTGCTGTCATAGAATATATAGCCAGTCGAGGACCGTTGAGAATTTGTGTAGATATTGAGTTGCCCTCAATCTGGGCCTATGCGACCTGAACAGTATGATGCACTTCCAATACTGCTCATTTACAAGCGCCATCAATCAGAGCCTGCATTATTATATATATTTTTATCGTGTTCGGTGGCTTCAAATATCCTTTTTTATCCATTCATGAATAAAAGAATAAATAGAGATATGCATAGATCAATAAAATGTTGAAATAGATCGTTAAAATTCGACGATCCGTGAATATTTTTCTGTTAATTAATACATCCCTCAGAATCGACCAATGGCGAAAAGAAATAATTTATATTATAATAATTGTTAAATTTTAGTTTTTTTATTATTCTTTTTTTAATTTTTTTAAACCCATACCCACCCCAACAAATAAAGTTACTGAGTATATAAAAAAGTAGTATATGCATATCAGGAATCGCCACACTAAAACACAGCCATCTCAGGCAGCGAAAAAGAGGAGAGAGGAAGAGAGAGAGAGCATGTTTTAAATAAGTATGTAAATTCAACTAGGACGCCACAAACAATTAACGAAGAAGAGAAACGCTCGGAATCCCGCCTTGGAACGGTCAGTGGCAAAACAAATTGCCACTGGGGGGGGGGGGTTTAAACCATGTTCAAGGGTGCACCAACCTCACACTTGCCCCAAAAGGTTCTCGTGTCACAAAACATGTACAAGTTGTCTTGGCCAAATAACTCGAACCCACCCATCGGCTCAACAATGTTGCATGCAAAAGCACACAAACATATAAAACATAAGAAGCTAATAGCATTGCAAAGCCTAAGGGTAGGTACTCAATGATCTTACCGAGAACAGAGCTCCTGGAGTAAAATCAGCTAGAACACGATGACAGGGATAAAAAATGCATCGAGCTTCAAGATTCTTTTCGGAAAAGATTTCACCATAAACCTTCATAAACTCTTAAACCACTGCAACCTAAGAGGCCACCATAATGATCAACTGTAGATGAGTTAATCACCAGGCCTGCTGAGCGCTGTAAAATATCATGTTGGTAACCTTTCTTTTTAAATTTATAGATGATTTTTACAAATAACCGAGAGAAATTAACATTGCCTTTTATCTTCTTAAGTTTGTAAATTAAATCTCCATAAAATACCGGCTGTGAAATACCTTGTTGCAAAAGTGATTTTAAACTGCATTTGTATTAAGGAATTCGACCTGGGTATCGGCGATAAAACTTGCAAAAGGGTTTCCTTAATTTGTGATACCGATAACCCTGTTTTAAAAGTTTTTCTGTTATGCACAGATTGCGTTAATTGAAATCATTTTCACCGTTGCAAGCTCTTGGAAAGCGAACACGCTGTGACATATAAACCCCGTAAGATCGCCGTCTAAAAACGGAAAATTTACTATAATAATAAAATTAAAATCGTCTCTTTTAACGTATATATTAGAGGTGACGTAACATTTTCAATACACAGATTTAGATAAAAAGTTTACTTGCTTTTCTGAAATGTTCGCTCTATAAAGCTGTAGTTCTTCAGGATAAATCGTATTTACCGGTGATGGAAAATGGTTATTTTATATTAAAGTTTTAATAAATCATCAAGGTATCTTGAGGTGTTATTAAAAGCTGTATTATATCATCTTGATATTCGGAAGAAAGAGATAACATAAAGTCTCTTTCATAACAGTATAAAAAACAGATCAGCAACAGTGGTTGCACAGTTAGTATCTATTGGAATGCCAATTACTTGTTTATATATAGAGGTAGCAAATCTCAAATAAATAGTATCCAATAAAAATGTGAGCGCCTGGGTAAGGACTTCCTAGGTCCATGAAGTTTAATTATAATAAGAATTCCATAGAATTCCCTACGTTCATTACAAGCAATAATGTTTTATTTTCTCCAGCAAACGTTTTTTAACGAGACTGGTTAGCTTAACTTTCATTAAATTATGAGGGAGAGAAGTATAAAAAGTTGAAAATCAGAAGAAGACACACAGAACGCCTGAAAATTATTTGATTTAAGCTTCTTCAAAACGTCATTTTAATTTTATAGACTAAAATATATGTTTGCCCGTGGTTTCAAAAACTTGTTCGCAATACCTAATTACATGTTCTTTTATAGCTGTAAGACAAGATGTTAAAAGCACGGATAATTTTGTTGTAGTACAAGAACTATAGTTTGCAATTAATCTTGCTTTGTACGGTGTTTTGGGCATTTTAGGCAACCAATACATAGTAGTTACTCTGTCTTGTTTTGGCTCAACATTGATTCTAAATGTTGTAATTTTGTAGAGTG
Source organism: Corbicula japonica (assembly GCA_038501625.1). NCBI lineage: Eukaryota > Metazoa > Mollusca > Bivalvia > Venerida > Cyrenidae > Corbicula > Corbicula japonica. The sequence goes on along the minus strand of JAZAYU010000262.1, from coordinate 249,545 downwards.
TGTGTATTAACAATATCACTCAGATGAAGAGGTCAGTTTATAAGTACTAGTGTTGTTAAGTTCTTCAGTTTGAACATTAATATAGTGTATACGTCACACTATAATTACATTATTTGCAGCCTTATCAGCTAAAAATATATGACAGAGGTGTTTATATTTTAACAACTTTCTGGTTATCAGCAAGAGATTGTAACATTTTGAACATGGATAGTGTATTTCTATACATATAAAATGTTAATAAATCTACATAAAATAGCTGTTCATTTTCATATCATTAAGTATCAGGACATAATTTAAACCAGTGTTTGTATTTTAACATCAATTGAAACATCCAGTTGCATATGATGTATCGTCTGGCATTTCAACAACTACATCAGCATAATTTTCCTTAATTTGTAAACCATTAAGTATCAATACACTAATATTATTCACTTTTTGCGTTCAAGTTTAACAAGTTCAAATATGCTTTTGTGAATAACAAACATGACCCCATATATAATTTAAAAATTCATTGAGTTTGCATTCGAATATGAAATGGAGCTCATCGCCTAAGACGTGGCAGTTACTACATAACATTTCGTTATATGGAATTCGGATGGGCTTTTGCCACATACTGGTTTCAACCTCAAGTCTGTGACTCGATGTTCTAAATCGTGTCAAGGCCACTCTAAACTTTTCAACACTTTAATATTACTAGGAAAGCTTTTTAAAAAAGCTAGTAGACGGCTCGCATAGCATATTACATCGAAGTGGATGTGGCTATATGTTAACGCATGCAAAAATAGAGAATTTTGGGTGGTCAAAATATGTTTTTCTTTACTTTACAAAATTGGGCTCCAACAGATCAGGGAGCAAATAACGAAGTGAATTAAAATGGATTGTTTTAAAATAAAATCTAATGTCATATGTTTTATTAAAGACAGATAATGCAGACTTGAAATGACATTATAAATTGAAGAATGCCAAACATCTTGAAAAACAAAGTATAAATAGACATGTTTACATGGATACAAAAAGTAATAATCTTACAATTTTTACATTCTAAAATCAATACTGAAGAGAGTACAAATACACAAACAAACTAAAAATAATAAATTAATGATAACATAAACTAAAAAGACCCTGCATCACTTTCCCACATTACAGTGTAATTTCTTCGTTTAGAGTTATATTGAGACCGTATCGATTTATACGCATCACCCTGCATAATATGCTATAGGCCAGAGACCACTAAGTAGTTACCCATAGACTTACATTATAAGATTTGGTCCTCCTGTGATTTAGTTTACACGACTCTTTCAAAAACTACAACATATTTGCAAAGTGGCACTCTTGGGCAAATCAAAAATGACCAGAAATCAGGGTCTTCACCAACTCATTCTCTCAGCATTTTAAACCGAAAGTAACCACCCCCAGAATGTAAACAAATCTTCATCCCAAAATAAAAAAATACCAACTTCATTATAGTGCCACAAATCAACTTTCAAACAGTGTTTCAAAAATCATTTTTATTTTAAAGTATATAATTAAAATCATTTTACATTTTTGAAAACAAAAAGAAATACTTTTATTCTCTATAGTTTTGGCCAATGAATATTTGTAACGAAAGTAAGCCCGAATCGTCCCTAGACAAAATTGTCCAATCCTCGACAGACTTTTCTATTTACTGTCTTCTGACCTACAGAGGCGATCAACATAAGATCCGCATATTATGTTTTTTTTTCCATTATGAACCTTTCATAGAATTAACTTAATGCACACACACCGAGGAAACTTTACAGCAGTGCAAACATGGATGAAAAATATAGACATAATTGATATTTTAAACGCTGATACCACTTAATTATTGAGGATTTCTCACTAGATCTTATTTTTCTTAAAAATATTGACGGCACATTTTAATTTATTGACTTCTTCTTTTATATTATTTATCAACTGTATGTACATCAAATCTTCCCCTACTTTCAGAATTGCTTCCCAGTTTCGGATAAATCCCCAGGAAACGTTCAATCTCCGTACTTTAACGCAGCACAGAGAGCGTCTACAAGTTTAAGCGTCAAGATGACCAAGACCAAGAAAACTCCTGTGTTTGCTTAGTTGCTTTTGAAACAACGATTTCGATTAGCTGCTATTTATTAACATAATGATATTAAATTATTGAAAGGAGCGATTTGAACATTGGGGCCGCGGAAGAGAGGATTTTGTCTGCATAATATTATCATAGATATTTCGATCTAATAAGTTTTTTTTATTTTTATAAAACAATTATATGTAGTCATTGGTGTATATAAAACGTTTAAATCATCATATTCGATTACTGTAATTCTGCAGTCAACAATAAGATCAATGTGCGTAAATTAGACGTCTATTGAATAATTCTTCCAATAATACATAGATCTGAATATGCAAAAGTAATAATTGTACAAAGATCGGATAACAAGAGATGCATCAGTAAGCACGGTTCACAACCCGCCGTGCTTCTTTTTTGACCGTACGTGTTCTGCGGAGGTTACGTTCGAGGCTTTTTTTTCCTTTTTTTGCGGTGGTGAATCCGTAGCCAGCACGCAGATCGAACGCAGATAAAGTTTTGCATGCACTAAATATGCTACGGCGTCTCTGCGTGCTCCCAAATCCGTACTGAGGAGGTACTCACCACGTAGGGATCCCTGACTTTGGTCCACGTTTTTGCACGTAGACATCTCGCACTTGCACGTACGGCGGGTTGTGACCGGGGCTTAATAGCGTCACATCCGTATTTACTGAATATTTTTCAGGAGATGTAAATTTTATGAAATAGATTATTTTACAATTTTGAGCGTTATTGAACTTTACCGATTATGGTCTTCGAATACACGACATTGTTTCGCGCTACTTATTTCGATACATTTAACTGGTATTAGGTACTTACTAAACCGTTGGTTTAACGCCCTCAGGTAATCCCGCGACACATCATCGTTCCCTTGACGTTGACACTTTACTGTGTATTAGCTAAGCCGATAACGAATTTCAAGTAAAACGAACATCTTATGGCACTGATTATTGCATTGCATAAGCGCCAAAGAACCCTTTTTTGAAGTCTCGGCCGCCGGGGCCACGGCTTGCCGAAATATTGGGGCCGCTGCCGCGGCTCCTGCGGCCCTTTCTCCTACGCGCCTGAAAGGTGTATTCCCACACTGATTTCCTTCATCCATGAATCAATAGAGAAAGAGAGAACCATTAACGTACGTTCAAACGGCTGAACTCAAGGCGGTGTGTCACGTTCTAGATCCTTGCCTGTAGGTCTAAGGTCAAGGTCACTGTTAAAATAGAATTATTGTGTTCGGGTTTGAACTTCGTTATAAATGGAGTGATTTCAAAATCACTTGGCACTAATGTTCATCATGACTAGGCGATTTGTCGCGTCAACACCCTGTAGGTCCAAGATGAAGGTCACTGTTACTGAAATATATTTAATTTTTGTCCGGGCTGTAAATTAGTTATTTCTTTTTGGATTAAAAAATAACTTCTTGCACTACTACTAAATTATCCGTGCTCTTAACAGCTTGTCTTACAGCTATAAAAGAACATGTAATTAGGTATTGTGATAAGGTTTTTGAAACTTGTGGCAAAAATTTATTTTGGTCGATTAAAAATTCAAATGACGTTTTGAAAAAGCTTAAATCAAATAATTTTCGGGCGTTCTGTATGTCTACTTATGATTTCTCAACATTATACACTTCGCTCCCTCATAATGTAATAAGAGACAAACTAACCAGTCTCATTGAAAAAACGTTTGCTAGAGAAAATAAAACCTTCATAGCTTGTAATGAACATAGGGCATTTTTTACAGATGGTTCTTATCATAATTATACCTTATGGACTTGTCAAGACCTAATAGAGTCGCTAACTTTCTTACTATATAGATAATATTTATGTTAGATTCGGTACTTCTATGTATAAACAAGTAATAGGCATCCCAATGGGTACTAGCTGTGCACCCCTTTTTGCTGATCTGTTTTTATACTGTTATGAAAGAGACGTTATGTTATCTCTTTCTACTGAACATCAAGATGATATAATTACAGCTTTTAACAACACCTCGAGGTACCTTGTTGATTTATTAAATATAGACAATAACCATTTTCCATTACTGGTTAATAAGATTTATCCTAAAGAACTACAACTTAATAAAGCGAACACCTCAGAAAAGCAAGCAAACTTTCTTGATCTAAATCTGTCCATTGAAAATGGTTATGTCACTACTAAACTTTATGATAAAAGAGATGATTTTAATTTTAATATAGTAAATTTTCCGTTTTTAGACGGTGATGTTCCCCGTGCAACATCTTATGGGTTTATATCTCACAGCTTGTTCGCTTTTCAAGAGCTTGCAACAATGTTAATGATTTCAATGAACGTAATCTTTGCATTACAGAAAAAACTTTTAAAACAAGGTTATCGGTATCACAAATTAAGGAAAACCTTTTGCAAGTTTTATCGCCGATATCCAGATTTAATATATAAATATAAATGCAGTTTAAAATCACTTTTGCAACAAGGTATTTCACAGCCAGTTTTTTATGGAGATTTAATTTATAAACTTAACAAGATAAAAGGCAGTGTTAATTTCTACCGGTTATTCGTAAAAACCATCTGTAAATTTAAAAAGAAAGGTTACCAACATGATATTTTACAGCGCTCTGCAGGCCTGGTGATTAACCCTTCTACAGTTGATCATTATGCTTACCTCTTTGGTTGCACGACGGTGGCAGGGGTTTAAGAGTTTATGAAGGTTAATGGGGAAATCTTTTCTTAAAAGAACCTAGAAGCTCGATTTGTTTCTTTTATCCCTGTCATCGTGTTCTTGCTGATTTTACTCCAGGAGCTCTGGTCTCGGTAAGATCATTGAGTACCCGCCCCATTCGGCTTTGCAATGCTCTTAGCTTCTTATGTTTTATATGTTTGTGTGCTTTTGCATGCAACATTGTTAAGCCGATAAGTTGGTTGGAGTCTTTTCACCAAGACAACTTGTACTTGTTTTGTGATATGAGAAGCTGTTGGGGCAAGTGTGAGGTTGGCGCACCCTAGAACTTGGTTTAAACCCCCAGTGGCAATTTGATTTGCCACTAACCCCTCGAGTTCTAATTTTTGTTTATTGTTAGTGGTGTCTTTTTTGAAAATGATCATTTTATTAACCATGCTCTCTCTCCCTCTCTTCTTCTTGACTGTGTGGGGAGGCTGTTTTTTTCTGAATGTGGCGATTCCTGATATGCATATTTCACTTTTTTGTTATAAATGTTTACCATATCAAGACGTGTGTCATGTACAATACCCATGCCTGCATGTCCAAGGTCAATTTCACAGTTACTAAAAATAGAATGATCTTGTCCGGGCTGTAAATTGGTCACTTCCATTTAGATTTTAAAATAACTTGATACGAATGTTCACCATATCAAGACAACGTGTCGCGTACAATAACCATGCCTGTATGTCCAAGGTCATGGTCACTGTCACTAAAAATGGAATAGTCTTGTTCGGGCTGTAATATCGTTATGAATTGAGTGATTTCAAATTAACTTGGCACAAATGATAACCATGACAAGGCGGCGAATCGCGTACAATACCCATGCCTGTATGTCCAAGGTCAAGGTCTTTGTTAATTAATAAAAATAGAAAGGCTTTTTCCGTGCTGTACATTTGTTAATTTTTATTGGATTTTAAAACAACTATGACTGTTCACCACATCAACTCGGCGTGTCGCGTGCAATACCCATGCCTGTATGTCCAAGGTCAAGATCACTGTTACTAAAAATTGAATTTTATCGTCCGGGCTGTAACTTCCTTACGAATGTAGTGATTTCAAAAAAAACTTGGCACAAATGTTCACCATGACAAGACGGTGTGTTGCGTGCAATACATATGTCTGTAGGTCCAAGGTCAGTGACACTGCTACTAAAAATAGTATTGTCTTGTCCAGACTATAACTGTTTTGGAGATAAAATGAAAGCGTTGCAAAATATTTTGGTATTTTTTTAATCGCATAACCACCAACTTCTTCATTGAAATTTCCGTTATGAGCAGACAACAGTGCCGCATTACAAATGATTCACTTGATCTTCATATATGCATATTCTTATCAGAACTCGCACATCACTGTCTTCCAAATGCTTTTATTTCCATCAGTGCACTTAAGTGTCTCCTAACAACGCAAAGCAGAGACATCCGTGTCCAATGGACAAATTTCTAGTTTACACATAAAGTTAAAGTTGTTTACAGAATGTGAGATGAACATTCTTTTTATTCGTTGGGCTTGGATAACACCCCGAATTTCAATAGCGATTGGCGATAATAGTTTTTTTTAAAAGCTCTCATGTGTGTTTGACACAAATCTTATGAAACTTTTCTTTAGTTTTTAAATTGCCTTTGTTGCCTGTCCTGCCAACGTGTTTGCGCTTAACGGAATCGCCTTAAGTAAGTACCACTCCAAGATAGTAAGACTTGTTGCACGACGGTGGAAGGGGTTTAAGAGTTTATGAAGGTTTATGGGGAAATCTTTTCTTAAAAAAACCTAGAAGCTCGATTTGTTTCTTTTATCCCTGTCATCGTGTTCTTGGCATGCTGATTTTACTCCAGGAACTTTGGTCTCGGTACGATCATTGAATACCCACCCTTTGGCTTTGCAATGCTATTTGCTAGCTATGTTTTTATTTGTTTATGTGCTTTTGCATGCAACATTGTTGAGCCGATGCGATGGGTGGGTTGGTGTTGTTTCACCAAGACAATCTGTACTCCTTTGTGATTTCAGAACCTGTTGGGGCAAGTGTGAGTTTGGTACACTCTAGAACCTGGTTTAAACACCCAGTGGCAATTTGATTTGCCACTGACCGTTTCAAGGTGGTAACCGCTCAGTTTCTTATATTTGTAACTTGGGGGTGTCTTTTGTGAAACTGATCATTTTATTAACCATGCTCTCTCCCTCTCTCTTCTTCTTGACTGTGTGGGGAGGCTGTTTTTTCTGAATGTGGCGATTCCTGATATGCATATTTCATCTTTTTGTTAACGAATTTCGCCTTCGGCTCACCCATTCGGGAAGTTACCAACATCCATCACTTTATTAAATAATGTTTGAAGAAAGGGACCTGATATCCGTGTATATAAAATCGTTGAAGCCGTTGGGGCTAGCGGCCTTACCATTACTAAGTTCCGATATACGCCGGGGTTGTTCATGTTCAATGTATTTTTACCATTTTTACTCTCTTCTTTTGTCTGGGAAGGCTGTGTTTTCTTTGTGTAGTGATTCCTGATAATTATGCATAATTCACTTTTTCAAAACCTTAAATCTTTCCACGTTCACAGCTTTATCCACCCACTTAAATATGCCTAATGACTGGCTTTTTGGGGAGTCTGGCTTTTCAGGGTGTGGTATTACTGATAAAACAGATACATGCCATTTATGCATCCTTTTGGGAAATATTTTATTAACAAAACACTTTTTTTATTTTACAGTTCAAGAGTAGTTATAGAATGCAATATATTAAGACATTATCACGTACCAATTAATTAATGGTACCAATTTTACAATTTTTAAATTAAGTAAATAACTGTTTCATTCAGTTACACGTTATAATTGTGTTAGCTACGTACGTATTTGTGCACATTTTTTAAATTGATGTTATGTCACTGCACTGCTATATCAAATGCTATCTGAGCTACAATGAATTGGACTTTAAACTCTAGTTTCGTTCTGTTTGAACGAAAAATCGCATTATTTTATTAAAACATACACCATGTAAAATGCCTTGTCTGTGAAATTGCTTAAAATCGTTGGTTGCGCAACTAAAATCTAATTTAATTGGGCTTTACGAGAAGCATCTGTGATAAAGCAGTCCACAATTTTGATTCACTGTTGTAATAAATGTTGACTTTCGTCTTTATCTTATTAATGGTTGTTGATTCATTGCGTTATACATAATGGAATCGAAACAATCGTTAAATATAACTGTACTATGAAAAAAATAGCATTGCTCAAATTGTCTACAATAAATAACGTTACAAATTATGAACTTTTAAATGCTAATCCGAGTTTTCACTTTCAGATTCTTGCTGATCTTCCAAGCTCTCCAGTCGGTCGCTGCAGTAGTCCATCATCTTTTTAAGTGCAAGAAGTATAAGAATGTTCATGTCAACATCTAATTCCTGTTCACTAGAATAATTCTTCACTGGAAATATGTCCATCTTCTGTAATGATATTTTAAATAAGACACTAGAGTCAGCGTTCACACAACAATCAGAGAAAAAGAAACTTTAAGGTATTAACCAAAGATTCGGAAACGCTATATTCTCTTACAGAAGTCCAGATTTTTTAAAAGGAAAACAGTATCATATTTACTAGTGATTACATGTACCTGAATGCCAAACACCTCTGCTGCCTGTTGAACCACTTCGCCTACTTTTCGGCTCTGATATGTGACTTTGATATTATTGTGTACTTCTTCACAAAGTTCATCTATTTTTGTCAGTATCAAAATTGTGGGAACATCTAAACAAGCAAATGTAACAATAAAATAAAACAAACGATACAAAACATGAGAAAATATTATTTGTGTATAAGGGTAAACGCTGAAGAAATGCAGCAGTGCGATCATTCGTGGTATATTTAAAGCAGCTTTAATACAATTTTGCAAATAACGTGACATCATGACAGCAGTCTATTGATCCAACTCCTTGACACGTTACTGACTGTTTTTGATTTGTTTTCGAATTCTGTTGAATATGTGTAAACCGTTTTATGTCCTTTGCGATGTTGCTATACTTCAAATGTAGACAAACTAATAATACGCTCATAATGGCCGTCGTAGGAAAGAAGATTCTAACACATGACGGCCACCGTATATAGAAATTCAAATATAAATCGAATCTATTGAACTGGCATTACAAATTATTGTTTCGAATTGTCTCGCAGTGACCAATGGGAAATCGATTCTTGTTGCAGCCTCAAGGTTAAATTTGTAAAAAATAAAGATATACATGATAAAGCAACTCAATGAAAAACATTTTTTCCTACTTGAGTTCAAACTTAAATTTACTTTTAATCGTGTTTTATAATTATAGAAGCTCTCATTTGATGACATCCTTCTGGGAAATCTAAGCATCTGAGATACCGAATATCAATCTGTTGTTTAGACAAATTATGGGGCACGCAGGTTTTAATTTATCAATAGAAAATATTTATTTTATAAAGAATGTTTTAAATAGAAACCTTACTTGAGAGTTTCATGCGAGTGAAAAAAAAACGTATATCATGGTTTAATTTTACTACGCACGATTCGTGCTCGGAGCATGTATCCGATAGCTAAATAAATAAGCAAACTTGAACCTGTTCTAAATGAAATGTTTATACATTATTTAAAAAAAAACGATAATTTGAGTTTACCATCCGCTAGACGAGCATTGTATCTTAATCATACATGTATTTGTAGAATACCTACCGTGATCCCGAACATGTTCCTGGAGAGCTCTTATTTTCTTTTTAGCTTCGTCCGATATTGAATCAGAATAAATAACCAAACTGTCCATCACAACAACAATACAGTGACATTTATCCTTCAGTGTTGGATTTTTCTTGAAGCTCTTTTCGTCAGATTTGTCTATTGGTGCTTTTGGATCAAACTGCATGTAAAGATTTGTAATGTAGGTGATATGACGAAAATTAACGGCTTAAAATTTAGAACCACTACATCAACATAAACATGCATTATATAAAATTTTAATTTAAGAACATCGAAGATGAAAACTTTAAATAAGCTTACTAAAGCAACACACATTAACGTGTGAAAATATTAGTTAAGTGCTAATGCACAGGTACCTTGTAATCGGGCTTAACATTCCCATTGATGACATAGATGACATCCTGTACGTTGAACCCTTCGCCCTCTGCCTCTTCTACACCCATTGTGTCTAACAATCGAACATTCTGAAGGATGTACTTTGGCTTGTACAATTTAAGCTAGAAAATTTAAAAAAAAATGTTAATTATGAGTGTTTGAAATGTATATATTTATTTATGCTCCTCTAGGCAAATATTAAGCAGTTAAACACTTTTGTGAGAGTATGAATTCCTTTGACTATAAGTTATACAAATTTTAAACAGTTTGAAGCAGATAGCGAGCAGAGAAAAAGAAAAGTTTTACTTGACACTGTGGATTCGGAAAGAGGGGTTGCATGCTGGTGATTTACCCATCTACAGTTGATCATTATGCTTACATTTACCTCTTTGGTTGAACGACGATTGCACGGGTTTAAGAGTTTATGAAGGTTTATGGGGGAAATCTTGAAAAAGAACCTAGAAGCCCGATTACGTTTTTTATACCTGCAATCGTGTATTTTACTCCAGGTGCTGTGATATCGGAACGATCTTTGAGTGTCAGTCCCTTTGGCTTTTCAGTGCTATTATATTCTTATGCTTCATGTGTTTGTGTGCTTTGCATGCAAACTTGTTGGTCTGATGGGTGGATTGAAGCTTTTGTTTTCACCAAGACACCTTGTACTTGTTTGTTGATATGGGAATCTGTTGGGGAATGTGTTATGGTGGTCCACTCAAGAACTGGTTTAAACCCCCAGTGGCAATTTGTTTTGCTACTGGTCGTTCTAAGGCTGTAACCCCTCAGGTTCTCATTTTTGTAAATTGTTTGTGATGCCTGTTTTTAAAGCTGATCATTTTATTAACCATAATATTTCTTTCTCTTCTTTTTAGCTGTGTGGGGAGGTTGTGTCTTCTAAATGAAGCGATTCCTGATATGCATATTTCACTTTTTTGCAATTTTAAACATAATATATTCAGCATTTGTTATAGACACGTACATTTCGTATGTTGGAAACAATACTTATTAATGAAATTGAGATATTTATGGTTGTACGTGTACTATACCTTTTTTGACATACTCTTCGCGGCCGCGCCAGCAAGCATTGGTTTTGCAATTCTGTCTTTGTCAATGCTTGCAATTGAGTTTATAAATGATGATTTTCCAGCTCTGATTGGTCCCAAGAACAAAACACGAGCATCCTTTAGCTCTCCACGATGTCTATGTTGTTTTATAAGTTCGATTAGATAGTCATGGTACTGGAAAATTAAAGATGCGAAAAAATCACACATGAAAACCGTCTTCTTGTCATCAGTTTATGTGTAAAGCAAATACGCACACGATATAAATGGCAGTCTAACGATACACAGCATTACCTCATCATTTTGATACCCCCTTGAATTTTACCTGTTACTAGATATATGCAGTCTCATCGCATCAATCATGTTAATGAGGAGATTAACGATACGCCTTTTCAATTCGAGTCAGACGTAAATTGGAAATTTTATGTTTAATACTGTATACTCCTAGACATACCCGTGAGCATATTTTGTTAAAGCAGCCAAATAAACAAATTATCATCTTAATAAATCTGGAGTTATTATTTCATCCTTATTAAAAGAAAATGAAAAGTATTAAAGTACAGCTGTTGATGCTATTTTGTTTTTAGCGTGTGGGGCTATATCTTTAAAAGTTTGAGGTATGTAATAGTAACTAATACCGTGATGGTCCAATCTCCAATTATTCCTTTTTTACTTTCAAAATTTCGCCATGGCTCCTTAAGTTTTCTATCTAAAGCTGCAAATAAAAGTGATTCTTTATCATGAAATGTTATATATATGCATGTATATAACAAAAACAATTGATCTTAAAAGTAAATAAAACATATTAGAAATAGCTGACGGCTTGTTTGGTAAAAATGCTGTGTCTAGTTTAATATTAGTATAGATGTAACTTGCAATTGGTATTACGCAGGTACGCGTTTTCCGAGCAATCAATAAATACTACACTACAATAAAATCCATACTATAATTAAAGGAGATATGACAATTTGTTTCTTTCTCATAAATATGTCCAAATGGAATTCTTGTGGAGTAAAAGCTTGAAGTAGAAAAATCGCATGTTATGGCAGTGAGTAAGTGAGCATCTATATATAGCTGAAATAAACAAAAAGTATTGTTGGTTGTAAAACATTTATTATTATACAAGGTTGAGTAGATAATGATATATAAAATTGTGTACCTCATAAAAATAGCAAAAATTAAATCTAAAAACATCACTGAAGGCACGTTAGAGTATGCTGGTGCTCATATGTATTGGCATGGAACTATTACCATAAGTAGTTAAGAGAGTTTAACAGTATCGCACTATATTTCATGAAGATTATTCTGTTAATATAAACTAAAAATAATTCCAACTAATTTGTGAAAAAAGACATGTAAATTGTATAGCTGTTTCGTCACGGAAATTTGCCACTTAATGTTACAGCGTCCGGGCAGTTCCCACTTTTACATACCAAAACTATATCATAAGCAAGAGATTTGGAGTTTTAACACATGAAAGCCGAAGCGTTCAATAACGGCCGATCAAGTTTGTTTTTGCTTAGTCGTTAAAACATATTTATATTCAAATAAGGCAAACAAAATTTATTGGGGTCACTCCGAAAGCAAATTTTTATTACAAACAAACCTTAGTCAAAACTTCATTGCAGCAAAAAAGATCAAATGATACAAACCTGCTTGTTTTTCAGCTTCAAAGATCTCGAGTTTAAGTTGTCTTTCGTTTAGTTCTTCTTCAAATTTCCTCTCTATCTCTCGCAATTCCCGTTGGTACATTTTCTCTTGCTCTTGTATGTCTTGCAATAAGAAAATGACATTTAAGTAGTTACTTTTCACATAATAATACAAAATTAGTAAAAGATTCATCTTTTTCAATTTAATTTCAAAGTATGAAACGTATATCCTATCCCTACCTGCACGCTGCTTAGCCTTTAGTGCTGTTAATGCTTCCTCCTGATATTTCAGTTTCAATCGTTCTCTTTCTTGCTCAGCTTCTCTCTCTCGTTTTTCGTGTTCTTGTCTTTGTCTTAGTTCCTGTATTTCTCTTTCAAAACTTCGTGTTATTGTTTCGTCTTTGGAATTTTCCGCACCCATCGTTCAGAATTAGTATTACCGAATGCAAATAATTTAAGCTCAGTCAACGTTTCCTCTATCATATAATTTTTACAATATATTTCAACTCGAAGATATCGTTTTAAATCAACGATTGATGTAGTCATGGAGACAATGAAACATAAATGTAGTCAGGGAAGGGTCATGCCAAAAGTAATATAACACGCTCACACTTTTTGAGTAATATAAAAAAAAACAAAGACAAGTAATATCAAAAACGTTTAAACTATGTATTGACTTTTGATACTTTCTCACTGAAAAAGAACCGTTTTGATTCAAAATCGATTAAATGGTTTAAGATCAAATACAATTTCATTATAACAAGCAACTAATTACAATAGTGTAAACCTGGAAGTAAACTGTCTCTGTAATATTTGTATTCTCAAAAGACTATTATTTTGGTGTTTGTTTTATATCAGTCTCGTGAATCAGTGTTTATGAGGATGATATTTTCAGATATTTGTATTAATATGACAGTCTAATGAACTGATGAAACATTTAACGCGCCCATTATGTAGTCCATTAAACACAGCTTCCTGGCAGATGAATATAGTTCTTTAACCAAGAACCATATTTCTTGATGAGAACTAATGTCCCGGGCAGAATACAAGTAATTGTTCTATGCAAATACACGTTTGTTTGTTGTTGTTTTTTTCACTCAGGAAAATAGCCCGTTGTTGAAACAATAGCTTCTGATTTAAGAGCTAAGGATCTAATCGAAAAATAAAGGTACATCCGAGAACCGCAATTCAACGTAAACGCAGTACTCAAATGAGTACACGGTTTTCAATCGAGCATCAGGGTTTTCAGAATGTTTATGGAATAAGCAAGAAACCGTAATTGTTTAAACGTATTCTGCTTCTCGTCAATTATTCGAAATACGCTGATCCAGACCAATATCAAGCGGATCAAAAAGTCCAATCAAAGGTTCGAGTCGAGTTCACAACATTGCAAGGAACATTAAAATGACAATAGGCTGATAACAATAGTTCTTAATTCACGTGAGATGAGGTAACCATGGTTTTACTTATAACATTAACTGTTTTCTTCAAGAAACACAACTTTCGTAGCAAGAACAATACATTTTAGCAAAGAATTGTGTGTCGAAAACCTGTGTCAAATACAAAGACTAAAGTTATAAGTAAAGGGCTATTTTTGCGTGGAGGGACTTTAATTCTCAGACTTTACTGTAATCCCGCTTTCTGATTTTAAAAGTATCTCGGGAATCAACATTATTATGATAAATAGAACAAAACTAAACGTCATCACATGGAACAAACAATCGCCGGTGCGAAAATCTGAACAAATGATAATGTCTCTAGCTTTGAGCGAACCCGCAACGTCACGGCGACAGCGCCTACCCCTGCAATTCCTGCGACAAAACCAACTGAGCTAACCGGGACAACCCCCATAACAGGTTAATCGGATAGCCCTGATAAACGTTACAATCCCTGCATGACATCGGTAACGGGTTATGTTACTGATAACAGTACTGAATAAATGTTCGGAGAGATTTTTACGGCCACCACACTGCACATATAGCGCTACGTAACAATCACTGCATGACAGCGGTAACGGGTTATTTTACTTATAACAGTACTGACTAAATGTACGAGGAGACTTTTAAGGGCCGTTACTACAAGAATATTTTTTCTGATGACTTAGCAACATAATGTTTTCGGGTTTAGTGTTTTGATTTGAATACATGTGTGGAAATGATATTAATTGTTAAGTCATATTTTTGTTGGTGACTAATAACACTTATATGATGAAATAACAAGAAGTCTCTGCCCTATCATTTTCTGTTTCAAAAGCTGTGATAAAAAAGAAGTATGACTTTTAAAATATTAAGTACAGTTCGATAGCTTATTCTTGCTTGAATAAATCGCAAGCTTTTAGTAGGCCCTCTTGCATTCCGTTGTGCAATTTATCGCATTTTGATATAACAAGACGGACGCATTTTAAACTGACTATTTTGCGATTTTCCTTTTCAGTGAATAACGTAAGTATATTTATTTTACATTTAATATGCATTCATAAGATAGTTTTACATGTAGCGTTAAAAAATCTTTTACATTTTTTGTTTATCGTACATTTCATTTCATATTGTTTATTAATTTAATGCGATATTAATATGTTTTCTGTTACAAAGAGGTTTGTAGAAGATCACACAGTAACCTGTTGTTTCTTTCTTCAATTTATCACGAAAACGAATTTCTAATATGACTATATAATTAACAAAACATTTTTGGTAATTTTTAATATTGATATTTGTTTTAAATAAACAATGCGACTCATTAGCAACTTACATCTACAAATATTTCGGGATCAAACAATATCAATAAAAGCATAAAATCATATGCCAAAACTTCTTACCGAAAATGTGTATACATACGGAAAGATTTTAACGATATTTTAAAATGAAATGTATTCGAAATTTATTTAATCAGTTGAAAAATCAGCTCTTAGACTAGGTGTTGAAATGAAATAAAATAGATATCAAATTGGCATAGGGAAATGATATAAATTAACATAAAATACAATATAATCGGCTTTGAAATCTCAACTGAAAAAAAGAATAAGATAACAAAACGACACTAACAATAACAAAAATAACTATTTATGTTTCGGTGATTTGACAAAAACGTTTCGATGGAACTTTTTCTACATATATTGATACCGCTTTAATTACAAAAAATATCTTATTAATAATAGAAATTTGCTTACAAATTCACAATGCAATATCGTTGACAGAATAGATATTGAAACAGAAGCACGAACTCTAGCTGTGAAAAGATGAAGAAGAATAAAAAACAATAGCCAAGCTGATCTAATTGCAGAGATTTACCACTATTTTGGAAAAATACCAAAACTTTAACACATTCGTAAAACGAAGAATTTTAACATACCAAAAATAAACAGCAAGTTTTCTTACCTGTGATCAATAATGCTTGACATATTAAACAATGTTTTCAATAACTAAAAATTAATTTGTTCAACACATTCTATTAAAATACGTTTTACTAATATTTCTGACTCGTCTTATCATCTCCTTAACCTACACTTATACCGATTTTAGCAAATTGTGCCTAAAATGATTAACATTTATGGTTCAATACATTTATGTGATGTTTCTTTAGTGCGGAAATGGTCGGTTTTATATATTTTATTAAAAAATTATAATTATGTATTTTGTACTTCGAAGTTAATCTTTCAGGAAAATTACTTCCTACAAAACTGTTTTATATCTCGTCTATACCCATTCTAATATCGAGTTAAGATATTTATTCGTTTTCGCTTCGTGCTCTTCCAATAGGTGTTAACTTACGTTGCAAGTAAACGGTTTTCAAAGTATTCCCCTCTACCCTGAACGCACTTTCTCCGCAAACTAGCTTAACACCTTCTGATACACTTAGTGGAACTGACGTATGGTGATCTGTGTTGAGTGTTCAAGCTCTTACGGCTACGCAAATCTTTTTCTCTTTGAGATTTTCATTAAAAGCTGGGAAACCGGTATAGTCCATGGAAGCCAGGTCTGCGGTTGATAGTCATAAATCCCTTATAGACGAGTTCTGATCAGTGGATTTTTATATCTAACATATCTAAAACAAAAAGAAAGATTGCCTCCGAAAGTGTTTTTCTTTAAAAAATATAGTAAAGTAGGAAACAATGGTTAATATAAAACTTAAACTCACTTTTGTAAGAACGAAAACACTAAACATTTACAAGTATATTGATGAGTAAGCTGCTGAGCAATTTAAATAAATGTAATAAAAATTAAACTTTCAGGTTGTGTAAGATTTCTATTATGTTGTGCATTCTTTGCGTTATTTCGTGTTCCCGAAAAAGGCATCATGTAACTCCAAACAAACGTCATAACATTTCTTTTTAAATTTTATTTCATATAGCTTTGATAATTATCTATCAATCTGCTTAATTTAATTAACGTATACAAAGGTAAAACTTTTGGAGATTTTGAAGTTCTGCAATAGTGTTTAACATGTTTAAGAGGCAAGTCTTTCAAAAAGTATTGTCCGGTCATTTTAGGTAAAGGTTAAAAACAGGTTTTGGATCCGAGTAGGAAATTGCTTACTTCAAATTTGAAGTGTTAAACGTAAAGTGTGAAGTATAAGGTTGAAATTATGAAGTTTGAAGTGTGATGTTTAAAGTACGAATTGTGAAGTTTGAAATGTGTAGTGTAAAATTTGAAATATGAAATTGATGCAACCATTGGTATTTATTCGCAAAATTCAACTGATACATTTAGAGTCAATTCTGGCCTGGAAAATTGATAAACTATAATTTTTGTGCTATGAACCTAATTTGACTTGAATGTCCGATTACGTCTGTTGTATTAATGTTTAAAACTTGTCAATAAGAACAGCAGCGATGAGTCTATATTCAGATTTTAAATACATATTGTATACTTTAAGTTATCCTTTATTGAACAAAAAAGTTATTCTACCAGATCTATTATTTCACTTTTTTAAATATAAAATTTTTATTTGGACTCTAGAGTTAATAAATATTATTAATTTAAAACATACCAACAGTATGCCTTCTTACACATTTTTCCGTAATGGTCGACATCATTGTCTTTGAAATGGTACTGAGTCATTTTTTCATGAACTGTTTACATTCAATTTAATAATGTTCTCCGTAAAGACATCTTTATTATCTGCTTTATTTCTTTGTGAATGTATTTCTTATGGCACAACTGCACAAAAAACGTGCAAACACTTTTGATCCTTTATTCTTAGTTACATGTACTAAGAATTTTGGTTGGTTTTACTGCACCATTATATTTACATTCGGTATATTCGGGTTACATTGAAATTAACAGTAGTATTTCGGGCCGAACCCGGGGCTAGGCGGCGTGGGCAGTAATATGCATTTCCATTACTGCCCATGAACAGGCTCAATCAAACCGAGCCTGCAGTATTTTCATATTTGTCTTGTTCGGTGGCTTTCAAAGTTCCCTTTTCATCTATTTGACAAATTTAAGCACAAGTTTATTATTATGGAAGTCTGTAGTCATTTTGTGGGCTGTTTACAGTCATCATTGCACGATCATCGATTAAAAAACCTTAATCTCTCTAACCGCAAAAAGAACCTGTTGGGGGAAGTGTGAGGTTGGTAAAGAAAAATTACTCGATATAGAAATACCCTCAAACTCTAATCACAGCAATTCATGAAAACTAAACACAAAACACCATTTTAATGCCAATATGAGTAATTTAAAACTAACAACAATATTTCCAGTGGAAACTTATTGTGCACCATTTGTTGCTGAGCTTTTTTTATACTGTTATGAAAGAGATTTGATGTTATCTCTTTCTACCGAATATCAAGATGACATTATTACAGCTTTTTACAACAACTCGAGGTACCTTGATGATTTGTTGAATATAGATAATAACCATTTCCCATTCTTGGTTAAATTTACCCTGAGGCTCATGAACTACAACTTTAATAAGCAAACATTTCGGACAAGCAAGCAAATTTCTTGATCTTAATCTTTCTATTTTAAATGGATACGTTACTACTAAAATATATAATAAAACAGAAGATTTTAATTTTAATCTAGTAAATTTTTTCTAGACGGCGAGGTTCCTCGTGCAACAACTTACAGTTTTATATCTCACAGCTTGTTTGCTTTTCTAGAGCTTCCATTGATGTTAATGATTTCAATTAACGTAATCTTTGCATAACAAAGAAAAAAAAACTATAAAAACAAGGTTATCGGTATCATAAATTAAGGAGCACCTTTTGCAAGTTATCGCCGATACAAAGATTATATTCAAAAATACAAGTGCATGTATATCACAGCCAGTTGTTATGAGGATTTAATTTATAAACTTAAGAAAATAAAAGGCATTATTATTTGTCCTCGGTTATTCTTAAAAACCATCTGTAAATTAAAAAAGGGTTACCAAAATGATATTCTATAGCGCTCTGCAGGCCTTGTTATTAACCATCCTACAGTTGATCCCTATGCTTACCTCTTTGGTTGCATGACGGTGGCAGGGGTTTGAGAGTGTATAATGGCTTTTGGGGATATCTTGTCTTTAGAGCCTAAAGGCTCGATTTTTTTATTATATCCCTGTCAACGTGTTCTTGCTAATTTGAATCCAGGGGCACTGGTCTCGGTAAGATCATCGATTACTTGCCCATTTTTCTTTGCAATGCTATTAGCTTCTTATGTTTTATATGTCTGTGTGCTTTTGCATGCAACATTGTTAAGCTGATGGGTGGGTAGGAGTCATTTCACCTAGACAACTTGTACTTGTTTCTATATATAAGAACCTGTTGGGCAAGTGTGAGGTTGGTGGACCCTAGACCCTGGTTAAAAACCCCAGTGGCAATTTGTTTTGCCACTGACCGTTCAAAGGCGGTATCCCCGAAGGTTCTCTTTTTCGTAAATTGTTTGTGGCGTCTTATTTATTGACATACTTATATCTAACATGCTCTTTCTCTCTTCCTCTCTTCTTTTTTGCTGCGTGGGGAGGCAGTGTTATGTGAGTGTGGCGATTCCTGATACAGTACTGAACATCATGAAATTGACAAAAGGATCGGAAAAGGATCGGAAGCGGACCGCAAACCGATCCCGTTATGAGCGCAATGGAAGCGCAATCGCATTGGAAACGGAACGGAATCGAAACGAATCGCTTTGGATCGCTTAGAGTGAAAAGACTGTTTTGCCCGGATCGGATCGCTTCTGTTTATAGTTTTTCAGTTATATATAAAGCGATCCGAATCGCTTCTTCCGATTCTTTTAACGACTTTAAACGAAGCAATTTTTGACAATTATTTAATTGAGTTTTCTGCTATCAAACACAAGTAATAAAACGCTAATTTAACTATAAGTTTGTAAATAAAACTAAAGACATATAATAGAAATGATTCGTTTGCCAATCACACGCATGATATTATTGAAATTAAGTTCGGAACCTTTTTGTATAAAGTGCCCTTTAAGCGAAAATACGTTTTATTTTATCTTACACGAAGAAATAATGAACATGTTCATTCACCCGTGCTACATTATGAGTATTATTATTTTATTTTGTAAGGAGATTCGCGAATGAAATGTATTTAATGCTAATAAACACTTTTGAACGTAAACATTTATTAAGTCCAGTATGAACTATAAACATAAACGCTGTCCGAAACTAAAGAGAAACTTTTTTCCCTTTTAATTTTAGCGGTGAAAAACAAATAAATAATCATGATATTCACATTTAAATAAGTTTATTATTTAATGTTTTACAAGTTTTAAAGCTAACGATAATCTCTTTTACTTTTATGTTACAGCATAAATTACGCAAAACGGATTTCCGAAAGAATATTCTT
Source organism: Corbicula japonica (assembly GCA_038501625.1). Taxonomy (NCBI): domain Eukaryota; kingdom Metazoa; phylum Mollusca; class Bivalvia; order Venerida; family Cyrenidae; genus Corbicula; species Corbicula japonica. Next base: position 229,186 of record JAZAYU010000262.1, on the reverse strand, counting down.
ATTAATATGTCTTTCAAAACTTCAATATTTTAGTGTATATTTACGCTGAAATATTGTTAAGCTCTTCAACGGTATATTTTGCATGCTTTGCAACTTCATATAGCGTAAATGTACGATGAAAAGATTTATTAACTGCTTATTGATGCATAAGGTATTAACTGATTTATGCCAAGCCCAGCTCGGTTCCTAAACATCTCAAATGAACATAATAAATCTTACATATATCGGGTGTAATATACGCTTATATTTTAAAACTGCAATGTAATAAACGCTTACATTAAACTGATGTAAAATTAAATAAGACGTCATTTAAGATCTAAAATGATCACTTTGACGTTGCGCTCAATACTGGCCTAAGAACACAGTTTTTTTCCCTATATGTTTCATATAAGCATTTGTGAACAGAACACTTTTATAAACGTTCCGAATAGAAAAATCTCACATGAACTTTGTTATACTATCCAATGCGACATATTCTAGCCGCAAGAAAGGGTACCTTGACCGGCTTCCTTGCGCAATAATTTCAAAAGTGTGTCGGCTGGTTTGACAGGTAAACAATTTCGGCAGTAAACAGGCCAAAATAACCCCTGTTCAAAGGCTGATTTACAACAATCTATCATTAAAATTTACTAAACTTTGACATTTACTTCATGTTTCAGACCTACTCTGTACAAAAATGCCATTTAATCAGTACTCTTCATTCAAAATTCAATCAGTATTCATCCTCAAAAAGAGGACTCTTTTACTGTGTAAGTACTTCCTTATTGTGGGTAACCGAAGGGATAAAAACTGTGTTCTCGTTCCTATTTAACCAAGAAATGTTTTCAAAACACTAAAATAATTCATCTACACCATAGTCAATGTATGCTGAGCTTAGAGGCCAAGTTTGAGCATGACTGCATATAAATCAAATGAATGACAGCCTATTTTCTATAGCATGTATATACAGAAATTTCAGTAAATAATGGCCGCAACATTTTATAAAAAGCCAAAACTCATTCTGCCATAACTTTTTTATTTATTGGAATTTTCTCATGAAATAAAAAGCACTGTAATGTACTAAATAGCATCTTCCAGAAAATGAATGTAAATAATGAGTTTTGCCAGAAATTTAAATGTTTTTAATTTTTAAAATTTTAATTAAAAAATTTAAATAAAAATTTAAATAATTAATTAAATTGCAGAAATATTTAAAATCTGTACCTGTCAAATTTAATGAATATTAAAAGTGTGTTTTATAACCATGAAAATGAGGTGTCACTTGAAAGTTTGTCATAATTTCATGCAGAGATATGATAGCTTAAAGAATGCCACTGTATGTCCTCGGCCGAGCAAATGTATGAACATTCCAAAACTAAATTTTCAATATCTCTCTTATTTGTTACAATTTTCTCACCAAATAAAAAATATTATCATTCATTACATAGTAAGATTCAGAAAATGACATCACTAATTAATTTTGACCCCCAAAAAGTTATTTTCATATTTCTCTGTTTTTTGTAATTAAATAATTATTTTAAAATTGAGGTCATATGCAATATGAAGCTGATTTTAAAATAAATTATTTAATTATCATCAATAAATGACTATCTTAATTACAACAGATAAAAGAGATGGCTTAGTTAACAGTTTACCCTATTCTGATCAAGATATAAAACAAAGAAAACATCTGCTACTGTAGAAATTCTATGGTCCAAAAACCTAGCAATCCACTGCACCAAACCAGATGATTGCATTATCAGTGGTGATCTCTAATGTCTTATTAAAATACATTCATTGGAAGCTTAAAATGCCAAATCTAGGGATAAAATGAAGTACATTTCAGAATTTCTTTATACCAACACTTACAGTCACATTATTCACAACTTTAAGATTATCAGCAATGTTAGACAACAAGTCCCGACAGGCTTCAAGGTTCCACACATAATGATCCATGAAATAAGGCTGTTAAGATTGCCGGTTCTAGTTGAATATACTATGCAGCAACCTCCTGATACTGGAACGACTGCAGATGAGTTCTCTATGGTATCCTACCCAAAGCAATTGTGGATAGAAGAAGCTTCACCACTCCAGACTGTGAGGGCAGTTCTGGGACTGTTTGTACGCTGTGACCAAAGTCATCTCAGACATCAGACCTGACATCAAAACAAGAAAACCCATTAGTTATTGGCATGAAATGTGTAGACACTGAAAAGAACTGTGTTGTTTTCAATCAGGACCTCCCATAGCCACCATCCTGTATCTAAAGACTGCATCAAGACCAATGTAACTGTCACAGAACAGCATAAATCATTCCAACTCCCAGTGAACAGTAGATATATCAGTCCCATGGAGTATCTAAAATCATCAAATATCACAAAATTTTCAACAGATGGCTTCTATTAATGCACAAAATTGATTTACACCTTAAACTGGTAAGATTAAAGTGATCATAAACAAAAAATTGAATCGGAAGTATCAAATCTATCGCCTCGGACAATTACCTATAGAATAGTTAGCTTTGTGTGTATGAGTCTTATTAAAGTTTGACAGAATTGGTTTAAACTTGAATAAAATAACTTAAATTCATACATCATTGTTTTTATTTATTAATAAACCCCAAATGATCAATCATTTTCACTAAAAGTGTGCTAGTTTCTCAAAATGCTTGTCAAAACTAAGACCTTTTATATGCAATCTGACCCATTTTACTGAAAAAACATGGTCATGGACTGTTACTTTAAAGGTTGGCATGGTTATGGTCACTTTAAATATAACAAAAAGAGTTATTTTGAGTGGCCATGACCATGCCAACCTGTAAAGAGGACCATGACTTTGCAAACCTTTCAAGATGACTATAATGGAACTAGTCGCGTTTCCACGGCAGACGACTGATACTATACTATTTAATGATATTAACATCGACAAGACAGGCTGACTTCCTGTAAAAGCACTCATACTTACTTATCAACTTACCGCGGGGTAGAGAACTAGGTGGATATGGCATAAGATCCCCTACATTTGCCCTGGTTTAAACATTTTGGTCTTTCTGTGTTGACAGAATGTGGCTCCAGACAAAAATGATCTATTACTATACATAGTAGCTCATGGCAAACATGGGATGACTTAAGGCTAAGGTTCAACACTGTAAACATACATGATAGACCTAGCTCAGTCTGTGTGCAAGTATTGTGTACCATCCATCAGGAAATCTGGCCTTGATTACAGTAATTTACACCATGGTACCTTCCCTTTGGCAGCCCTACAACAAAGTATAGCAATTTTCATCCATTGGTGGTGGAGTTTTCACCCAAATTACTGGCAAATATTTCTTAAATCCCTTAACTTTATCTATTTTATTCAAATTGAGGATAAAAAAACTTCATAACTGGACCCCTTGTTTACATTTAGACCAAAAATGAAAGTAAAAATAGCCTTTTTTCCAGGTCTGAACTCAAATAATATATAATATAACAAAATAATATATAATATTATATAATAATATAAATAAACATCAAAATTACCCCACTGCCTGATTTTATGACCTTATATCTGTCACATGCCCAACTTTCATCAAAATATCTCCAAAAATGATGAAGATGTTGACATTTGAGTTTGGACACACCCCACCCACATTCACACTATATCAGGCCTAAGAACACAGTTTTTTTCCCTATATGTTTCATATAAGCATTTGTGAACAGAACATTTTTATAAACGTTCCGAATAGAAAAATCTCACCTGAACTTTGTTATACTATCCAATGCGACATATTCTAGCCGCAAGAAAGGGTACCTTGACCGGCTTCCTTGCGCAATAATTTCAAAAGTGTGTCGGCTGGTTTGACAGGTAAACAATTTCGGCAGTAAACAGGCCAAAATAACCCCTGTTCAAAGGCTGATTTACAACAATCTATCATTAAAATTTACTAAAATTTGACATTTACTTCATGTTTCAGACCTACTCTGTACAAAAATGCCATTTAATCAGTACTCTTCATTCAAAATTCAATCAGTATTCATCCTCAAAAAGAGGACTCTTTTACTGTGTAAGTACTTCCTTATTGTGGGTAACCGAAGGGATAAAAACTGTGTTCTCGTTCCTACTGGCGTTAATTTGGGTAACGTCAAAATTTACGTAAAATTTGATGTTTTTAAAGCAACGTTGTGTGAATTGTACATGGAAATGCTTACAACGAAAAACGTTATTTTAAATGGTATTTATTTCTGCAATTGTTGTTTTCATACAAAATAATTTATCCTTTTACAACATAATTATCTGAATCATATAAAATAAAACAAAATACAGTTTGCTTTTTAAAATTTACCAAACATCAAGGCAACCAATGTTGCTTAAAATATCATGATGAATGTCATCACTTATATGTATTGTTCCTCTTTTATCTCTTGTGTCAAGAACAAAACACACAGCCACTGTGTACACAATTGCTCTTTTCTTCTTTACAAGTTTATATGTCGAACTTCCGTCAGTATTTGATGTTGTTCGCGTGTAGTAGTCACCCGCCACGATACTTGCGACACTTGCGAAAGTATTTCCCCAGTCATCCCGCACATCGTCTTGAAGTATCATTGGCTCTTCAGAAACCTTAATAATAAATAAAAACTCTGAGTAATCACAAAATAAATATCAGAACATTACAATACTCATATGATTTACAAAAAAGTATTTGAAATAACTTGTTATGATTTTAACTGTTGAACATCAATTAAACTTCAACGTTAGTTTAAAATAGAAACAATTGAGTTATTGTAGTAATTTTAATACAATAAACGAATACCGGTACCTTTAACAAGAAGTAATCATCTTCATCATCATCAGCTACGACAGCCACTGTATCTCCCACATTGATAAGGTCCGCTACATCTTCACTACTTTCTTCCTCGAATGAATCCAGGCTCGTGCGATTCCCACCGAAAATATCGAATTCACGGTCTTCGCCGGTCCGTGTTTGATTTTCACATTGTTTTTCCCCTGAAATATTTTCGAATTCAAATATTTTAAAATAATTAAATGACTTTTAAGAAGATTATTATTCATACAATTATTTCATTGATATGGGTTTATAATTTATTTGCTAATTGATTGATTGATGGATTGATTATTTATTTATTTATTTATTTATTTATTTATTTATTTATTTATTTATTTATTTATTTATTTATTTATTTATTTATTTATTTATTTATTTATTTATTTATATCATACCTGCTAAGCAGTTGTCGCACGTGTAGCATGATTGGTCTCTCACTGTGATCTTGCCAGGGCGTGAGGTCGTCATCTGGTGCACTTTTCTGTTCTGCGGGACTGCCTTAAAACTGTAGGTTGCCGACCGATCGATGTCTGTGATATAGTGAAAAATCCGTCTTGAATATATGCCAGATTTTGGCTCGGTCAGGTTTTCGGCGGCAAATTTGTACACATTATGTGCTGTCTGAATGCTGTTTCCTCTCATGACTGCGACATCAAGTTGGCGCTTTAAAAGCCCCCCAGCCGCATCCTGTGGACCCTTTGCGTGAGATGTTTCGAAATAATTTCTTTCAAATTGGGAAAAGCCAAGTTTCTCGCACAGATAGGAACATACGCCCATGCACGTTTTACTTTTGTATTGAGACGAACAGCCGTACGTGTACTCTATCATTCTACTGACCGCACAACCGATGCTATCGAGGTGGGATTTGATAGCCTCCTGTACTCTCGTGACGAAAAAGTGATCATGCGTGACATCTGGGCTTATGGTGTAGAACAGTTCAGATATGATGTTAGTTTCATCAATGCCGTCGTATTCAGCCACCGCGTGTCTATAAATCACTGATACGTGCAGACTAACTTCTGTTTTTCCAAAATATGATGTTTGCAGTTCATCTTTATCTATACACCTGTAGTTTTCCGAAAAGTCATGAATAACAAGACACGTAGCGTCTGGTAGACATCTTTTCAATGAGTTAAGCTGATCTAACTGCCAGTTCGCACTAAACTGATGAAGTGTAAACGTTTCCATCTGCGATTTGAAGTAATCTAGCATTTCTTTTGCTTTTGTTTATTTCTTAACCAACTGCAGCTTCTTTTTGCACCAAACTTTGTTTGTGTAGTAATATACTCATACCTTTCTCATGAAATGTCAATCGTATTATCTACAATGTTTTCGTCGCTAAATACATTTATGTTTGCAACACCACAATCAGCGCATTTTCTCTGAATACATTCAAGACTGTTGTATTGACTGTTTGTTGCTTTCGGACACATCGTGGCATTGACAAATTCGTCAAAAGTATTGATTGGTTGTGAGAGAATGTTCTTATTTACAAGATCTTTGTATTTATTAAAAAGCAGTCGGCATTCAACGTGTTTACGACAGCAGCATGTGTTTCTGTCTTTCGTCCTCATTTGCCTGACAAAAAACGGCTTAAGTCTTTCAAAAACACGCTGACTTATTTTGATATCAGGATATTCAGTTTTAAAATCCTTATAAATTTCTGACTGTGTTTTTAACATAATGTGCACTGCGTGTGATAAATACGTTTTATGGCCGATCCATTTCCGTTTGACATCAGATTTTTTTTCCAGTCGGCTGTGACGCTTTTGAACTTACCCACCAATCGTACACTTTCTGTTTAACATCATCTGTTATTCTATCATTTCGTACTTTTCGAAATGTATTAGCAAGGCATGCTTCTTCTGAACGAAACACAGTCTCTCTTTTCTTCGTACCACTGGTTATTCTATTAAATCTCAAACCAAGTCTGGAAGCAGTTTTGCCTTTAACTCTACCGTCGGAAATGTTTTCTCCACTTACTGACGCGGTCAGCACGGTCATTGACTCCAATGCATCCGAACTTCTTCGACGCTTCAATGATGTAATCATGTCTTTTACATTTCTGACAATAAGCTCATCAACAGCTGTTTGTTTGTTTTGTGGCGTAGATACAATTGTTCGCAAGATTAACTTTTGAGTTTTAGGGGACTCCGGAATACACTCTTTAATTTTCTTTAGTATTATACATTTTTCCATTTTGTTTTTAAATTGATAGTTTGAGTGGTCTTTCTCGACTAATGCGGTTCTTCTTTGTTTAAATTGGTTTTGATATTCTATATTTCTCCTTCGTTTTATTTCTTTCATGTTTCTGTGTTTCTCAACTCGAATTAAACTTTTACTCTTTTCTGCCATTGATCTCGTTACAGCTTTTGGGGGTTTTCGTTTGCATTTCTTTGTAATGTTATAATTTGTTTTATTTTTAGTGTAACATTTTAGCTTTCTTTCCCTTTCTTTCTCTTTTTTCTGTTGACGGTAATAATCCGCTTTTTCCGCGGCTGATTTGAACTGCATCTGGAAAAAAGTCAAAACATTATATGAAAATATTTTTACGTAACCCCGATGAACGCGTCAAAAAATAAATAAAACTTATCCTGGTTACATGATATAATAATAATAATAATAATAATAATAATAATAATAATAATAATAATAATAATAATAATAATAATAAAAATCTTCAAACCAAAAACATTTATTTGACATATTATATTAATGTATATTAATTGCGTCTTTTAAACTTAAGATGGTAGCATTGCAGATAGACAATTATAGGTTTATATTAAAACACCAGGCTTAATTTTTTATGAGAAAAAAAAACACACAAAAGAACGGAGATGCGTCACTGATTTTTCAATACATAACAATATTTTTTCATAACTTCGCAAACGGTATTAAGGAAGGCATCAAAACGATATTGCTTTTTCAACTTAACACATACGTCGACGACAAAAAGACGTCGGGAAAATTTAAGCGTTACAAAATGGCTAGACATTATAAATTGAAATTATTTTAAAGAACATGCTCACAGAAATGCTACATTTCCATCTTTCTTACATATTTTGCTCATGAACTTCTTATCGGTCATCATAAAAAGTCATTATAATACCTCTTTAACAACAAAATCAGAGCCCAAAAAAAGGTTAAAGAATACTTTTTGTTAAAATATTAATGTGCGTTACATCGCGGCTAGACATTTTTAAATGGCACTTAAATTGCGTTAAAGTGAATATTTTTCTATTAAAACACTTTCAAAAGTAAGACCGGTTCTTGAACTTTGCAAACAAGCTAAATATTAATGTCTCCGACTCGATTTTTTAATAAAAAAATACACATACAAATTTCAGAAGATTTATCAAAATGAAATCTTACCTTTTTGTTAAGATTCTTTTTTTTTCGATATTTTTCGCCAGCCGTTGTTTTTTTCCGTTCGAAAGTTAGTTCACAATAAACGGAAATGACGTAACGTCATTGTCGTGTGCTTTCCCGAAAAAAACAATTACGCGAAACCGCTATTTTACAACATTTTGTCTCATATTTTTATTACATCTGTTACGTCTTATTTTCATTTCGTTCATGTTTTGCCGCTTTCAAACAAGATTTATAGCAATAAAAACGGAATAAATGTAAACATTACTTCATAGATGAAAATGAAAAAAATTCTCTCAAATACATAGGTGAAAAAATATTAATTTATGATAAAAGATAGTGAATTTATCAGGTTTTTAGTAACCGAAGTAGTTGAATTTATAATTTGACGCCAGTATTGAGCGCAACGTCTTTACTTTCTTATTAACCACAGTGTTTAAACAATAAAATTAAACAAACAAAAAAAACGAAAAAAAAAATGCAAATAAACAAATGCCAATGAAATGTAAATTCAGCGCGAGATGCGTTATAAGTAATGACCAATGAATAAAAGATCGGAATCGGAAAATCGTTTGGAGCGCATTGCCTGGAGTAAAAAAATTAGAGTGCAATCGAATTGGAATTTGACCGCAATAGGAATGGAATCAGATCGGTTATACATGTAGATGACATTAGGATCGGAAGCGGACCGGATTGGAATCTGAAAAATTGTCAATTTCGTAATTTTCAGTACTGTATGCATATATTACTTTTGTATATAAAAGTATACGATTTGCGACTTCCTTCGTTTAGTTTAATAGGAGTGTAAATGTTGATTTTTTGAAGAATATGTGATTTAATAGGTGACAATTTTGGTTTTAAGTGTATATGTTTACACCAAAACAAGAATTATTACACAGCAACAGCACAAACGTACTTTGTATAATATGTATAAAATGTGAAATATGTGAAGTAGCTTCCTTATCATTAAAAACAAATAAATGATTCGCTTTTCTCAATTATCTAAATTATCAGTTATAATTAAAAACGTTTCTTCGAGATTCCAAAAAAAATGCGAAATTGACCATTCAAAGATGCCCCTATTCCTTTGTTTCCGAAAAGTATTTTCCATGTGTCACTTTTAGTCAATTAATTCTAATAATGCGCTATTTATCAGCTTTTTCTGTGATTGCAACATATTTTGGACAAGTTGGATATAACTGCTGAAAGTGTGAAACATGCGTGTTTAGTTTAAGGTGATATCATTTGTCGTGGAAGAGTTGATGTGGGTTGGTTGTGTTAGATTCTAATTTCATGGAAGTAAATTTGATTTTCTGACTAAGAAGATTCTTTTAGCTTGATTAATCTTTTATATAGCACATGAATATTAAGTGTTATGCAAAGGTCAATATAATAGAGAAATATATAATAGCAGTTTCTTACCTAGAAAATAGACATTCTGTGAGAGTCAAAACGTCATATATTTCCACTGTTGTGAACAATTACTGCCACAGGCAGGCAGTCCATAACAATGTCAATAATGTCTTAGAAGACAATTCATTAAACAACAGTAGAAATATACAAATAGCACTCTCCAAGTGAGTGTACTTAAAATTGTACATCTATATTTGTTTACAAGTTTATAAAGTAGGACTCCCCAGAATGCAAAGTATGGTGTACAATATAAGACAATACTTACTAAATGAAATGTGTTTTCTACTAGTATTAGAATTGTTTTCAAGTTCTGCTAAAAAGACAGCTGTTTCACAATTTGTGAAATTAGCAACAAACTTTACCGCAGATTTGGGTCTTTATATTTTATTATTCAAAAACTTAATACGAGCATCTTAAACAAGAAATATCTTTAAAAAAGATAAACGGCGTTGATGGAAAAGATTTTTATGGATAAAAAAGAAAGAAATATAGAGCGATGAATCAGACACCATTAACTAATTTTATTTTACTTGTTATCAGTTGACAAACCATCCCTTCGTTGATATTATGGCCTAGGGATTAAGCGACCAAGTCATGGAAACCCCATAACTTCATTGAATTTACAAAGTGTCTGTCCGAAAAAATGTTGAAGCTGGTTCAACAATTTCGTTTGACGATAATACGTCGATTAAGGAAGCATCTTACATTAAGTCTTGATTGACATTTATTCAGTTTCAGTGAAATACCTCTTGTAGAGTTAGAACTTAAGATGTATACGTGTTCTTAAATAATAAATATAAAGAATAACCTTTACTTTAATTAACTTTTAAAAAAGTGCTCCTCCCGAGTATTGAACCCGGGGCCCTCCGCTTGGGAGGGGAATGCGCTAACCATTACACCATAGAATATTTTGCTTGTGGGCTTGATATTAACAATCAGTATCAAATAAAATAGAAAGGAACTAGAAAGAACTAGAAATATCTGCACTTCTCTGTCGTTTTACACTGTGTATTGTACGAAGTGTTTACCCGACTCCCACGAATATTCCATATATAATCGTATTTTAGCCACAAAATGACTTAACTGGTTATTTATTCCACAAATATATTTTTCTTCGATACAATTATCGCTTTTAAAAACGAAAATGCCCGAACATGTGAGTGCCAGGTTAATACTAACGCACAATATAAAAATCGTAACGGTAATCGTAAAAAACACCCACTAACAACCAATCGAAATAATCTATTTGATTTTCCCGCTGCATAATAAGTTTTATTTTCAACATTTAATTGGTAGAAAAAATAAGGTCAAAAGTGAGCTTAGACAGCTAACGCCGAAAAAAGAAATATTGATAACCAAATGTTCAAAGTCTTTGCTGTTCTACACGTGGTGGTTAGACGTATTAATGACGTTAGGCAAAATAAATGTAACTAACAGTGTTGTTTCGAAAATAAAATTTATTTTGAAACAGTTTTCAGTTTGTCAGACATTTAGGGAATACGTATGAATTATACACGTATGAATGAATTACAACTGCAAATTTCTTGAATACGAGACATTAAATAAAGAAAAGACATACCTTTTTCGCGACAAGACAATTACTTGTGTCTATGAATATTCATATGTTAACAATTTGTTCATTCTTTCAATTGTTAATTTAAAATTACATTATATTTGTTTATTTACATTATTTATGTTATTAGTTGAATTTTTCCACATTTCCTAAAACACTCTTAATTAATAATTAAATAATTTCATTTAGTAATACATATTTCGTGTGTTAATAAAAAAAGTAATAACTCAACCTGTTGCATGACATTAAACAATCATTTGCTTTATAAAAGATATGTGAAGCGACAAAAAGTTGACAAGTCAGAAAACAAGTCAGAAAACAAATGAACTTTTATGAAATCATGATTTCACATGCCCAACCCACTTCTGCTCTTTGATACCTTCTTAATCTAGTTTTATTTTCAGAACCATTAAGATGGGGAATTACTTTGACCGAAAAGCAGAACAAGCTGATTATGATAAGGTATGTGTAAGTTACTAATTACTTTTTTCAGATGTCATTTCAAATAGCAGTGTTTTATATTGGTTTTGTAAAGGAAGGAGCTCTGCGACTTTTCTGAAAAAAAAAATCTCTAAATAAAACAACCAAATATCTCCGATTAAGCAAGAAAAAAATACGGTTTGGGAAATATCGAATGAACAACTCTAACATCTTATTACCACAGCTTAACATGCACAAAATGCATCAATTTTAAATTCCAAAACCTTTCATGAAATGTGAAAAGCATCATTGATTGTGTAATGTCTAAATATGTAATGCGGTAAGTACTGGCTAAAATAGCAATAGATAAAGAACTAGGCATTCACCAAATGCAAAACAAGTAATACGTATGTATGTAAGACCAGTATTATCCAGTAACAACGTGAGCGCCTCTATAAGGCCTTGACAGGTCCATAAAGTATAATTATGATAAGAACCATCTGTAAAAAATGCCCTACATGTATGTTCATTACAGGCGATAAAGGTTTAATTGTCTCTAGCAAACCTTTTTTTCAATGACACTGGTTAGTTTGTCGTTTATTAAATTGTGAGGAGAGAAGAATATAAAGTAGAGAAATCATAAGAAGACAAAACAGAACGCCTGAAAATTATTGAATTAAGCGTCTTTAAAACGTCATTTATACAGAGAATAAATCAAAATGTGCTGAAACAGCTGCAATACCCTCTCCTCTGTCTTAGAACAATAATGCAGAATTGCTTAAAGTTGTTCAAATTACTTTAGAATACATGTTTTTTTATTTAAGATGAGATGAATCCTTCTTAAAGGAGACTGCTAATGACGAGCTTGTGACTTTTGTTTTTACACCCACCTTGATTACATTGTTTCCAAAAACATATAGAATTATTAATCATGTTGTTAATGGTTATTTTATAAAAGAAGTGAACATAAGGTATCGTAATTTATGTTAAAAATTTATTATGATCATATTCCGATTACACGTTGAGAAATTAAATGGGTATACACTACTGTGAACGTTTTAAGGGCTTGCCACACTCCTCCAAATCCTATGCATCGATAAAATAAAAATCATCAAATCTCAGTAATGGCAAAATGCCATTCAATGAAACTTTGCACAAATGAAGGTTACTAATGTATCTTTATTTTGCGTACAGTAAGACAACTTAAAAAAGTACAGAAACAAAGCTAGACCTAAACATTCCTTGAATTCTATTTACATAAATTCACAAAAACTAGGCGATGCAGAACATACTTTTAAATTCCTTCGTGATCGCAATGATACTGACAAGAAAATGTTGTGTACTTTGTAAAAAACGTTCAACTATTAAAAGAGAAATCAGTCAGTGATTGACATCCGTTTACGCGACCAGGAAATTGAAGGTCAAACACACTTTTACTAATATCTCGTAAAGTTTACATAAGTTATTACTCATGTGGGCATTTAAAATGATGTTTTGTGTTCTTAAGTTTTTGTGAATTTATGTAAATAAAGTACTGTGAACGTTTAAGGTTATAAACGAAACGCACGATACACGATATACGGACGCATGATACACGATAGACGGACGCACGATACGCGATAGACGGACGCACTATTCACGGTAGACGCACGATAAACGATAATGCCGATTCCTATAATTTGTGTACGAGATTCCTAAATATTTGAAAATGATTTCAAAATATAAGATGAATGGTTGAAATTATATCACATAAATTTGCATAAGCAAGTAACTTATACACGTTTTATGATAAAATTAAGAATGCTTGATGCACGATAGACGATATACGGACGCACGATGCCCGTAAGACGGACGCACGATACACGTTCAACGGACGCACGATACACGATAGACGGACGCAAGATATACGCATAGTTTGTAACATTAAACGTTCACAGTACAGTAACTGTAGAAGTTGAGGGAATTTTTAGATCTCGCTATTTTTCTTTACTTTTCTAATTATGTCTTACCATCTGTAAAATAAAGATACATTAATAACATACACTTGTGCAAAGTTTCATTTAACAGCATTTTGCCGTTATTGAGATTTTGAAAATTTTCTTTTTATCGATGAATAGAATTGGGAGGAGTGTGGCAGGCCCTTAAGTTACAAAATTTGCGTGTATCGTGCGTCCGTCTAACGTCTATCGTGCGTCCGTTTATCGTGTATCGTGCGTCCGTCTATCGTCTATCGTGCATCGTGCGTCCGATCGTCTAACGTTAATCGTGTAACGTGCATCCGTTTTTCGAATCTGCGAATTTAATCATTAGATGAATGTTTTGATAGCATTTCATTTTTTAAAAATCTCTTACACGAAATATATCAATTGGTAGTACCGTTATGTATATACACAGTGTGTAACAGTCTACGATTGGATTTTAGAACACTCCCGTCAACAACAACAAATAGAAACAAACACGGAGGTGAAAATGTAAAAATAAAGTCGTGGATATTTTAGTGGTAAATTCTTTCTGGAGATAGTTAGTTTAGCATCGTTGTTAGAAATTTATTCCTCTTTCAACAAGGACGCTGTTGTCATAGATCTTAAGCTGAAATGGAACTGGATTAGTGGCTGAACTGAAACGATTTGACAGATTGGAAATGTCCTACAGTGTTTATGAATTATTTGGTGCCCTGTATATTAAATCAAGGAATCTTATATAACTATGCAGTGAAGCCAGTGACAATCATCTGGATCAACAAACAAACTGAAGTGTCAAGAGCTGTGTGCCATTTGGAACCACAGTTACCCACTACACTGGTTGAAAATGTGTCCTGACATTTTTTTTTCAAAAAAGGTATATTAAATAATTGAAGCAATTTGATTTTTCCGAGACTCCGTCTCATAGGATTCTTGTCCCTGGGTCATCATATCAAACAGGTAATCCCATTATTTGATCAACCGGGGGAAAACATGTCAAACACGTCTTGTAGTAACAAATTATTTTTAGTACAAAATGGTAACATGATTTATACTAAATACATTTGGGGCAAAATGCATTCCAAGATATTCACGAAGAATTATCCAAGTACGTTTATATGTAAACAATTTATAATACATGCCAGTAACTGTTTCCCCCTTTCCTCATGTTTTTTATATATATTATTTTTAAATTACTGGTTTTAAGGAATAAAAACATGCTGAGGCAAGAATCTTACAAAAATGAAAAAAATCTTACCCGGGATATTTAAAACAACTTAATGGGAAAAAATTCCAAACGACTCATAGTCGCGGCAAACTATCTATCATAAAATAATAAAATGATTTTGACAAATATTTTTCAGGCTAAATGTATTCCAATTCATTCGCGAAGAATGAGAGAAACATATTTAGATGCACAATCCTTATTAATAAAAACATTTGAAAATTATCAAATACATGTAATATGTGCTCCAGACCAGTTTTATTTGTTAACTCTTTAAACTTCATTTACACTCATCAAAGTACATTATGAATGGATATTTTATATAAAATATCAACCATTTTCACTTAAGTGTGGTTCATTACTGGGGTCAAAATACTACAAAAATAACAGTAACAATAAAGTCAAGTTACCTCAGATATTAAAAGCTACTTGTTGGGGAAAAATATTCCAAATGTATTTATCGCGACAAACTTTTTATCACAAAAAAATGATATCATGATTTCGACAAATATGTTTGGGGCATGTTGCATACCAACAAATTTGTGAATAATGCTAGAAATATATTTACATGCAGAATCATGGAACGCATGGAAAAATGTCAAATTATTTGTAATGTATACCACTATTTTTTGTTTGGCCCGGAATTCATTTCAAAATGATTCTATATTACTCCAAGTATATATATGTATATGAATATCTTATATTATACATAACCCATTTTCTCTCAATTGTGGTTCAATCTGTATTACTTTGCATGTGTTAGGAATTAAACATGGAGAATAAACTAACAGTGTACTAGTAATGACGTTGTAAAACATCAAGCTTTTTTTACATCCATTTTATTCTGGTTAGAGAATACTTAACAATAATTTATATAGACTGAATTTTAAAGGGGAACCCTATTGTGAAATGTTTTCAATGATGTTGTCCAAAGCACTTAGGGATTCTTCTTCATTAAAGACATGTTAGTGAATGTAGAAAATCCAATTAATTTTTTATCCGAATCGATTGCTCATCCACAAATATGTCTATTTCCATGCTCAGTCATTCCATGATATTTTTATTTAATCAACAGTTAAAAAACTATGAGAAGTATCCATTATAACAGTAATGAAAATGTATCCTCCGTGCATCCAGTTACGGTTTGCTTGTGTAAATCCGAATCTTCACTAAAATTAAAAATTCAAAGGTTGTTGTTGTTCATTTGACAGCAAAGTCAATAAATTGAAAAGAAGAGTAATATATTAGCAAAACACACGTTCGTACTACCGAATATACTTAGATTAGCATTGGGAAAATATCATTTTCGTTAAATTTAGATCGACGCAAAGCTGTTTGTATGTCAGGAACGTGTATCGCATATCGTGCGTCTATCGTGTATGGTGCGTCCGTCTATCGTCTAACGTGCGTCCGTCTAACGTGTATCGTGCGTTTCGTTTGTAACCTAAAATGTTGAACTTTACAGTACTGTAGTTAGAACATTAAGTGTACATGTAGTTTATAAAAATATCGAAAGCAAATATTTAACAAATTTCGCGAATAAAACGATGTGATTGTATGATAAATATACTGTATTTCCAAACTATTAAACTGTGGACTTTCCTAACCTTGTTTATCGTTTTAGAGCATAGTCCAACCGATTGGGCGAGTGAAGAAAACGGTTTGTACATTATGATGTATCTATTGTAAAGTGAGATCAGTTTAGTTAAAGCATTGGTCAAATGAACATGTATTATATATTAAGACCAGTTCTCTGTAAGAACCAAAATTTTAAAGAAGGGGTCTGGCACTCAATCTCTTGGATTTTGTTGATTTTCACACCATATGTTGAGTTTGATGCCCATACATAGAAAACAATGTTGGTTAGTCAAAATCTTTTGCCGTTGCCATGGCAACCAGCATTCCTTATTTTTCAGTTATTTTCAGAAAAATGTTCACAATTTTTTCACAAAATTGACATTTTTGTGACTTCCAGGACCCAATAATGTATATAACCACCAAACAAAACACAACCGTAAATGTATGTACTAACTTAGTAGATTATTTGAAAAGTTAACAATTGATTCTAGTTATGTAAAATTTCAATTTTACAATGATTTGAAGTACACCATGTGTCCATTTTTTTTATTTTTGAAGTAAAATGGGTAACAGGGGGTATCATAAATTGGCTGTAAAACGAGTTTGCAGCATTTCTGACATAGTTTACTCAATAATTCATTTAGTATAAGGGTTGTCCTATAAATCTTTAAAAAAAACTTTTTGGGCTTTTCATATTTGAAAAATCTACAAATAAATGAAATTGGGGTAAAATCAAAAGAATGCAGTTTTCTTTTTCATTCTATGTATTCTAAACATCCAATATTTAACAATAAAAATTGATTCAGGTGTATAGAAGGTTGTCAATTTTATCATTCATGATATAAAATTTACTAACTTAAGAAAACAGAGGTAACTATGTTTTACAAATTGGTTTCCATGGCAACGATTTTTAAATAATGAAAAAATGGACTAATTCTTCAGTAAAACTTGATAGATAATGAATTTAAAAGTCAAAATCCACAGAACCAAACATTTAAATGATTATAGTTTCATTTTTTGTAGATCTTGAAAAGGTGTTGCCATAGCAACAAAAAAGACTATATAAATAATGGTTAATACCGAATTTTCTCAAATATTTAAGTAAATGGCCATAAAATTGTGTTTGATTATCAAAGAAAAAACACAAGGCAGTAAAAATTAAATGCTTTTTATGCCTGTTTCCATTGCAATACATTTTTATTGAATTCGTTATTAAGTTCAGGTGGTTTAAATGCTGACATATCCTGAATGATACAATCTAGACTAGCTTATAATGATTCAAACTGACAAAATCATCAAATTTACCCATATCATTAAATAATAAATCAGTTGAAATGATTTGTTACATTTTTCATCACACTCATCACAGTATATTCTACAATTTCCAATCAATTTCAACATAACTAGTGATTAGTTGATAAATCACAAACTCAAGGAAATTCCACAAAAATCAGCATACAGTGAAACCTGCATTATCAGCCACCTGCGAATAGCAACCACAAGTCTTTAACAGCCAGTTTGAATATGACCTAAACTGACATTTTGTTCTAATTATTTAATGTCTTTAACAGCCACCTGTCTTCAGCAGTCTATTTTGTCACTCCCTTGGGTGGCTGCTTAAGACAGGTTTGACTGTATTTTGTTCTCCAACAAAAGATGTACAGAGTTGCTGTTTGTGAACATATAAGAACATATAGTTCAAATTTCACTAGTGACATAATATTATTATACATTCTTGTTCAAGTTTCAACCTATTTTGTGTTATTTTTTGTTAATATTTAAATAACAAGCACTGTTAAAACATGCTGTATTCTATTTAGCCAATTTTTATTACATAAGCCTTGGATATTATACACTAACTGTGATTAAGGCTTTAATCATCACACAAAAGCTGTCCAACCAATCAATTTGTACATCCTAAGTCTCAACACTAAGAATAACCATTGTCAATATTTAGAAATACTATAATCAACTGTCTTTGTGTACCACAGCATACCATCGTTTGGGATGGATCAAAATTGTACTGTTGATTGGTGTAAATATTGAGTTGCGCTCAACCTTGGGCTAGGCGGCGTGGGCAGTAAAAAGCATATCCATTACTGCCTATGAACAGGCTCTATCAAACCAAGCCTGCAATATTTTCATATTTGTCGTGGTTGAGGGTCTTCAAAGTTCCCTTTTCATCTATTTAAAGAACTTGTTAAGTTTCTAAAGTCTTCCTCCTTGATACTCTGGTTTCATGATTGAACATTTTGATAACTGCTCCTCCAACTTGTGCTGCAAAACCTTTCCGCCTGGAAAAAACAACAACAGCTTTTAATTCACTGATAAAGAGAAAAGGGATCTGAGAATGACAGCATGCTCTTATACATGTATCTGAACAGTCAATTTTTTAAAAAGATTTTGTTTGAAATACAAATTGTTATGTTTATTAGGGGACAGTGGTTCTCCAAACTCCTGCAACATACTACCATAACAAGTTTTGTTTCACTGATATCGAAAAAATTCAGTGATTTAACAACTTTTTTTTCATTCATTTCTTAAAAAGTATCCTTTAATTCACAGACAATGTTTACTTTGACCTTTAAACCATTTGTGTGATCAATTTAATTTTTGCCATTATAATGCAAATCACAATATGACAAACAAACCAAATTAACTTTTTAAGATACCATGATTTGCATGTGAACTTAAACAAAAACAGGACAGCAACAACAACACAAACAATAAAGTCAGAAGAATAGCTTGAAATACTCTTCAAATAGTTGAACTTAAGTATTTAAAAAAAATGTTTTGGTTGAGGGAGAGGGGGGTCTTCAGAATGTAAAAACTGTGAAAAACAAGGGTACCAGAGTACTGCATGTAATAAAAGAGTCCCTTAACACTGAAAAACCCTGTAATATTTCTGCCAGAGACTGTATATTCAAAGTAACTGACTTAACCTTTGAGTTTTTGTTGAAATATTGTGCATAATCCTGTTATCAACTTAATAACAAGTTACATGATGATGACTGTACTTTTGAAGTTATTTCAGTATTTAGTTTTTTTCTGTTTTTAGTTAGTCACCTGACCCTCGTTGAAAAAATTAATGCAAAATTTCCAACAACCTTTTGCAAAAAAGATATTGAGAACTTCTTGAACTATCATGTGGTAGATTTTTTTATATTTAGTAAAAACAAGTAAGGCATTGTAACCTGACCTTTGACATTTGATGAAAAACAAAATGCTTTGCATAAATCTCATATTGCTGTGTAAATGTATACCAAGTAAAGCGACCTCTTGAGAAAAATGAAATGTTGTGCATAATCCTATAATCAACTGAACATGCTTAATAACAAGTTACATGATTGATAATATATCTTGAGAACTTCTTGAGTTAAATATAGGAGGATTGATTGACAGAGGGAAGACTAATGTTTTGAATCCTCCAGTAAACCAGTAAGGGACTAAAACAATTTGCAAACAATTTGGGAGGGGTGGTGGGAGGGGCCAAACTACACTTTCTCTCACAAACCCCTCCCTTCAAGAAATTATTGAATTATTAGCTGGCATAAACTCTTTCCTCCACATAAATACAGTGATTTCAATAGATGCAGATTCTTGCATTCTGGTGCAAGCAAATTTGAATGTTTCCACTTTTGAACCCATATATTTCTGGGCTTGGGGTCATATTGATGCAGGGTAATTTAAACAAGAGGGCCATGATGGCCCTTTATCGCTCACCTGAGTACAACAAAGTTATTTTAAGTAACAGTGACCTAGACCCAGATGACCCATATTCAAACTCGTGCGAGAAATCATTGGGACAAACATCCTGACCAAGTTTCATGACAATTGGAGCAAAAATGTGACCACTAGAGTGTTAACAAGAAAATTCTATTTTTAGTAACAGTGACCTAGTTTTTGGACCCACAAGACCCATATCCGGAACTCGTCCTAGAATCATTGGGACAAACATCCTGACCAAGTTTCATGACAATCAGAGCAAAAATGTGACGGCTAGAGTGTTAACAAGAAAATTCTATTTTTAGTAACAGTGACCTAGTTTTTGGACCCACATGACCCATATTCAAATTCATCTAAGAAATCATTGGGACAAACATTCTGACCAAGTTTCATGACAATCAGAGCAATAATGTGACCGCTAGAGTGTTAACAAGAAAATTCTATTTTTAGTAACAGTGACCTAGTTTTTGGATGCATATGACCCATATTCGAACTCATCCAAGAAATCATTGGGACAAACATCCTGACCAAGTTTCATGACAATCAGATAAAAAAATGTGACCGCTAGAGTGTTAAATAGAAAATTCTATTTTTAGTAACAGTGACCTTGTTTTTGGACCCACATGACCCATATTCAAACTCGTCCAAGAAATCATTGGGACAAACATTCTAACAAAGTTTCATGACAATCGGAGCAAAAATGTGACCGCTAGAGTGTTAACAAGAAAATTCTATTTTTAGTAACAGTGACCTAGTTTTTGGACCCAGATGACCCATATTAAAACTCGTCCGAGAAATCATTGGGACAAACATTCTGCCCAAGTACATGACAATCGAATCAAAAATGTGACCGCAAGAGTGTTAAATAGAAAATTCTATTTTTAGTAACAGTGACCTTGTTTTTGGACCCACATGACCCATATTGAAACTCGTCCGAGAAATCATTGGGACAAACATCCTGACCAAGTTTCATGACAATGGGAGCAAAAATGTGACCGCTAGAGTGTTAACAAGAAAATTCTATTTTTAGTAACAGTGACCTAGTTTTTGGACCCACATGATCCATATTCGAACTTGTCCAAGAAATCATTGGGACAAACATCCTGACCAAGTTTCATGACAATCGGAGCAAAAATATAACCGCTAGAGTGTTAACAAGAAAATTCTATTTTTAGTAACAGTGACCTAGTTTTTGGACCCAGATGACCCATATCCGAATTCGTCCAAGAAATCATTGGGACAAACATCCTGACCAAGTTTCATGGCAATCGGAGCAAAAATGTGACCGCTAGAGTGTTAACAAGAAAATTCTATTTTTAGTAACAGTGACCTAGTTTTTAGACCCAATTGACCCATATTCGAACTCGTCCGAGAAATCATTGGGACAAACATCCTGACCAAGTTTCATGACAATCGGAGCAAAAATGTGACTGCTAGAGTGTTAACGAACTAAGTGTGGACGGACGACGGACGACGGACATTCATCGATCCTAAAAGCTCACCCTGAGCCAGCTCAGGTGAGCTAAAAAAAAATGGTCACATTTTGCAAGAATAAAGACAAATATTGTGTCTATTGTATTTTAAATATGAATTTAATATTAATATAACCAGTAAGTAAATTAAAAAGAAGTTAACACAATTCTATGAGTGGTTATGTTCACTAAATATATGAAAAGACTCGAGACAATCTAAATATGACCCCTTGAAAGCTCTTAACAGGGTTCAGATGATCACTGGTTTTCAAAAGCTATTGAAATCCCTTTATATTATTTATATGGCATGGGTGAAAAGTGCAGATCTCCAGATCAGCTTACCTTGGAAATATATGACCAAACAAACACTACTCACCCACCCATGAATTTTTTGTTGGTGTGAATTTAGGAAATTAAAAAATGACCCTATCTCTTGAATAAAATAGCCCAAAAGGTTAGAATCTGAAGGCATCAAAAGTAAACAAAATTAAATTTGCAAGAACCTGCATAAATCTTGCTTCGTCGTTATTCTTGTTTTCCTGATAACATTTTATATATTTACCTTTAATATATGCCTATCTGTTCCACTTTCATTCTATATCCTTGCCTATAGCAGACAACCTGTAGAAGGAAACAATGCTTTATTACTTGTAAATTGGGTTTTGATATTTTCATCTTTACATCATTGAATTTCATACATTGTTCTTTATAATCTTCAGTGGACAGAATTTATCACAACTATTGTAAGCTTTGTACATTTTCAAAATTGAGATCATTTCTTGTGGTCAAATTAGGGTAGAACCACACCCCTCACTGTTGACATTGGTCTTTATAATTACATGTATTAAACTTGTATCATGCTGCAATTTTACAAGCTTGTTTAAGAACACACTGTTGCTGAATATTATGAATTATTTAATTCTGTACATTTCTGTTAGAGCTCTATTTTTTTAATAATTTGCCACATTGTTTTTATGTGGACATATAATAAACAAAACATTCTCTCAATTATTCTATGGACTAACAATCTGGTCAATACAAATGCACAACTTCATTAATCACAGAATGAAAAATATTATGTAATTTCATGTGCTTGAATTTTTTGAAATAATGATTATAAATTTTTAATTTATTGATTACCTGACTTTTTACAGTTTTTTTGGTTTGATAAGTTATTTTACCTAAATAAAAGCATATAAACCATTCATTGCTTTGGTGCAACTTTTAGTACATGAGCAAAACAGTAGATCCAGATCAGCAGTCACATCTAAAATTTAACACATTATGGAAATATTTTGTAATATGCATGAATATTGAATTTTTTAACCATTATCAATCTTATGAAATAATTTAAGTCCCAAACACCTGTTTATATTTCTGTTGTAATTACGGTACCTTTCTTTTATGCCTAACACTGAGCATTATCAGTATTTCAATTATATGAGTTCTTGCTTCAGTTAGTTTCTTCTTCACTTTCATAAGAAAAGCTTACTTAAACATTTTCTGGTGTCAATAACATTTTTGATACAGATAACCTGCTTTATATCCACTTCACCGTGATCAAAGACTATGACTATATAAATTTTGTGTATTGGCAATGAATGGACCAAAAGAATTTATACTTTTATAATTGCCAATTTAGTGTTCACAATTTAAAATGAAATAAAAAGGTGTGAAAAATTCATGTCAGCTTAGCAAAGCAAGAGATAATATATAAGAGGAACAGGAAATTTGGAACTGTTTCTGGCCAAATAATCTGAAACAAACAAGAACTCTGTTTCCAATTGGAAATATATCTATTTCGCATTAAAAAATGTGGCCAAAAGGCACAGAAAAAGGGCTGCCAACATAGACCAGATTTATTATCAGGTCTAGGAAACCGCTTTTTTACAGACTGTCTGTAAATTTACAGACTGTCAGTTTATTTATAGATAAAAACATCTGTTAATTTATGGACAAGGGTGGTTTCAAAATTTGTCAAAAAGTAAAATCTTGGTTCTACACCACACTGGGATAAAAATGAATGAAAATCTACAAATAAATTAGTATTTTTTATTGTAAATAAACATAACTTTTTTAAAGAGATCATTATTATGTTCAAATGATTATGTGAAATGTTGTTAGGTCATCGATGACTATGCTGGAGAGGAAATAGCAGTGTGAACAAACTTCAACCATTTATATTTATGTCCTATGCTATGCTCTTTTCTATCAGAATTAACAAAAATGCTTTAGATTTATGAATTTCTAAAATGTGTTAACTTTTTTATCAAACCTTGTCCATAAATTTATAGACACACTTATCTATAAATAAACTTACATTCTGTAAATTTACAGACAGTCCATAAAAACAGCCGTTTCCTAGACCTGATTATTGTTGGTAACTCTTTTAAACCAAAACTCTAAGACGTTTTTGAACCTGCAAGATTGTGTGTCATGGCATGAATCTAGTCACTGTCATTGTTTGGAGAAATGGTGTAAGCTGTCCATTATCTTAGTCTGGAGAGCACCAGGTATAAGCAAAAGTTTCAGTGTTAGATTTTTCTGGTCTGACTCAGTGACTGCACATATTAAAACACATTCTGATGTGTAACCCATATTTTATTAATCATACTTACCTCTCACAGCTATTCCAGAGCAGAACCGCAACAAAACTGGTGGTATGTTCAAAGAATGTCAATAGACAAGGTGTTTCACCGGAGTATTTCAACATCACATCCGAGTTGGTCTTCAATCAGTGTTTGTGTTCAAACAACGAAATGTCAACATTTATAGATGCATGAAATCGTAGCCATTCAGTTGGTTATTATTTTATTTTTGTTGATTTTGATCAAACTGTTTTCACTCTTTATTTTTAATTACTTTTGAACACATCTGAAATTCCAATATTTCTATTTGCCGCCATTTGAATATTCTTCACTGTGAAAATTCTAAAGGGAAGTAACTCTGTGGGTATCAAACCACCAAAATTACCAAAATTACTCAAATTTGTGCCGGGATAGTCCAACAGTTTATGAAAAGCCCAAAAAGATTATTTCAGATTTATACAATATAAAATGTCACCTATCCATAAAATATGACCAGATGTTATAAAACTGCTGCAAAAGCATTATGTCTTGCATAAAAAACGACCTCTGTCTGAGAAAAAGGGCACCCAATTTATGTATTAATTTACAGCATACAGAATGAAATAAACGTTTTTGGAATATATGTAAAGATCATTTTCAACTTTATTTATGGCTTTTTCATTCTGAAATAACATCTCTTGTTTTTCAGTTGTTTATTTTTTTACTTTTAAACAATAGTGCAGCAACCCTCATTTTTGCTAAAAATTACATTTAAAAAAAACGATGTTGCCGTTTCCATGGCAACTAATACGGTTGGACACGAAACTTTAATGATTTTATGGATAACTCATTGTTATGTACCTGCACATGCAAAATAACAAAAATCTGTGGCTATGAGTGGCAATGCTATTTTGGTGCTTACAGAGAATTCATCTTAACGTATACATGTATAACATTGTTTAAAGCGTATAGTTCACACATTTTGTGAAAAAAAGCTGTGTTGTTGTTTTCCTTACAGATAGTGTTCTAACCAACCCACTGAACTGCGAACATTCCTAATTTATATTTTATCATTTTAGAACATAGAACAACAGACTGAAGAGCTAAAGAAAACGGTTTGTACTTCATACTTAACCTAAATAAAATTTCTTACCCGCCATTTGGCTTTGCAATGCTATTAGCTTCTTATGTTTTATATGTTTGTGTGCTTTTGCATGCAACATTGTTGAGCCGATGGATGGGTTGAAGTTATTTCACCAAGACAACTTGTACTTGATTTATGATACGAGAACCGGTTAGGGCAAGTGTGAGGTCGTTGCACCCTAGAACCTGGTTTAAACCCCCAGTGGTAATTTGTTTTGCCACTGACCGTTCCAATGCGGTATCCCCAAAGGTTCTCTTTTTCGTTAGTTGTTTGTGGCGTCCTATTTGAATTGATATACTTATCACAAACATGCTCTCTCTCTATCTTCCTATCTTCTTTTGGGCTGCGTGGAGAGACTGTGTTTTGTGAGTGTGGCGATTTCTGATATGCATATATTACCTTTTTACATGTTCTTTTTGAAACACGTGACACAAAAATTTGCAGAATGGGGTAAAAACTAAAAGTTATTCGGAAACGAAAAGTAAGAACAAGCAATGAGAATTTATACATAAAACTTGTTAACACTAGTTATATTTATGATGACGGAGAATGAAAAAGAACAACTGTATTGCAAAACGTATATAATCTCATTGATGCACATTGGATTCTTTCCCGTGCCGCTTGTGCGAAAAATTATTTTTAAGATCCGCTTTTAAGAAAACAACACGAAAGACTGAATTTGCAAGGGACGGTATGAGAATTTAGTATCGTTTCTACAATTCCATATGTACCATTTTAAGTTTCAAATATAAGTGTATTAGTAACATTTGAAAAAATCTGAAGGCCTTGTTATTTAACTCCCTACACGAGACGTACATGTAATCACTCGGGACTTCACATTTGCATTTCATTTCTTGCCGAAGGCTATCTGCAAATCAGTAAAAATGAAGTTAACCACAGTATTTTTTTTGAAAAGCATAAAACGCATATTTACAAGAATACTTAATATTAGCCTCTCTGCTTCATCGATGTGATAAAAAGATAACAAGCACGCAAATAATCTTCTTTTTACAAAACTGCACTAAAGTAATGGGCATAATTCTTTTTGATTTGTTATTTATTGTATTACAATAGTGTATTCGATGATTAAGTCGCATACTGTATAATATATTACGAACTTACATTTATAATGAATAACGAAATATTACAGTTGTTAAGTAAAATGTTTAATATCTTAAATTTCATTATTCATTTTAGGTGTAACGTTAAATTTCAAATATTAACACTTATTTCGCTTATTGGCATTATAACAAATGTAAAGTATTCTGTGTATGACGATATATACCGAGCAAAATTGAAAACTTGCAAGTTTTTTAATTAAAAAATTGTGTTCAGTGATGCTATATTGTATCTTTAATAAAATTTCTGTTTTTTTGTACATATCTGAATAAATGGGAAGTTGATGTAATTGATTTACAGAGGTCAAGGTTATCTCCTCTTTTCTAAATAATGATTGAATCGATACATTTTAACATTAAAGTTTAAAACAGATAACAGTTTAAACGAAATGTTTTTTGTTACATTAAAAATTAAAGTTTAAAACAGATTACTTTACTGTTAATTTTAGAAGTTTATGACATGTAGAAGAAGGGAAAACGCAAACATGAAACTTAAAGCCAATTGATGCAGAGAAATAATACACAGTTACTTAAACACCATTTTTTGCTAATTGCATCACTTTTAATTAAAGAACGATCAATTCCAACGCTAAATTCCCCACAACTACGTTATCATTTTTTTCTTTTTACTGTTTCATTTCAACCGATAGATACTGAACCGACAACTTTAGGAATATCATATTGGTGATCATCTTCCTCCAGATATTTGCTTCGCTGGCATCATTAATGTAACAGGAGTCGTCCATGTCATTTTTGGCAGCTTTTCATTTTGGCATATTTACATATAATTCTTAACAGCCTTTTAGAGGCATTATTGAATACACCACTGTTAAGGTGTATAAGGATACAATATTCAGTCGCAATTTACAGATGTGTTATGTAAAAAGAAAATGAAAAGCCATTGAAAGCCAACGGACACGATCAAGGATGGCTTAAGTTTAACATGAGAACAAAATCGTACAAAACTCTCCTAATCACCAACGTACACGATCATCCCTTATTTGTTAAATTAAAGCCTTATAATCCTATGCTACAATGTAAAACGTTACCATTTAGGTACATCTACATGTATAATTCATTTTTTCTACTTTATAGCGCTGCAGTAACTGTTGTTATAATTAAAGCATGCATATGTAACATGATAAAAGTAATAACCATTGTTATATTTAACAGATAGAGCTGATTGGATTTGAAAAGGATGGGACAATGATCGTTTGCCAAACTGCAATGGAAAATATTTCAACAGAGTTTCAGAGACTGGTATATCACCTGCTTATACAAAATTCCTAGACTGCATTGCAAAAATACACCAAGTAAATACAAAATGAAAACATTTCGAAGAAACAAATACTTATACGTATATAACAAAAAGTCGGGTAATTATTATATCAGAACTGTATAATTGCATTTTCCGTTTTACAATTATGTATTTCCTAATTGCGCTGAGCGTCGCCCACAATCTCTTCTTCATCAGTATACAAAATGCAATTTAAGAAATAATTTTAAGTTCTCCCGACCGATCCCAAATCCGCGACCGTGCGATGTTCTTTAATTTATCGGCCGATCCTTTAAAGATGTGTTAATGATGGGTTACCGATTAAGGGCGATGTGAGGCATCGGTTGAGACATCGTTGATTTTTAACTACAATTTATTTTCCAACGATGACCCCAACGATGCACCGGATGGCCTCAGTCCCGTCCGATTACTATGGGTGACCGGCCGGCAACCAATCCAGTTTTTATGAAAAATGCATCGGTTGTCAATCGTTAACCTCATCGCTGGATAATGTGACTGATATTTAAACGATGTTGTGCATATGGCGTTGAACATGGAATCTTCATCGCGGTATTTTCAGATTAACACAATCAGGGGTCTATGTAACCTAGATAAAAGAATGGGTTTGCCCTTAACAAGAGAAATCGCTGATGTTAAACTACAACTTATATTCTCCCGATGACCCCCAATGATGCGCCAGATGGCGTCTGTCACCGGCCGGCAACAAATCCATTTTTTATGAAACAGGAGGGAGAAAATGGGTAGGCCTCGACCAGGATTCGAACCTCGGCCCTCCGGCTTACCGTGCCGTCGCTCTACCAATTGAGCTACCGAGGTTACCTGTAAAGGACGCTACTACATTCCTCCCTTCTAAATCAAACAAGCCACTATATCGGCAAATATCTGTACAACGCAGGTTCATATCGACTACCCTAGCCAATGCTTCGCCCAGTAGAGCTCCAAGGGTAAATCGATTCCGACTGGTCACCAAATGAAACAAATCCATTTTTTAACAAAATGCATCGGTTGTCCATCGTTAACCCAATCGCTGGATAATGTGACTGATACTTAAACGATGGTGTGCATATGGCTTTTGTATCGTCATCGCTGTATTTTTAGAATAACACAATTCCATGATCAGCGGCCTATGTAACCTAGATAATAGAATGTGTTTTCCCTTAACAAGAGACATTGCTGATGTTAAACTACAACTTATATTCTTCCGCTGACCCCCACCGATGCGTCCGATGGCATCAGTCACCGTCCGATTACTTTGGGAGTCCGGCTGGCAGCAAATCGATATTTTTGTAAAAAAATGCATCGGTTGAACAAACATAAACAACCTCAAAATACTCCGCCATTTTATTTTCGTTTAACAAACTTCCCAACAAACTTAAAACCGCCCATGTTTTTTTTTATTTATACAAACTACCGACATAATGTTTTAAGCGTCACCTTAGACCCATATTCAAGAGGATCTTTTGTATTCGTTTGCATTAATATTTAATAGTACTGGTTTTATTTAAAAAGTGGACAATTTGTTTAACTTGGAGTTACCAAAAATATATGAAAGCATTTAATTAAATGTTTTCTTAAATTTGAATGCATACATTCAGTTTTTATGTTTAAGATTTTCAGTAAAAGTTTCATTAATTGCACTATCTTAAGTCCAATAAAATGTAATTAATACACACGAAAGTGTCATAGTATATATAAATTATTCACCGAGATTCAAACTTTGAAGGTGATTCTACTACATGAACCATTCTAGTACAGTTTTTCTCAAGAGACAATATTAATCAACCCCAATATACATATTCGATAAATTGCCCTGTAACCTGAAAACTTTCCAGGCAGATGTTCAATATGGTTTAACCAAACTGAATCCAACTCCAATAGGGCTAAATGTTAATTTCCCAATATTCAATGTACATTAAACATGATATCTAGCATCTTAATCTTTAGACAACCGTGAGTTGGTGTGAAATTGATAAAAAAAAACTTTTAAAGCCACCAAACATACATAGTTTATAATTATCGTTCTAAACGACTTTCACATGACGTATTACTTACTAATACCAGCAGTGATTTAGACCGTTCGCAGCCGCCACACGACACAAACAACGCTACTGTGATATTGAAATAGATGAAAAGAGATCTTTGAAAGCCATCAAAGATTTACTGTGTATTAAAAAACATACAAGAAATTGGTGGTTAACCTACTTGTGAGCAAAATCTCAATACCAGATCTCTATTTAAAAGCGGTATCGCAAATACGGTGCCACAAATATAACTCGCTGTTCCGGTGGTTGTCCGCCTCAAACAAGATATAAGCATGAACTTACTTTCGTTTCTTTTTCTGACATGTTATCCCCGCCAGCAAGCACAAACAGGCCGACCCCTAAGAGTTAGAAGGCCCCAGATGAAGATACAAAATGTTCTCATGTAATCAAACGAACTTCATTCGACTGTCCGCGAAGCATACTGTGTTATCTGGTGTACGATGATCGACGCGTTCGCAAAATAATGCAAACTGTGTTACCCTGCGTTTCTAAGTCTATGGAGGTTATTCATGTAATTTGAAGTATGGCACTTAACTGATATGTCTCATAATAGCTTCGCGTTTGTTTAGGACATATGACCAAATTTATTGTATATCTTAACTTTATTGATTGAACAATTAAAATACTCGATAGTTGTTCTTTGACAAAAAACAACTCTTGTTTTGACGAATTGTGACTAAAAAACAACACTTGTTTTGACGAATTGACGTAAACCTCATCTCTGACAGGATATCTCCATGTTTGCCTTGGGTTCGAGTTCATATTCATATGTCAAGACTTTCTGCAAATTTAATAACAATTCAAACATGTGATTAAATAGTGTGTTTCACTTAATATTACCTTATGTTTTTTTAGGTAAACTGTTTTCAAGCAAAACCAGCCTGTATTCACCCAGAAGTTCTCAAATCATTTCGGGTAAGCAGTTATGAATATTTTTCGGCGTTAGCTGTCTAAGCTCACTTTTGACCTAGATTTTCGACCAACGAAATGTTGTAAATAATACTCGTATTCTATTATTATGTAGCGGGAAAATGAAATGAACTATTTCGATTGGTAGCTATTTACACCAGAGAGGCATCTAGCAGAGAGGTATCTAGTGTTATTTTTATTATTATGCAGCGGGAAAATCAAATAGATTATTTCGATTTGTTGTTAGTGGGTGTTGTTTACGATTACCGTGAAGATTTTTATATTTTGTGTAAGTATTTCTACCTGGCACTTACATGTTCGGGCATTTTCGTTTTCAAAAGCGATAATTGAATTGGAGAAAAAAAACGATTTAAATACCCAGTTAAGTCAATATTGATGGCTTAAATACAATTTTATATGGAATATTCTTGGGTGTCAGGTAAACACTTGCGTACAATAAACAGTGTACAACGAACGAGAAGTGCATATATTTCTAGTTCTTACGGTTTCCTTTTAAGTTTCGTTGATACTGATTGTTAATTTCAAATTCAACTACAAGCACTCTGAAGTGTAGTGGATAACTCTCTCTCCTCTAAAGCAGAGGCCCCGGGATCAATCCTCAGGAGAGACACTTTTTAAAGTTAATTTACGTTAACGTAGGTAGATTTCGCCCTTTTACACGCTGTTAATATTTATATTTATTAAATTTCAATGACATTTATTCATCTTTAGTTCTAATTCTACAAGAGGTATGTTATGCAACAGCTTCATCATTTTCTTGCAAGACACTTTCAATGAATTTATGAGTTGTCATGATTCGGTCGCTTAATCTCTAGGTCATACTGAGAAGGCAGGAGGGTTCGTCAACAGCTATAACAAGTAAATTATAATAACTAAACTGTGTCTGCTTCGCCTCTCTATATTTCTTTCTTATATACATGTATATATAAATCTTTTCCATCAACGCCGTTTATCTTTGTTTTAAGATAGTTCTTGTATATGATGTAAAAAGATTATGCATAACACAAACTAAACAAATACATATTAATTAATAGTTAAATGGAATAGTCTAAGCAAATGAAAATATTTAAGGAACAATGTTTCCTGTCTAAATATCTCGTTTTGGATTCGTTTGAATATTTAAACATCAATGTTTAACCATGCTGCAATTGTTTAATCAAATAATGTATCAATTTAGTCGCCTAAATGTATTTTATAACGTCAAATTTATGACTTATTATTGTTTTGTTTCCAGCAAGTTTTCAGTCACGCTTCTAAGCGGAAAGATGACGTCACGGCCAAACATGCCGAAGGTATTGTTTCATACCTAAATTTCCCCTTTTCATATTTTACTTCAGTAATATAATTATGCAGCCATAAAAATGACATACATTAAACACTGAGTCCTCGAAAAACTAGTAATTCCATCACGTATTTCACGTTTGATCATAACGCCATAAAATAGTATCGTGCTGTTTTGTAAATTTTAGTTTAAATTACATTTATGGTTAAGAATTTCAGCATCACTGAAGTTGTCGATGTTTTGTTTCTTTCAGCTCACATTTTATTTATGATTTCAAATTCAATGTTCTGTGAAACTGTCAAAGAATACTAACTAAAAATCAAACGCATTTATATTGTTTATTTTATCTGTTATAAATTTATATCGTATAGGAATACAATGTTATAAAAAAGATCCGTATACAATGAAATTCCGAACCTATATTTGTATATTTCAGAGTCCAAACGAAAAGGCAATGTCACAGAAACAGTATGTGTGTAAATGTGTTACATGTAACTACTTAAAAATAATTTAAATAAAAAAGTTAAAACTCCATTTAAAACATGCAGAAAAAGCTCAAATAATGCGTTACATTTATTTTGCCAGTTTCAACACAATTGCATCTGTTATGGTATGAATCACCAGTTTAACCTATAAAAAACATGTTCTTTCGCTTTTCTTTCTATTGGTGTATTCTACATGAACGTCCCGAGAGTCTCTTTTGGAACTGGTCATTTTATTAACCATGCTCTCTCCCTCTCTTCTTCTTGACTGTGTGGAGAAGCTGTTTTTTTCTGAATGGGGCGATTCCTGTTATATATATTTCACCTTTTTATATAATTATTTTTCAATGTGGCAGACAATTTAATAACATACTATAACGTTCATTAGCAAACCTATTTCGGAGGCTTAATAACAGTCGTATTTTCCACCTATTGAGCGTCCGCAGACAACCAAAAGAAACATAAAAATATTTTATATTGCGTTCTTTGTGAGGATTTTTTTCTTTTGTCAATGCATAATGAAAGTACTTTAGTCCGCCATTGTATTCGTCTTAAAATTACAAAACAACAAATAAAAGTTTAACACAAAATCTATGTATAAGTGTAAAATAGAAATAATCATCATTTATGAGACTGATCGTAATTTTCATATAAAACTATGAAATAGACATATTGCATTTGTAGAAGGATTCTAGTCGTACAAAAATGAAGAAAACCAAACAAGCTGAACCAACAGGTAAATAAACGCATGACTTGTTTAAACCCACTTTGTCCGGAATTGCTTTCATCATTTTTGTGTAATTACAATAGCGGAATGCTACACATAAAATAAGAAACAAATACCACTCAGTGCGAATTAGCGTCAGAGCGTCAGTCGTGACTGCGCGGCCGTAGTGTCTCAAGTAGATCTTACATTCTCTAAAATGAAAAGAATGAAAGGATGAATAGAAATGTATAATTGACGTCCGAACGAGCCCAATATATAAGCCTTGATGACATTGACATGATATAACGTTGTTATTTATATTTAGTATGTTACCAAAGCAATTAGACTAGCTTACTATACCCGCAGACAGTGTGTATCCTTGTCCAAAGCAAATATTAATACGATCAACGGATCAACGGATAAACATGATTAAGTATGGTGCCAACAAAATCGTTCTTGTTACTTAAAATATTACGATTACATAGCAAATTATTTCAGCATGTATTGCTATGAGATAACTCAAGTGTCCACAACAATAAATTCTTGTAACGGTTTGCTTGTTAACAACTTAACAAGTTTGGTGCTTTTGATCTTTTTTTTAAATATAATATGAATAGAATTTTATTTTTATTTATAAAAAAATATCTTTAAAAAAATCGAAAACAAAAAGTTTTCTGCAGAGGAGATCTTTAAAATCTTACAGTGTAATACCCTTACTAATACTGTTTTTAAATATGTTTGCTTAGAGAGGAGGATTTACCATAACAAATATACAATAATTTGTGAAATACCTGAAAACAACAATCTGAATTACAGTGACAGCGGTAGGCGAAACTCAAACAGTTCCTGTTGAGTCACATCAACTGGCAACAGTAAGCGTTTAAATGTCGTTACGAAAAACAAGATTTGTTCTCTGGAAAGTTAAAGTTAAGCATTCTTCCTAGAATGATGTTTTCTTTTTACTGTTTGCTTGCTCTCGCTTACTTTCAGTGATCTTGTTATTATAGATATGTGGGCTGAAATTTTATTTATGTAAAGTAAAACAACATGTTCCATGAACATATATGTGCAACATGCGACAATTTGTAAAAGACATGACTTGAAAAATTAACTGGAAAAAATACCCAAATATTGCCAATTTTTGGTCTATTGATACAAATAAATTGAAATGCTTACTATAGTGCTGAACAATCTTATGTTAAAACTGCATGGTTCAATCAAAAACAAACTTAAAGAAACGTCTCTAAATAACACATTCCCTTTTTCTGGTATATTTCAGACATAACATTTCAGTAAGTTTTCGTGTAGAAAGAAAAATAAAGAATAGTATAGCACAGTTAACGCACTAAATCAGATTGATGGTTTGAAAAAAATCGTGTACTTTTAATTTGCAGGCATTCGAGGTTGTTAGACAACTTCCTATAACGCTGAGAGTCCTTCAAAAGTGGGTAAGCTTTCTTTCTCCAGATCTCGAAGAGTCGGATATATAAAGCGGTTAGCTTGTTCATCCATCCATCACAAACGTTTTTACATTTACAGATCATTCAAGAAAGGCACTCAAATGAAAGTAAATCTTTTGTTACAATTAGTATATTAGAACGAAGCCTAAAAATATTTTTATCATGTGAAATACTATAAAGGTAGTTATAATTTTATCATGCGGGCCTGCAATATTTCTAGTTATACTTGAATCGATATTTGATGTTCGTGAAGTTGGCCGCCTAGCAGCCAAGCAGCGTGAAGTTGACCGCCAAGCAGCCAAGCAGCGTGAAGTTGGCCGCCAAGCAGCCAAGCAGCGTGAAGTTGGCCGCCAAGCAGCCAGGCAGCGTGAAGTTGGCCTCCCAACCGCATAGCAGATACTTTGGCTGCTATGAAACTTTGCCTGCTGAGCTGCTGTGGCGGCTGGAATAAAGTTCGCTGCTGGGCTGCTGTGGCGGCTGGGATACTTTGGCTGCTGGGAAAAGTTGGCTGCTGGAATACTTTGGCTGCTGAGCTGCTGTGACAGCTGGGAAAAGTTGGTTGCTGGGCTGTTGTGGCGGCTGGGATACTTTGGCTGCTGGGAAAAGTTGGCTGCTGGAATACTTTGGCTGCTGCGCTGCTGTGGCGGCTAGAAAAAGTTGGCTGCTGGGCTGCTGTGGCGGCTGGGAAAAGTTGGCTGCTGGAATACTTTGGCGGCTGAGCTGCTGTGACGGCTGGGAAAAGTTGGCTGCTGTGCTGTTGTGGCGGCTGGAATACTTTGGCTGCTGGGAAAAGTTGGCTGCTGGAATACTTTGGCTGCTGAGCTGCTGTGGCAGCTAGGAAAAGTTGGCTATATATTCTTTATTTTCCTCCAAATATGAAGAGCACAAAGACATGTATAACAATGATATATACATAAAAGCTATAACATTGATTCTTACAGTGATAGCGCATACGCACATACAAAAGAACAAGAAGGAACAAACACAGAGTAAACAAGGAACAAATAAATAAATAAATAAAATAAAAATTTAAATTGAAAAAAAAACATGATCTACGAGTACGCTATTACAGTAGCATACAGCATACTAACACAGCATACTGTTACGGAAATGCAGCATTATACCGCACACTAATACAGGATAACAGCATCATAGAGCACACTTATACATAATTAAGATATCAAACAGCACACTTATACAAAGTTAAAACATCATACAGTACACTTATACAAAATAACAGCATCATAATGTAACACTCATGCAAAATAAGGGCATCCCACAGCCCATTATACAACATAACAGCATTATGCAGCACAAGTATACAAAATAAAATCATCTTACAGCACACTAATACAACGTTAGAGCATTATAAAGCACACTTATACAAAATTAGAACATCAGTAAGCACACTTATACAAAATTACTCGTCACGCAGCACACTTATACAAAATAAAAACATCATACAGCACACTAATACATCGTTACAGCATCATAAAGCGCACTTATACAAAATTAAAAGATCATAAAGCACACTAATGCAAGATTAGATCATCATGCAGCACGCTTATAATAACTTACAATATCAAACAGCACACGTATACAAACTTACAATGTCATAAAGCACATTAAAGTACACTTACAGCATCGTATAGCAAACTAAAACAAAATCGCAGCATCGTACAGCACACTAATACAAACTTACAACATCTTACAATACACTAAAACAGAGTTTGAGCATCATACAGAACACTTATACAAGATAACTTAAGCATAGAGTACGCTTATAAAAAAATACAGCATTGTACATCGCACGTAAACGAGAACATAGGAGCATGCAGCACACTAATAATAGTTTAATACAGTGTTAGGTGGCTTTCTTCCCTGCCGCAAGAGCCTTGTGCGAAACGAAACTACAAGACTCACCGCGGGAAAATAACCACAACACATGATTGATGCAAAATTGAGGTTTATACAACTTTTATATAGAATCTTCAAACCTATTTAGTTTTTTTTTTCGTAATTATTACTCTATATTTTAGTCCCAGTTTTAAAAAGAGATGAGTAAATACAAATTATTGGCTCATTTGGTGAACAGCGTTAATAAACGCTTTAAAACATAGTACTCTTGTAGTATCACTTAATTCATATGAATGCAATCCCGTAAAAAGTTCAAAGGTTTGGGACTTTGGTGAGTGGCAAATGAAACTATTATAAGTAATAGTGTCTAATATTTTCGACAACTTAGTCCATAGCTTGTCTCTTATACAGTCAGTTGAGACGCAAAACATCAACGAATGCAGAGCTATGTCAAGTGTAGACAATTGGCATTTAGGACAAATAACTGCATACTTTCTTGAGAAGAATTTATTTAAGAGGACAAAAGCTGAGATGCATTGAGGATGGTAATCTTTGTATATGCGACAAAAATTCCAAAGGGATGAAGGCTCGTATTTCGAATGAATTATACTAAAATCTTGGAGAGTAGCGTCGCATATTATTCGGTTTCTCCAGTTATATTCCACCACAGAATGAATGGCACTTTTAACAATTTTCTTCCATACGTTTTGTTTCGGAAATTCACCTGAAGTAAGATATTCTCTGACATAGTTATGTAGCTGATATTTACTTAGTATCTAAAATATATCGGGAATAAATCCTCGCGCGATATTTGGTTTGGAAAGGTAGGAAAACAATCTTAAAGCAAATATCTCCTTAATTTTAAATTTGCAGTTTAAGTGACATAACTGGCCTAGAAATATTAATTTTCTTTTATCTATTACGTTCTCAATCGGATAGATACCTAAGCTACTAAGTGCTACGTCGGTCCTAGATTGAAATGGGATTGACTGTATGTATTTAATGCACTGGCGATGAGCTCTTTCTAAGGGCATTAATTGTGTATTAGTAACACTGTTCCATAGTTCGCTGCCGTAAATCGCTCTAGGAAGTACAATTGTTTCATACATTTTCTTTGAGGTTAGCGGATTAAGGCCATTACGTTCAATACCGCAATTAACTAGACTGAAAAAGGGTTTTCTAAGTTTATGACAACTTTCTTGGATGTTCTCTGTCAACGATAATTGTTTATGACAAGGGACCCCAAGATGGACATAAGAGTCAGTTTCTAGGATTTCTGCGTTTCCTAAATACCACTTCCGGTCTTTAGGTTTCTTTTCATTAAATACTACGACTTTGCATTTATCTGCATTATAGAGGTATCGTCCTCTAGTCGAGTTAGAGTAACATAATATTGAGCAATTTGTCTAGACCATGCTTAACGCTAGATAATATAACCATATCGTCAGCTGACGTTGGACAACCGCATGTTATGTTGTTCAGTTTGAAACAGGCGTCGCTTTGGTCAATCTCATCTAACAGACTGTTTATGAAGACGATATAGAGGTAAGGGCTTATACATTGACCCTGACGTGTACCTTGTAAGATTTGGAACCAGGTTGACGTATACCCGTTGGATTTCACACAGCTGTAACAGTTTGTAAAAAACGACATAATAGCTTAAATAATAATTGTATATCAATTCCACTTTTAAACAGTTTTATTAATAAAAGATTTATCCAGGTCTGGGCTGCTGTGGCGGCTGGGATACTTTGGCTGCTGGGACAAGTTGGCTGCTGGAATAGTTTGGCTGCTGGGCTGCTGTGGCGGCTGGGATACTTTGGCTGCTGGGCAAAGTTGGCTGCTGGAATAGTTTAGCTGCTGCGCGGCTATGGCGGCTGCGAAAAGTTGTCTGCTGGGCTGCTGTGGCGGCTGGGATACTTTGGCTGCTGGGAAAACTTGGCTGCTGGAATAGTTTGGCTGCTGCGCTGCTGTGGCGGCTAGGAAAAGTTGGCTGCTGGGCTGCTGTGGCGGCTGGGATACTTTGGCTGCTGTGAAAAGTTGGCTGCTGGAATACTTTGGCTGCTGAGCTGCTGTGGCGGCTGGGAAAAGTAGCCTGCTGGGCTGCTGTGGCGGCTGGGAAAAGTTAGCTGCTGAAATACTTTGGCTTCTGAGTTGCTGTGGCGGCTGGGATACTTTGGCTGCTGGGAAAAGTTGGCTGCTGGAATAATTTGGCTGCTGCGCTGCTGTGGCGGCTAGGAAAAGTTGGCTGCTGGGCTGCTGTGGCGGCTGGGATACTTTGGCTGCTGGGACAAGTTGGCTGCTGGAATAGTTTGGCAGCTGGGCTTCTGTGTCGGCTGGGATACTTTGGCTGCTGGGAAAACTTGGCTGCTGGAATAGTTTGGCTGCTGCGCTGCTGTGGCGGCTAGGAAAAGTTGTCTGCTTGGCTGCTGTGGCGGCTGGGATACTTTGGCTGCTGGGAAATTTGGCTGCTGGAATACTTTGGCTGCTGAGCTGCTGTGGCGGCTGGGAAAAGTTGGCTGCTGGGCTGCTGTGGTGGCTGGGAAAAGTTGGCTGCTGAAATACTTTGGCTGCTGAGCTGCTGTGACGGCTGGGAAAAGTTGGCTGCTGGGCTGCTTTGGCGGCTGGGATACTTTGGCTGCTGGGAAAAGTTGGCTGCTGGAATACTTTGGCTGCAGAGCTGCTGTGACGGCTGGAAAAATGTGGCTGCTGGGCTGTTGTGCCGGCTGGGATACTTTGGCTGCTGGGAAAAGTTGGCTGCTGAAATACTTTGGCCGCTGAGCTGCTGTGGCGGCTGGGATACTTTAGCGGCTGGGCTGCTGTCGCTTAATTGAAGTTAAATAATGCTTTTTAAAATTTCTCACGTCAGACTTCGATTGGGTAGCCTAGTATCCTAGCAGTCAAGCACCCTAGCAGCCGGAAAGCGAGAAGTTTAAGACTTAACGTAGGTAATGTTATAACGTTATTTTATATTATCATTAAATTAAATTAACGCATTTCTTTTGATATTTCATGTTCTCGTACATATTTTAGAAAATTAAGTTAATTGAAATTTAAGAAAATATGAAATGCATGTTCAAAAAAAAAAGAAATTTGCTGATATGCTATTTAACGAATTATTACGTCAGTTTCATTCAGAAGGAAGTCTTTGATTCGGCAGCCTAACAGCGGAGTAGACTGGCAGCCTAGCAGCCTAGCTGTTTGGCAGCGAAAAGTTTAAAACTTCACGTAGGTGTTGTTATAATATATTTGTCAGTCTGCCATCCTAGAAGCAGATGGTTCAGACTTAAAATCATCATGCCATCATTAAAAAAATGTACTTTACCGGTATTTCATGCTCTTTTATTTTTCAGAAATAAAATGCGAGATTTGAAAAAAAAAATAGTACAAGCCATATTGACATTCGCGATACAAACAAAAGAACATAGTAAAATGAGCGAAAGCAATTTACGGGCTATAGCGAACGCATATGAAATGTGTCTGTGTGAAGTTGGAAGAGCAACAGATCAGTTCCAGGAGAATGTAGAAAAAATAATGGGTGTATTTGATTTGTCGATGTCAGATTAGAACTATTTGAAAAAGAAAAAAATGTTATAATAGAATCGAAAAACACCTAAAAGTGAAAGAAAATATTAAATCAACGATATTTGACTTTAACTCGATTTCATAAAAATGCATAAATTTCACAACTACGAGAAGACAAAAGCGTCAATACAAGTTAGAACAGTAAAGAAAAGTAGTTTAACCTTAAAAATCGCTTAAATTCTATTTGCAATCAAACACAAAAAAGAATCATCGCAAAACAAATACAGTTTAAATACCCAAATGATTAAGAAGATACTGACAAATATATGTAAGGTCCTTTTATTTCTCATAAACAAATTTCTTTTCTTTTTAAATTCTTTTCTCGCATTATAACAACTTTGGTCAAACCATATTGCCTGTATATTTACTTGTTTGTTATTGTAAGTATATGTATTATTGGAGTTGTAAATTTTTGTACAACCAAAGACTTTCATCCCGTTTTCATTGATGAGGTTAGTAAATAATGTCACCGTATTATTTATGTTTTGATAGCTAACCATATTTGCGAAGGCGTCAAGCTTAATACTTTTGTATAATAACCCCGCCCTAAACGAATTTATGCGCGAGTCATCCCATTTAATTCATTGCTCGGGACTACTTTCGGCATCACGTGGCCTTGTAGGCGTTGGTTGTCTTCCAATAGGAATGGTTAATGCTGAGTGATCTGAAAATTCGTCCAGTTCTTCGACCTTGAACTATGTCACAAAAAAAGTCGTCGTAAGATAGTAACAAATAATCTACTGTGCTTGAGCCCTTACTGCTATGAAACGTTTATTCGCCTCCGTGTCCGTCTGACAAACGTCTTCCGTTTGCGATTAAATTGTTAGCTGAACATAGCAATTTTTTACCGTACAAGTCTAACATTTTATCTTTGTTTACTCGGGTTGGAATGGTTGGAATATCATGTTGATATAACAATAATTCATCATTTAAAAAACTATCATATTTAATAAAGACTTAAAAATTTCAGGTTCTACTATTCAAATCAGACATAGAAATTATTCACGTAAAATTTCTGCGCTATATACATGTACTTGGTGTTAAAAAATCAACTCTTGGAACACGTTGCAGTTGTAATTATGTATAATGATCTAGATTATGTACTCTGTACTTTTCTTGCATAAAATATATTGTGATTGTCTTTGTCATTGCTAATAAACAATTTATGGTCGAAATTTCGTATTCTTTAATTTTACCATTGCACCATTCTTTAGTTAACTGGTACATAGATGTATTAGGGATGTTCGTGAAGTTGGCCGCCTAGCAGCCAAGCAGCCGAGCAGCGTGAAGTTGGCCGCCTAGCAGCCAAGCAGCAAGGCAGCGTGAAGTTGGCCGCCAAGCAGCCAAGCAGCGTGAAGTTGGCCGCCAAGCAGCCAAGCAGCCAGGCAGCGTGTTGGCCGCCCAACAGCCTAGCAGATACTTTGGCTGCTGTGAAACTTTAGCTGCTGAGCTGTTGTGGCGGCTGGAAAAATGTTCGCTGCTGGGCTGCTGTGGCGGCTGGGATACTTTGGCTGCTGGGAAAAGTTGGCTGCTGGAATACTTTAACTGCTGAGCTGCTGTGGCGTCTGGGAAAAGTTGGCTGCTGGGCTGCTGTGGCGGCTGGGAAAAGTTGGCTGATGAAATACTTTAGCTGCTGAGCTGTTGTGACGGCTGGGAAAAGTTGGCTGATGGGCTGCTGTGGCGGCTGGGATACTCCGGCTGCTGGGAAAAGTTGGCTGCTGGAA
The DNA here is from genome assembly GCA_038501625.1 of Corbicula japonica. Taxonomy (NCBI): domain Eukaryota; kingdom Metazoa; phylum Mollusca; class Bivalvia; order Venerida; family Cyrenidae; genus Corbicula; species Corbicula japonica. The sequence continues at coordinate 187,445 of JAZAYU010000262.1, read as the reverse complement.
TAGTTTGGCTGCTGCGCTGCTGTGGCGGCTGCGAAAAGTTGGCTGCTGGACTGCTGTGGCGGCTGGGATACTTTGGCTGCTGGGAAAAGTTGGCTGCTGGAATACTGTGGCTGCTGAGCTGCTGTGGCGGCTGGGAAAAGTTGGCTTCTGGACTGCTGTGGCGGCTGGGAAAAGTTGGCTGCTGGAATACTTTGGCTGCTGAGCTGCTGTGGCGGCTGGGAAATGTTGGCTGCTGGGCTGTTGTGGCGGCTGTGATACTTTGGCTGCTGAGAAAAGTTGGCTGCTGGAATACTTTGGCTGCTGAGCTGCTGTGACGGCTGGGAAAAGTTGGCTGCTGTGCTGCTGTGGCGGCTGGGATACTTTGGCTGCTGGGAAAAGTTGGCTGCTGGAATAGTTTGGCTGCTGCGCTGCTGTGGCGGCTGAGAAATGTTGGCTGCTGGGCTGTTGTGGCGGCTGTGATACTTTGGCTGCTGAGAAAAGTTGGCTGCTGGAATACTTTGGCTGCTGAGCTGCTGTGACGGCTGGGAAAAGTTGGCTGCTGTGCTGCTGTGGCGGCTGGGATACTTTGGCTGCTGGGAAAAGTTGGCTGCTGGAATAGTTTGGCTGCTGCGCTGCTGTGGCGGCTGAGAAAAGTTGGCTGCTGGACTTCTGTGGCGGCTGGGATACTTTGGCTGCTGGGAAAAGTTTGCTGCTGGAATACTTTGGCTGCTGAGCTGCTGTGGCGGCTTGGAAAAGTTGGCTGCTGGGCTGCTGTGGCGGCTGGGAAAAGTTGGCTGCTGGAATACTTTGGCTGCTGAGCTGCGGTGGCGGCTGGGAAAAGTTGGCTGCTGGGCTGTTGTGTCGCCTGTGATACTTTGGCTGCTGGGAAAAGTTGGCTGCTGGAATACTTTGGCTGCGGAGCTGCTGTGACGGCTGGGAAAAGTTGGCTGCTGGGCTGCTGTTGCGGCTGGGATACTTTGTCTCATGGGAAAAGTTGGCAGCTGGAATAGTTTGGCTGCTGCGCTGATGTGGCGGCTGAGAAAAGTTGGCTGCTGTGAAAAGTTAGCGGCTGGGAAATGTTGGCTGCTGGGCTGCTGTGGCGGCTGGGATACTTTGGCTGCTGGGAAAAGGTGGCTGCTGGAATACTTTGGCTGCTGAGATGCTGTTACGGCGTGGAAAAGTTGGCTGCTGGGCTGCTGTGGCGGCTGGGAAAAGTTGGCTGCTGGAATACTTTGGCTGCTGAGCTGCTGTTACGGCTGGGAAAAGTTGGCTGCTAGGCTGCTGTGGCGGCTGGGATACATTGGCTGCTGGGAAAATTTTGCTGCTGGAATAGTTTGGCTGCTGAGCTGCTGTGGCGGCTGGGAAAAGTTGGCTGCTGGGCTGCTGTGGCGGCTGGGAAAAGTTGACTGCTGGAATACTTTGGCTGCTAAGCTGCCTGCTGTGGCGGCTGGGAAAAGTTGGCTGCTGGGCTGTTGTGGCGGCTGTAATACTTTGGCTGCTAGAAAAAGTTGGCTGCTGGAATACTTTGGCTGCTGAGCTGCAGTGACGGCTGGGAAAAGTTGGCTGCTGGGCTGTTGTGGCGGCTGTGATACTTTGGCTGCTAGAAAAAGTCGGCTGCAGGAATACTTTGGCTGTTGAGCTGCTCTGGCGGCTGGGAAAAGTTGGCTGCTGGTCTGTTGTGGCGCTGTGTTACTTTGGCTGCTAGGAAAAGTTGGCTGCTGGAATACTTTGGCTGCTGAGCTGCTGTGACGGCTGGGAAAAGTTGGCTGCTGGGCTGCTGTGGCGGCTGGGAAAAGTTGACTGCTGGAATACTTTGGCTGCTGAGCTGCTGTGGCGACTGGGAAAAGTTCGCTGCTGGGCTGTTGTGGCGGCTGTGATACTTTGGCTGCTGGGAAAATTTTGCTGCTGGAATAGTTTGGCTGCTGAGCTGCTGTGGCGGCTGGGAAAAGTTGGCTGCTGGAATACTTTGGCTGCTGAGCTGCTGTTACGGCTGGGAAAAGTTGGTTGCTAGGCTGCTGTGGCATCTGGGATACTTTGGCTGCTGGGAAAATTTTGCTGCTGGAATAGTTTGGCTGCTGAGCTGCTGTGGCGGCTGGGAAAAATTGGCTGCTGGGCTGCTGTGGCGGCTGGGAAAAGTTGACTGCTGGAATACTTTGGCTGCTAAGCTGCTGTGGCGGCTGTGAAAAGTTGGCTGCTGGGCTGTTGTTGCGGCTGTGATACTTTGGCTGCTAGAAAAAGTTGGCTGCTGGAATACTTTGGCTGTTGAGCTGCTCTGGCGGCTGGGAAAAGTTGGCTGCTGGTCTGTTGTGGCGCTGTGTTACTTTGGCTGCTAGGAAAAGTTGGCTGCTGGAATACTTTGGCTGCTGAGCTGCTGTGACGGCTGGGAAAAGTTGGCTGCTGGGCTGCTGTGGCGGCTGGGAAAAGTTGACTGCTGGAATGCTTTGGCTGCTGAGCTGCTGTGGCGGCTGGGAAAAGTTCGCTGCTGGTCTGTTGTGGCGCTGTGTTACTTTGGCTGCTAGGAAAAGTTGGCTGCTGGAATACTTTGGCTGCTGAGCTGCTGTGACGGCTGGGAAAAGTTGGCTGCTGTGATACTTTGGCTGCTAGGAAAAGTTGGCTGCTGGAATACTTTGGCTGCTAAGCTGCTGTGGCGGCTAGGAAAATTTGGCTGTTGGGTTGCTGTGGCGGCTGGGAAAAGTTGGCTCCTGGAATACTTTGGCTGCTGAGCTGTTGTGGCGGCTGTGATACTTAGGCTGCTAGGAAAAGTTGGCTGCTGGAATACTTTGGCTGCTAAGCTGCTGTGGCTGCTAGGAAAATTTGGCTGTTGGGTTGCTGTGGCGGCTGGGAAAAGTTGGCTCCTGGAATACTTTGGCTGCTGAGCTGTTGTGGCGGCTGTGATACTTAGGCTGCTTGGAAAAGTTTGCTGCTGGGATACTTTGGCTGCTGAGCTGCTGTGGCGGCTGGGAAAAGTTGGCTGCTGGGCTGTTGTGGCGGCTGGGATACCTTGGCTGCTGGGAAAAGTTTGCCGCTAGGCTGCTGTGGCGGCTGGGAAAAGTTTCATCATGCGCTTACTTCCTCATTGTTAAAATTTGTTTCGCGTTCAGTATAAGTCTGAATTTTTTTCCAGGGGTCTTTTGAAGCCTTTATTCTTATATACTGTAGAATCACAAAAATAAGCGTATACGCTGCGCTTATATATATGCCGCTGAATATGCGCTAACATTTGATATGCGCTTTTAGCTTAGATAAACTGAATATACGCTGATTTTTGAAAAAAAAACATTTATAGACACGCATTCATCAAACATTATCAAAACACTATTACCCTCTTTGAAGAGGAAAGACGTGTTTGGAAAGACAAGTTTATTTACATATTTACAACAATTGATCATCACTTTGTTTTTTGCTGTAAGATTTCCGAGTTGTTGGGAGAGTTTTTTTGGAGTTTCGTCCATTAGTTATTTTATGACACACTGCGTATGCAAAACATATTACTTCAAGCAACATAAATATTACCAAACAAACATTAAAAAACTATAATACTTTGGGTATGCGCTTATTTTTGGGAAAGATTTTAACTCAAGGGACGGATATGCGCTTATTTTTAGGTATTGCTTTTCTGTAAGACATATGGGCTTATTTTCAATAAGCGCGTATTTTCGAGTATGCGCTTATTTTCGAGATTCTACAGTATTTATTAGTATTGCCAAAGACATAGTTGTTGAAATAAATGAAATGTATAAACATTAATAACGAGCAATAATATCATTTTTACGACACAAAGACCACCCTAATACCTCTATGTATCAGTTGACTAAAGAATGGTGCAATGGTAAAATTGAAGAATACGAAATTTCGACTATAACTTGTTTATTAGCAATGACAATGACAATATATTTTATGCAAGACAAGTACTGAGTACATAATCTAGAACATTATACACAATTACAACTGCGACGTGGTCTAAGAGTTTTGAGAGTTACAAGTACACTATTTCACGCAAGGAAAATTTGAGAGAAAATGTATATATGTTGTATAAATACGGAGAGTGACTAACACATTATTACACAGTAATGGTCTAATTTCTAAAGAACATTTTATATAATTTGCAATATTTTTTAAAACGCCCGAGTCATGCGTTCCCATTAATCAATTGAATTTAAAAACAAATGGTCTAACATAGAATCTAGAATGAAGAAACTTCTGCCTTACCGATGATTAACACGGACATATGCAAATAAAATGATACACATCTTCTATGTCTTGATTGCCACAGTATAAACAATATCGTTTATTTCTTGGAATGTTATTGGAGCCATAACGGCCTGTATGAATTCTATGTGAATGAGCACCGATTTTAAATTGCGTAATGTATTTTCTCAGTTTAGCAGGCAACACGTCGAGGTAAGTTTCATATATAAATGTATTTTTATTATGGACATAATCTGACAAAAACTGAACTATCTTGTAACAACCCATACCCTTCTTGAATGAAATTGTCTACAACACGTTGATGAAAAATGTTTGGGAAATTAATATCAATACTTTGTGGATACAAAAATACATTAGAGAACCTAATCGTCTAATAGTTTCTTAACAGAAGAAACCCAATTTCTGTGTCCCAAATTACAATCTTCTAATGCTCGCCGATATAATGATACGATAACAACATTTTCACTGCGCAATAATTTACACCAATACGAAATTATTCTTTTGTATTTGGATAAATATAGAGGGTATTGGCCTAATTCACCGTATACCCAAACAGATGTAGTAAATTTTCTAACATTTAAGATGGATTTACAAAATTTTAAATGTACACGCTCAATATTTTTAAACTAAGAAAGCCCCCACACCTCTTATGCATATTTAAGTGTAGATCCAACAAAAGCATCAAATAGTTCACAGTAGCTTGTTTGGCGTAAGAGGTAGTTTCTTTAGATTAAACAAAAGATTATAGCAGTAAGGGCTCAAGCACAGTAGATTATTTGTTACTATCTTACGACGACTTTTTTGTGACATACTTCAAGGTCGAAGAACCGGACGAATTTTCAGATCACTCCGCATTAACCATTCCTAGTGGAAGAAAACCAACGCCTGCAAGGCCACGTGATGCCGAAAGTAGTCCCGAGCAATGAATTAAATGGGATGACTCGCGCATAAATTCGTTAAGGGCGGGGTTATTATACAAAAATATTAAGCTGGACGCCTTCGCAAATACGGTTAGCTATCAAAACATAAATAATACGGTGACATTATTTACTTACCTCATCAATGAAAACGGGATGAAAGTCTTTGGTTGTACAAAAATTTACAACTCCAATAATACATATACTCACAATAACAAACAAGTAAATATAAAAGCATTATGGTTTGACCAAAGTTGTTATAATGCGAGAAAAGAATTTAAAAAGAAAAGAAATTTGTTTAATATGAGAAATAAAAGGACCTTACATATTGTTGTCAGTATCTTCTTAATCATTTGGATATTTAAACTGTATTTGTTTTGCGATGATTCTTTTTTGTGTTTGATTGCAAATAGAATTTTAGGGAATTTTAAGGTTAAACTATTTTTCTTAACTATTCGAACTTGTATTGACGCTTTTGACTTCTCGTAGTTGTGAAATTTATGCATTTTTATGAAACCGCGTTAAAGTCAAGTATCGTTAATTTAATATTTTTCTTTCACTTTTAGGTGTTTTCGATTATATCATAACATTTTTCTTTTTTTCAAATAGTTCTAATCTGACATCGACAAATCAAATACACCCATTATTTTTTCTACATTCTCCTGGAACTGATCTGTTGCTCTTCCAACTTCACACAGACACATTTCATATGCGTTCGCTATAGCCCGTAAATTTCTTTCGCTCATTTTACTATGTTCTTTTGTTTGTATCGCGAATGTCAACATGATCATTCGCTATAGCCCGTAAATTTCTTTCGCTCATTTTACTATGTTCTTTTGTTTGTATCGCGAATGTCAACATGGCTTGTACTATTTTTTTCAAATCTCGCATTTTATTTCTGAAAAATAAAAGAGCATGAAATACCGGTAAAGTACATTTTTTTGAATGATGGCATGATAATTTTAAGTCTGAACCATCTGCTTCTAGGATGCTAGACTGAAAAATATATTATAACATCACCTACGTGAAGTTTTAAACTTTTCGCTGCCAAACAGCTAGGCTGCTAGGCTGCCAGTCTACTCCGCTGTTAGGCTGCCCAATCAAAGTCTTCCTTCTGAACTAAACTGACGTAATAATTCGTTTAATAGCATATCAGCAAATTTCTTGTTGTTTTTTTTCAACGTGTATTTCATATTTTTTAAACTCTCAATTAACTTATTTTTATATAATATGTACGAGAACATGAAATATCGAAAGAAATGCGTTAATTTAATGATATGATAATATAAAATAACGTTATAACATTACCTACGTTAAGTCTTAAACTTCTCGCTTTCCAGCTGCTAGTGTGCTTGACTGCCAAGATACTAGGCTACCCAATCGAAGTCTGACGTGAGAAATTTTTTAAAAGCATTATTTAACTTCAATAAAGCGACAGCAGCCCAGCCGCTAAAGTATCCCAGCCGCCACAGCAGCTCAGCAGCCAAAGTATTCCAGCAGCCAACCTCTCCCGGCAGCCAAAGTATCCCAGCCGCCACAGCAGCCCAGCAGCCAACTTTTCCTAGCCGCCACAGCAGCGCAGCAGCCAAACTATTCCAGCAGCCAACTTTTCCCAGCAGCCAAAGTATCCCAGCCGCCACAGCAGCCCAGCAGCCAACTTTTCTCAGCCGCAACAGCAGCGCAGCAGCCAAACTATTCCAGCAGCCAACTTTTCCCAGCAGCCAAAGTATCCCAGCCGCCACAGCAGCCCAGCAGCCAACTATTCCTAGCCGTCACAGCAGCTCAGCAGCCAAAGTATTCATGCAGCCAACTTTTCCCAGCAGTCAAATTATCACAGCCGCCACAACAGCCCAGCAGCCAAAGTATTCCAGCAGTCAACTTTTCCCAGCAGCCAAAGCATACCAGCCGCCACAGCAGCCCAGCAGCAAAATTTTCCTAGCCGCCACAGCAGCGCAGCAGCCAAACTATTCCTGCAGCCAACTTTTCCCAGCAGCCAAAGAATTCCCGCCGCCACAGCAGCCCAGCAGCCAACATTTCTCAGCCGCCACAACAGCTCAGTTGCCAAACTATTCTAGCAGCCAACTTTTCCTAGCAGCCAAAGTATCCGAGCCGCCACAGCAGCCCAGCAGCCAACTTTTTCCAGCCGTCACAGCAGCTCAGCAGCCAAAGTATTCCAGCAGCCAACTTTTCCCAGCCGTAACAACAGCTCAGCAGCCAAAGTATTCCAACAGCCAACTTTTCCCAGCCGCCACAGTAACCCAGCAGCCAACTTTTCCGAGCCGCCACAGCAGCTCAGCAGCCAAAATATTCCAGCAGGCAACTTTTCCCAGCAGCCAAAGTATCCCAGCCGCCACAGCAGCCAACTTTTCATAGCCGCCACAGCAGCCCAGCAGCCAACTTTTCCCAGCCGTCACAGCAGCTCAGCAGCCAAGTTTTCCAGCAGCCAACTTTTCCCAGCAGCCAAAGTATCACAGCCGCCACAACAGCTCAGCAGCCAAAGTATTCCAGCAGCCAACTTTTCCCAGCGGCCGCAGCAACCCAGCAGCCAACTTTTCCGAGCCACCACAGCAGCTCAGCAGCCAAAGTATTCCAGCAGCCAACTTTTCCCAGCAGCCAAAGTATCCCAGCCGCCACAGGAGCCCAGCAGCCGACTTTTTCCAGCCGTCACAGCAGTTCAGCAGCCAAAGTATTCCAGCAGCCAAAGTATCACAGCCGCCACAACAGCTCAGCAGCCAATGTATTCCAGCAGCCAACTTTTCCCAGCCTCCACAGTAACCCAGCAGCCAACTTTTCCGAGCCGCCACAGCAGCTCAGCAGCCAAAGTATTCCAGCAGGCAACTTTACCCAGCAGCCAAAATATCTCAGCCGCCACAGCAGCCCAGCAGCCAACTTTTCCTAGCCGCCACAGCAGCCCAGCAGCCAACTTTTCCCAGCCGTCACAGCAGCTCAGCAGCCGAAGTATTCCAGTAGCCAACTTTTCCCAGCAGCCAAAGTATCACAGCCGCCACAACAGCTCAGCAGCCAAAGTATTCCAGCAGCCAACTTTTCCCAGCGGCCGCAGCAACCCAGCAGCCAACTTTTCCGAGCCGCCACAGCAGCTCAGCAGCCAAAGTATTCCAGCAGCCAACTTTTCCCAGCAGCCAAAGTATCCCAGCCGCCACAACAGCCCAGCAGCAAACTTTTCCTAGCCGCCACAGCAGCGCAACAGCCAAAGTATTCCAGCAGCCAACTTTTCCCAGCGGCCGCAGCAACCCAGCAGCCAACTTTTCCCAGCCGTCACAGCAGCTCAGCAGCCGAAGTATTCCAGTAGCCAACTTTTCCCAGCAGCCAAAGTATCACAGCCGCCACAACAGCTCAGCAGCCAAAGTATTCCAGCAGCCAACTTTTCCCAGCGGCCGCAGCAACCCAGCAGCCAACTTTTCCCAGCCGCCACAGCAGCCCAGCAGACAACTTTTCGCAGCCACCACAGCAGCGCAGCTGCCAAACCTTTCCAGCAGCCAACTTTACCCAGCAGTCAAAGTATCCCAGTCGCCTCAGCAGCCCAGCAGCCAAACTATTCCAGCAGCCAACTTTTCCCAGCAGCCAAAGTATCCCAGCCGCCACAGCAGCCAACTTTTCTCAGCCGCCAAAGCAGCTCGGCAGCCGAAGTATTCCAGCAGCCAACTTTTCCTAGCCGCCACAGCATCCCAGCAGCCAACTTTTCCTAGGCGCCACAGCAGCGCAGCAGCCAAACTATTCCAGCAGCCAACTTTTCCCAGCAGCCGAAGTATCCCAGCCGCTACAGCAGCCCAGCAGCCAACTTTTCTCAGCCGCCAAAGCAGCTCAGCAGCCAAAGTATTCCAGCAGCCAACTTTTCCCAGCAGCCCAGCAGCCAACTTTTCCCAGCCGCCACAGCAGCTCAGAAGCCAAAGTATTCCAGCAGCCATCTTTTCCCAGCAGCAAAAGTATCCCAGCCGCCACAGCAGCCCAGCAGCGAACTTTTTTCCAGCCGCCACAGCAGCTCAGCAGCCAAAGTTTCACAGCAGCCAAAGTATCTGCTAGGCTGTTGGTCGGCCAACTTCACGCTGCCTGGCTGCTTGGCTGCTTGGTGGCCAGCTTCACGCTGCTTGGCTGCTTGGCGGCCAACTTCATGCTGCTTGGCTGCTTAGCTGCTTGGCGGCCAACTTCACGCTGCTTGGCTGCTAGGCGGCCAACTTCACGAACATGTATTAGGGTTGTCCTTGTGTCGTATAAATGATATTATTGCTCGTTATTAATGTTTATACATTTCATTTTTTCAACAACCATATCTTTGGCAATACTAATAAATACTGTAGAATCTCGAAAATAAGCGCATAATCTAAAATACGCGCTTACTGAAAATAAGCCTATATGTCTTACAGAAAACTAATACCTAAAAATAAGCGCATATCCGTCTCTTGAGTTAAAATCTATCCCAAAAATAAGCGCAAACCCATAAAGTATTATAGTTATCAATGTTTGTTTGGTAATATTTATGTTGCTTGAAGTAATACTTTTTTCCATACGCAGTTTGTGTCATAAAATAACTAATGGACGAAACTCCAAATAAAACTCTTCCAACAACTCAGAAATCTTACAACAAAGAAACAAAGTGGTGATCAATTGTTGTAAATTTGTAAATAAACTTGCCTTTCCAAACACGTCTTTCCTCTTCAAAGACGGTAAAAGTGTTTTGATAATGTTTGATGAATGCGTGTCTATAAATGTTATTTTATTTCAAAAATCAGCGTATATTCAGTCAATCTAAGTTATAAGCGCATATCAAATAGAAGCGCATATTCAGCGGCATAAATGTATATATAAGCGCAGCGTGTGCGCTTATTTTAGAGATTCTACAGTATATCCCAGCCGCCAGAGCAGCCCAGCAGCCAACTTTTCCTAACCGCCACAGCAGCTCAGCAGCCAAAGTATTCCAGCAGCCAACTTTTCCCAGCAGCCAAAGTATCCCAGCCGCCACAGCAGCCCAGCAGCCAACTTTCCTAGCCGCCACAGCAGCGCAGCAGCCAAAGTATTCCAGCAGCCAACTTTTCCCAGCAACCAAAGTATCCCAGCCGCCAAAACAGCCCAGCAGCCAACTTTTCCCAGCCGCCACAGCAGCTCAGCAGCCAAAGTATTCCAGGAGCCAACTTTTCCTAGCAGCCAAAGTATCACAGCCGCCACAACAGCCCAGCAGCCAACTTTTCCCAGCCGCCGCAGCTGCTCAGCAGCCAACGTATTCCAGCAGCCAACTTTTCCCAGCGGCAAAGTATCCCAGCCGCCACAGCAGACCAGCAGCTAACTTTTCCTAGCCGCCACAGCAGCGCAGCAGCCAAAGTATTCCAGCAGCCAACTTTTCCCAGCAGCCAAAGTATCCCAGCCGCCACATCAGCCCAACAGCCAACTTTTACTAGCCACCACAGCAGCTCAGCAGCCAAAGTATTCCAGCAGCCAACTTTTCCCAGCAGCCAAAGTATCCCAGCCGCCAAAGTATCTGCTGGGCTGTTGGGCGGCCAGCTTCACGCTGCCAGGCTGCTAGGCTGCTTGGCGGCCAACTTCACGCTGCCAGGCTGCTAGGCTGCTTGGCGGTCAACTTCACGCTGCTAGGCTGCTAGGCGGCCAACTTCACGAACATCGATATTTGGTGGTTTTTGTTTAGGTAAGGAAACCAGTTAGGCTGTTTAAATTTTGAGTAACCAACAAACTATAAGGGTAAAACGTATAATGTTCACGTTTCGTTACAATTTGTTTTTTAAAGGAAATACTTCAGGTAATGTGTTAAATTTACGATAACATACTGCGACATGCTGCTAATTCATTTTTTTTAACTAAATTTACATTTGATTTCCTGTAGATAACATCAGTTGATGTCGAGGGCGGTTCAAGAACGTTTAACGCACAAACTTTGGACTATATCAACGAAGAAATCAAGGTTATTTAATGTTTATTAGACAAGAAATAATAACGTGACCTGGTTTCATTTAAGTATGTTTCAAACATATACGAGAAATATAATATAGTTAAAAAGACTCATATTTTTTGCAATTTACAAAACAAGAAAATAACTTAATATGTTGCTGTTTTTGAGTAAAAATGTATTCGATGAATGCAAGGTGTAAGCTTCTTAAACCATTAATTTGATAAATAGACCAGATTTATAGTATTTGTAAATACGATTCAGAATTTAATTCCCAACGAAACAAAACTTAATCAAATTATTAGATGTAAAATATGTATTATCGGGCAGGATATTATTTGAAAGGAAAGAGACATTGTTTGCAGGTAGTGTAAACTGTATTTTCGATTTGTTTTCAGTTTGAAACCGTTCAAGTTAGCAGCGATAACTCTATCACTCTATCCCAGAAAACTGTGGAATCAATATTGCAACATTCTCAGGTATATTACAAATAATACGTAGGATTTAAGTGAAGCTCTAATATTTTATATAGACAATTTTTTCTTAAGTCGTTAACATGCTTAATATAAAAATATTCATATTAGAAAATGGTGAAATATGCATATCAGGAATCGCCACATTCAGCTCAACAATGTGGCATGCAAAAGCAAACAAACATAAAAAAACATTAGAAGCTAATAGCATTGCAAAGCCAACGGGCAGGTACTCAATGATCTTACCGAGACCTGAGCCTGAGCACTTGGAGTAAAAGATTAAGTAGAAGAATAAATAAATTATAATTTGATCAGAGAAACATAAATCACATTTAAAACGAGAATATTTTAGATAAAAGAAAACAAGTTAAATGTGCTAAGTTGGAAAGCTCCATGCTGAAGTTACATTTTCCTCAGTCAAATTATGAAGACACTGGAGATCATAGGTTAAATTGAAAAAAAAATCGCTGAAACACATCCCAACAATTAACGGAACAGAACTTACGGCGTTGATTGCCCCCGATCGTTTAAAAGGAGCAACAATAAGATTCTTAGAAACATCACGTAGAAACTACTTAAACTTGCCGGTAGTATACCATTTAAGAAACGGAACTTTGAAAGCTACAGATCACGACAAATGGAAACAAAATAGTGCAGAAAACAGTTGGCTGAACTGAATAAAAAATAATTTTGACAGATGATTTGAGAGTTATGTTTAACAGAATATGATTTTACATATCCCTAATTTTACTGTTTTACTGAAAAGAACAGAACAGAACAGAACTGTTTTACTGAAGTTCAAAACATTCAAACAAAAATAGCTTTAGTCATACTATCTTCCTATGCTCTTATTGAAGTAAAAAACTTCTTAAGGAATGGATAATGTTTTTGCTAGCGCTAAAAAAAACATACAAAAGAAGCTATATTATGCATAAATCCAAAATCAATAAGATACTAGAAGAACAAAAAACTACTATAACATCATAATCATATTATTGTATCATCTGAAGCTGTACCCTTTTTTAATAATAAAAAATAGACAAATACTTACTGCAATATACATTTTTACTTATTTAAGTTAAGAAAAAAAAACAGAAAAAGAGGTCAAAAGCCACCAGGTGGCGTATTTTTTCATCCCCTGAAATGAAAAAACATATGAACACAAACAAATACACACAAAAAAAACAAAGATTTGAGAGTCATAATCCTGCACAGATAACTATTAAGGCAGACATTAAAAGACTGGAAGTATATCCTCGGTGTTATTGAACAGTAGCCGAATCTATACTGACTATGAAGTTTAAATCAACCATCTTATCCTTGTCAAAGTGTTTTCGCTGATTATACTCCATGTGCTTCTGTCTTGGTTAGACCATTGAGTACCCGCCCCGATGGCTTTTGCAATGCTATTAGCTTCTTATGTTTAATATGTTTGTGTGCTTTGCATGCACCATTGTTGAGCAAATGGGTTTGTTGTTATTATTTTACTAAGACAACTTGTACTTGTTTGTTGATATGAGAAAATGTTGGGAATAGTTTGAGGTTGGTGTACCCAAAAATCTGGTTTTATCACGCATTCCCAGAGGGAAATTGCTTTGCCACTGACCTTTCCAATGAGGTAACCCTAAGGGTTCTCTCTAATCGTTAATTGTTTGTAGTGTCTTATTTGAAAGTGAGATTCTTATAAAAACATGCACTCTTTTCCTCCCTTCTTTTTCGTTAAGTGTGGAGTGTTTTCTGAGTATAGCGATTCCTGACTATGCATATTTATCTTTTTCATAGAGTTTCAAACTAAAAGTAATGAAATGAATAACGCTTTCGTCTTGGTGAATGTAGGTTCGTCAACATGCATGTTAAGGGTCTTATAAAATAACAAATAGGATAACGAAATAAATCCTTCTACTCTTCTAGCGTATGTCTGAAGGAAAATATAGTTTCTACAGTCATCATTTTAGAAACACCTTTTCCACTTGCAGTTTGAAAACTAAAATACATTGAGTTCTCGTACTTGTCGAAGGTGATACCGTATTTGGAATATGTACTATTGTAAAATTGTCATTGCAAAAGTGTGTCAGAAAAATGGAAAAGAGATGGTTCTTTGTTGAATAATGCCAACATTCCATTTTAGAGAAAGGGGGGTCCTACTTTCAACATTTTATGGGGTTTATATTGCACAGCTTGTCCACTTTTCTAATACTTGCAAGAAGTTAACTAAAACTATCTGTACCACAAATTTAGAAAGACGTTTTATTGCATAAACCTTGATATAATTCATATACAGCAGCAGTACACACTCACTACAGTATCTCAACCAGTGTTAGGTGAAGATTTTATTTGTACATTTAAGAAAATGAAAGGCATTATTAATTTTCTGAATAACTTATATATAACAATCTTTCAATTCAAGCGAAAGGCTAACAGCATAATACTACACAACGCTCTGTATGTTTGGTAATTTATCCGTCTACAGCTTTTGTTGCTTTTTTGCAATTGTTTTCTTATGAATTCTTCCTTTAAATGCTATACTGAAACCGGTACAGAAACAGAGTCTTTTTCAGGAATACCTGAAGATTTACGAGGAAACTGATAGCTATAAACGCCAAAGCACAGGTACGTTCCAATGCGATCAGATTTATACATCCATGACGAAGCTAATTAAACAAATTTTGAACAAAGTTATCTTCCGGTTATAAATGACCTACGTATATAGTTTTTTGGTTTCTAAATAAACTATCAACTAATTGTCAAAATGTCACCCGACACCCCATGGCATGTTTTGCGATACTGAAAGTGCATTTTCATATTTTTTCTTCGCTGCTTTATAATTATTTTACCACATCAGGAAAATAAACATTCTTGTTAACGCAATATTACGAGGGGTGTTTGAAAAGTAATGCAAACTTTATTCAAGAATTCGTATTGATGATTGTTAACACGTTCTGCTGTCAGCATAACCTTTGGTCTAAAAAGCGTGAAAATTTCATTCACCTCAGTCAAAAATTGAGGATTAAATTAAACTTAAAAAGAGTTCACTAGTCTAAGAGTATACTATCCTAGTGTTCGGAAAAAGCAAATATCAGTCTCAAAGTTCTGATTATAATAAGGAGAAGTAAAACGATTATACAGTTTGAATATTTCGTGAAGAAAGGTATTGACGATACCTACACAGACTGAATATACATGTATAAATTGTGAATTCCATATAGTAATATTAATATTAATTCTTCAGATGCATCATTCTGTCATTCAAGATTTTACAATGTTATTAGCTAAATTGTAACAAATTAATACAATATTTTTTTTCTTTTTGATTACAGGAAATAATAATTTAAACAAAATAATATTTCAGGAATAAGAATAGAAGATGATGCGAACGTGTTTTGTTTCCAAGAAAATTTCACGTGACTTTTATTTACCTAAAAAGGTTCTGACATAGCAACTTAGGTGTAATAAAATCTGTAAGAAATGTGTTTAGTATTGAAAGGAATAATTGATACATATAAGAATAATTTAAAACAGTTGAAAATCGTTATATCTTCTGCAATATTACTGCATTTGCATAACTCTTCAAACACCCTTCATATGGTCTTAGCTGCGCAATTCTCTGGCCTACTTGTTTTTTTTTATTACTTTGAAACTCATTATTATTGGAAACTGAGAACTCAAATAATGTGTCTAGGATTAACCATCGCAGAACACAATCCATCACTATATAACCCTCATCATAGTAAGTTTGAAACCGTATCTAATTTATAAATTTGACAATCGGTAAGTTAAAAATTGTCGGAAACTGAATATTGGTTATGTGTCTGTACATACATGTATTAAACACTGATTTTGTCGAAAAGGTAATAATAAAGTTATTTTTTATATAATCAAGTATGAATTCAAAACTAGATGAAACTAGATGAACTATTTTCAAAGTAAATTTTTAAAAACCGGTTTCTTATTTAAATTTATATGTATATTACATTTGTATTACAAATAAATTGTTGCGTACTACCTGAAAAAGTGTTTACAGCTTTTCACCTTTGTTTGCCCATAAGTTGCAATTTAATGTGCAAAACTTTTCCTGCAATTTCGGAATGCTATTGTAAGTCGCATCAAATATAATTTCTAGGTGCATTATCAGGCCTACTAAAACAGCATGTAGCACCGAAATCCAAGCCAAATGAATTGAACATTAGTCAGAAGGTAGAGCATGCATCGCTTCAACCAAAATTCACATTCAATGAGCGGCCGTTCAAATATGTCCAAGCGTTGGACCCTCTTCAGTCCAGGGCGACAATTAGTTTTATCTCAACACTCCAGGCAGAACTTGAACAAAGAAGAATCAAGCTTAGCTTGATGGATGTTAAGTCTTTCAACGACGATGAGAATGGTTCAAATCTTGTCTTGGTAATATGCAATAACCATTCGAGACTGCAGGACAATGTCAAAAATACCCTAAAAGATATTCCAGGTAAGTATACTTGTATGACATGACAGCGAAAGTTGGATTCTTTGAATCCCATACGTTATACAAGAGTTGCAAAGAAATCTGCGCAGTGAAAACGGTGTGTATATCAAATATGTTACATTTCCTCAAAGTTATACTAAGATTACTCCCTCTTTACCACGTGTACGTTTTCTCTTTTTATCACTGATGTCAACCGTCTCAGACAAGTTGTTGGTTACATTTGTGAGAAAACAAACTAAAAATGGAAACTTAAGGTTGATGGTAAGAAGCCATTAATGCCAACTGGATGGTGTACAACGTTGTAGTTAAAACACAAATGTTGGTTATTAGTGTAGTACATCATTTAGACATGGGTAAGCATTTGCTAATCTGCGAATTGAAGGCAACAAATAATCTTACTTGAGCAAAAGATGAAGGATATACAGCTAAGCCTGCGATTCGGTTCCCCGATTTTGCGTGAGAAACCTTGCGACGAACGATAACGCTCGCGCAGCGTGTAACGTGAAGCGTGGACCGTGAACCGTGATACTACAGCGCATGCGCACCGTGAAACCGCTCATGTCATTGCGCATGCGCACCGTCAAACCGTGAGATCTCAATACGCATGCGCACCGTGAAGCGTTAATTCATCAAAACAAAAATTAATAATGGCCATTTCTCGAATACATCCAAACAATTGCTATTTCTCAATGAATGTCTACTGTTTATTTGTCATATCTAAAATGAAAACCGAAACAAGTCTACGAAAATAACACTTGCATATTAGGCAATCTGTATTTTGTTTTGAAAAGGTCGTAGGCCGAAACGTACAGAGTTCAAGATTGAAATGATTTTGTTGATTATATCCCTTATGATGATTATTAAAATATATTCCCCGAAAATCAGTTAATACTGGAGAAGAAGGTTAAGATTTAATTTACCGAACTTAATTGGTACCCGACATTTTTAAATCGGATAAATTTTGCGGAGATTCGACACATCCTGCACCATTCGCTCAATATATTAAGGTTAATTTTGACATGAAAGTGATCAAGACAACAAACACATCGGTCTTATCAGGATCTATGCAAGCCCTCTCTAGTTTAATAAGGTTATTCTTGACTAAATGTGGATGGTGCAAATTCTGATCAGACAGCACTAAAGTACAGAATGATCTGGATCTACGACATGTTTTTGACTTCCTTGCAGCTTGGTCAGCTAGGGTATGCACAATAGTCGCATTTAATCTCATTGCGTTATTTCTAGCCAAAAAAATGGAGCAGTATGTGGATCCTTATCAGACAGCATGTATGTGCATGCTGATCTGGATCTACACTAGCTGCAATGAGATTGATCGGGGCTTTTCTAGATGCTTTTAAAAATTCACAAGATTATTCTTGACCAAGATTTGTCTAGATTTATAAAGTTTTACTCCTGACCAATCAATAAATGGAATGTGTAAATCCTGATTAGACTGCACAAAGCACAGGCAGACCTGGATCTACAGTGGACTCCCATCTGTGTTGCTTGATGAGCTAGGAAATAAACTAGTCGCTTTCTTGTCACAAAGGTTATTTTTGACCAAAAAATAGAACAGTACGAGGATCCTTATCAGTCGGCATGGATGTGCATGCTAATCTAGATCTACACTGACACATCATCGAGTCTGATTGGGGTTTCATTCAATGCTTCTAGATTTATAAGATTATTCTTGACAAGGCCATGTCTACATTCATAAGTTTATAACTGACCAATAAGACTTCCTGACTTCATGAATGTACAGGCAGATCTGGATCTGTGATGTGCAGATCGCTGTGGTTTATCAGCTAGGATATAAACTAGTCGCTTCTCATCCCATAAGGTTATTTCTGACCAAGAATGAATCAGTGTGGATTCTTAACAGATGGCACAGATGTGCAGGCTGATGTGGATCTACACTGATGGCCACTAGATATAATCTGTTAATTCCTTGTTTTTATTTCTTTCCTGAATTATGTTCAGGTTTATGTAAGATGGGCACAAATTTGCTGCATCTGAATTGGCTTTTCAATATATATAATAAAAGGTTGTTTTTATTTAAAGACGTCCTTAGCAGATCATATGGGCGTCTGTCTATTATTATTATATAACTATATTTAGAGTGCTCATTTTAAAAATCTAATGTACACTTACTGCAGCAAAGACCTATATTATATGTAAGTAGATATGCATCATCGCATTTCTCGCCTATGCACGCGGCCTGCGTTATCTTGAATCACAAGATCGCCATTTTTGATACCGAAAGCCTTCATCAATTTTGTCTATCATTAAAGCTTTTTTAATGAATGTTTAATACAAATTTGACTTGCATTAATTTAAAGAAAGATGCATATTCTTTATCATTAAACTCAGGTTCACTATTTACTTATTGATATAACAATCAAAATCACCAAAATTGCACCATGTAACCGTTCAAAGTGCCTTAGCCTGCAGAAAGCAAACATACAAATTTGAAATGCCGATCACATAAGGGCCTTAAAAAGATGTGATAATTTAGTCAATGTGTTCAAGAAGTATATCAAAATAACATAATAACATGAAGATCGATTAAAAGTGATGTAAACATGATTAAAATCCAGTCAACACGTAATTATCAGTTACAATATGGTGGATTATATCAAGTGAAAATAGCGATTTGTTACGTGAAGTAATTCTCGTCCAGTCCACATATCAAAATGAGATTTACTAGATCAGTTAAAGAGCGATGCAAATCTGTGTCTTTGACTAGAGCAAAATGCAGACGACAAAGTGAGTGGAATAGTTAAAAAATATTCTGGCTTTAAGGCTGTAAAGATTCACTGGTGCACCAAATAATAGTGATCAAAGTGAGATGATGTTAACCGTGGTATCCCCATTATCATTATTTGTCTTTGGCAAAAGGAAAAAAAGAACCTTTTTAAATAAGACCAGATCATGCAGTCTTACTGTAAATTATACATTACACAACTATGTTTAACCATTTACTTCACATACTGGTATACAGGCTTAAAAGAGTTTGCAGTGTTGATCCAGATCAGCCTGCACATATATGTGGTCTGATCTGGATCTGCACTGGTCACATCTTGATTAGAAATAAACTAAGAAATGCGAACAGTGTTGATCCGAATCAAATGTGCTCACTGATAATGATCTACTATGTTGGTTCATGCAACAAAGGCGTATCTATGGAGTAAAATGTTAAATCCCATTTTTATGTAAAAACATCAGGATTACATATATATAGATTTAGATTTGTTTAATATTCAATCTTGATATAGAAAATAACAATACAAACAGTAGTTAGAAAAAAAAAAAATTTAATATCACAAAAACAACAGAGAAGTACATGTCATCATATCAGAAATACCTTGCTTATAGCATTGCAGGTTGCCTAGAGAGTCACAGTCCTATTCTTTGAATAATCAAGCTAAAAAACATTGAAAGTACATAGTCTATGAAGTAAATGCACTGGGTTAACCCTTTCCTCCATAGATACACCTTTATTGCTTGGGCGAACAGTTTAGATCCAGATCAGCCAGCACATCCGTACTGTCTGATCAGGATCTAAACTGTTCGCTTTTTGATTCATTAGGTTATTTCTGACCAGAATGCGACCAGTGCAGATCCTGATAAGATGCACACAGATGTGCCGATCTGGATCTACACTGGTCGCACATGCGTAAAAATGCGTATATATGGAGGAAAGAGTTAAACAACTATTGGCAATGACTAGATGATCCCCCAAACTATTTTGAGACAAAATAATGGATGTTAATATTTATGTAATACACGGGTAAACAGCAAAAGAGCAGCCCCGTTTTCTTTATGAGATTAAATTAGATAAATTCAAGTTAAATTAATTATGTGTATCAGCTATGTAGTTTAGTGTCTTTAAAATGTTTTAAAAATGATTCATTAGCTGCTGGTTGCCATTGGATGCAGACTTGCTGTTTGCTGCTTCACTCGCAAATCTGGATCTCTGTATGCCGGCTCAATGGTTGAATTATTTAGTTCTGTGGCTGTTGGATGCTTTGGCGAGGAGACATTACAGGAAAGTGCTGACTGACATGTGAAACACATAAATTTTGCTTGAGACAGAATTCTTGCTTTATTTTTGCTGGCAACTAGGTATCAATGAAAGACTGTGAGGTTTCTGTCCTGCTTGGGAAGTAGTATTCTTCAGAGGACAAGTCTTCAATCAGTAGCTTACATTAAGTAGTTTCTTGCTGGAATATGCCTTGATGTTTGCATAATAATAACACTTTAGACTATTCGACGTACAAGGCTCCACTGGCTGCTGGCTTGTGGAAATATTCTTGACAACTTCATAAAGTTTTAATATTTTATCCAATATCTTCAAGAATGCATTGTTAATTTCAATGTCTTTCACTTTCTCAAGATTCAAACAAAATACTTTCCACATCATAAGTCTGCATAGCGACATTCACTATATATTTTGATAATAATCAAATCTGTTGTACAACACAGTCCATCTAGACAGTTGCAAGATGTTTAGTTGTAATGGATTTCTTTTTGAGTGATGTGTCGAAATAGAAGTTTCCACATCCATTCATAAAACACTACAAGTTCTTTTTCTTGTTGTCCTGAAAAAGAAGTAAGGTGTTTAAAAAGTGAAAAGACAAAGTTGATGCATGAATATATAATTATATTTTGCTGTCTGCTGGAAACAAAAGTTGAAATTTTTGCCTATGCTGTATAATGTATGATAAAACTAGAAATGTGTCCATAGGACACGGATGCCCCCGCTATGCATTGTTTTCAGATACTTAAGTGCAACGATGGGAATAATAGCATTTCAAAGACAGTGATGTTCGAGTAATTATAAGAATATGCATAAACTTGATGATCAAGTAAATTATTTGTATTTGTGGCACTGTTGTCTTCTCATTACGGAAAAGTCTGTGAAGAAGTTGGTGGTAATGCAATGCAATGTCATAGTGAACATTTGTGCCAAGTTATTTTGAAATCCCTTCCTTCATAAAGAAGTTATAGCCCGAACAAGTAAATTCAAGTTTTAGTAACTGTGACCTTGACCTTGGACTTACAGGCATGGGTAATGTACGCAACACACCGCCTTGTCATGGTGAACATTTGTGCCATGTTATTTTGAAAACCCTCCATTCAAAAAACAGTTATAGCCCGGACAAGGAAATTCTATTTTTAGTAACAGTGACCTTGACCTTGGACCTACAGGCATGGACATGGTACACGACTCACCACCTTGTCATGGTGAACATTTCTGCCATGTTATTTTGAAATTACTCTATTCCTAACATAGTTACAACCCTGACAAGAAAATTCTACTTTAGTAACAGTGACCTTGACTTTGGACCTACAGGCATGGGCATGGTACGGGACACACCATCTTGTAATGGTGAACATTTGTGTCAAGTTATTTTGAAATCAATCTATTCCTAACAAAGTTACAGCCCGGACAAGAGAATTTTATTTTTTTTGGTAACAGTGACCTTGACCTACAGGCATGGGCATGGTACGTGATACACCGCCCTGTCATGGTGAACATTTGTGTAAAGTTATTTTGAAGTCCCTCCATTTATAATGAAGTTACAGCCCGGACAAGAAAATTCTTGGACCTTGGACCTTCAGGCTTGGGTATTGTGCAGACACACTGCCTTGTCATAGTGAACATTTGTGCAAAGTTATTTTGAAATCCCTCCATTCATAACAAAGTAACAGCCCGGACAAGAGAATTCTATTTTTAGAAATGGTGACCTTGACCTTTGACCGACAGGCATGGGCATGGTACGCGACACATCGCCCTGTCATGGTGAACATTTGTGCCAAGTTATTTTGAAATCCCTCCATTCATAACAAAGTAACAGCCCGGACAAGAAAATTCTATTTTTAGTAACAGTGACCTTGACTTTCGACCTAAAGGCTTGGGCATGTATATGACATACCGTCTTGTTATGGTGAACATTTGTGCCAAGTTATTTTGAAATCCCTCCATTCCAAACGAAGTTAAGGGCAAAGTGTATATTTTTCTTTACACAAAACAGAACATGTAAGTGAAAAAGGGGCATAATTTGAAAAATATTGGAAGCAGGCTTATGGGTCTTGTTGGTTTTGATGTAGATTTTGATGGTAAACTTATATTTCAAGTTTCAAGGCAGTATCTCAAGTAGTTTTAAAGTTATGGGGAAAATGCATATTTTGCTTAACACAAAATAAAGGAAACAAGATATATTCCTTTTAAAACTAATGTAAATGGAAGTATCAAAGGGCCATAACTTCTGAACGGAACATGTAAGAGCAAAACCCCTCCTTTATGCACAACAACATATCAGGCCAAGCATTGTGGTAAAGTTTTATCAAATTCCCAGCAGAGGTGTAGGAGGAGTTGCGTTCACGAGATACACTCCTATTAAAACTAATGTAAATGGAAGTATCAAAGGGCCAAAACTTCTGAACGGAACATGTAAGAGCGAAACCCCACCTTCATGCACAACAACATATCAGGCCAAGCATTGTGGTCAAGTTTCATTAAATTCCCACCAGTAGTGTAGGAGGAGTTGCGTTCACAAGATATACTCCCATTAAAACTAATGTAAAAGGAAGTATCAAAGGGCCATAACTTCTGAACGGAACATGTAAGAGGAAACCCCACCTTCATGCACAACAACATATCAGGCCAAACATTGTGGTCAAGTTTCATTAAATTCCCACCAGTAGTGTAGGAGAAGTTGCGTTCACGAGAATATCGGACGGACGGATGGTCTTCTATGAATAAATATAACATATCCTCACTATCTGATCTGGATCTACACTTTTCTTAGTCAGAAATTATCTATTGAATCAAAGAGTGAAGTGTAGATCCCGACAAGTAGCACAGCTGTGCTGGTTGTTCTGGATCTACATTGTTCACATATGGATAACAACCTTATTCCATGGACTAGGTAAGCTGGGAATAGCTTAGGTTGTGAGAACAGAGAGAAGTTTCTAGTTTAAGGTGAAGTCGTGGACCTGCTCACTTATTAAATAAGAAACATACAAGAAACTAGAAATGTGTCCATAGGACATGGATGCCCCCGCTATGCATGTTTGTCATGGTGAACATTTATGCAAAGTTATTTGAAAATCCAATAAGTAATAACAAACTCACAGCCCAGACAAGAAAATTCTGGTTTTAGTAATAGTGACCTTGACCTTGGACCTACAGACACGGGAATTGTACACAACACAACGCCTTGTCATAGTGAACATTTGTGCCAAATTATTTTGAAATCACTTTGTTAATAACGAAGTTATAGCCAGTACAAGAAATTTCTATTTTTTGTAACAGTGACCTTGACCTTGGACCTACAGGCATGGGTATTGTACACAACACATTGTCTTGATATAATGAACATTTATACCAAGTTATTTTAAAATCCAATAAGAAATAACAAAGTAACAGAGCAGACAAGATTTTTCCAACAAAATTCTATTTTTAGTAACAGTGACCTTGACCTTGGACCTTAAGGCATGGGTGTTTTACGCGACACACCGCCTTGTCATGGTGAACATTTGTGCCAAGTTATTTTGAAATCCCTCCATTCATAAGGAAGTTACAGCCCGGACAAGAAAATTCTATTTTTAGTAACAGTGACCTTGACCTTGGACCTACAGGCATGGGTATTGTACGCGACACACCGTCTTGATATGGTGAACATTCATACCAAGTTATTTTAAAATCCAATAAAATATAACAAAGTTACAGAGCAGACAAGATTTTTCCAACAAAATTCTATTTTTAGTAACAGTGACCTTGACCTTGGACCTTAAGGCATGGGTGTTGTACGCAACACACCGCCTTGTCATGGTGAACATTTGTGCCAAGTTATTTTGAAATCCCTCCATTCATAAGGAAGTTACAGCCCGGACAAGAAAATTCTATTTTTAGTAACAGTGACCTTGACCTTGGACCAACAGGCATGGGTATTGTACGCGACACACCGCCTTGATATGGTGAACATTCATACCAAGTTATTTTAAAATCCAATAAGAAATAACAAAGTTACAGAGCGGACACGATTTTCGAACATACACACTGACACACACACCCACCCACACACAGCCAGGGTGAACACTATATGCCCTTCCGCCATTACATGGCAGGGGCATAAAAACTTCTGCATTGTCTCTGCATGTATGCAAAAGTCTATAATGGACCTGCGACCGGAATGAAGTGAGAGAGATTGTTGTTGTTGTTTTTCTTAACCAATAAAATTCTATGTAACAAATATGCAAATATAAAACCCCCAAAACCCTAATCAGTCTGATTAGATTAAATTGACACTTAGTTAATCAAATACCTGTCATTATGCAGCCAAGCTGATAAAACCGTAAAAGTTACAAAAGGAAATTTCTTTGTATATTAATAGCAATAAGTTCCACAGATAATTTACATAGTCTGTCAAAAATAAACCAAATACACTGAACAATAATATTGTCAAACAAAGAAGTATGATAAACTTAAATTTTTACCAATAACATATAGAAAATATTTTAAAGACTAAAACTATAAAATTTCTTAACTCTTGAAACTTTTATTATGTAATAATAAGCGGGGTCCACTTAAACGGTGGCAGACCTAAATGCCGCTTTTGGTGATGAAAATGCCATGCGAACATAAGTATTTAATTAAAAATTAAACATGTACCAGTAATTCACATTTTAGGCCATTAAGCATGTGATTTTTTACATTCACTGTTCTGTCATTCTGTTTAACCCTTTCCTCCATAGACACACCTTTATTGCGTGGGTGAACAGTGCAGATCCGGATCAGCCGGCACATCCATGCCATCTGACCAGGATCTGCACTGTTGGCTTTAAGATACGTTAGGTTATTTCTGACCAAAATGCGACCAGTGCAGATCCTGATCAGACTGCATAGATGTGCCGGCTGATCTAGATCTATACAGGTGGTTCATGCGTAAAAATGTGTAAAGATGGAGGAATGGGTTAAATCATATACATTTATTTCCTATTATCGGTTTATTTTTAAAATTAAATAATTATGCATAAGGTCATGAATGTGAAGCATTTTATTATGTTTTAAGCACTTATTTATCTATGATGCAGTAGTCACAACAATTACTTTTACTCTTTTAGTAACATTTAATAATGCCATAATGATGCTTTTTTCACAAGGATGTTACAAAAAATCAATTGTTCTTTTGAAATAATGTTTTATCTTTAGATATCTGCTTTTTGAAGTTTTTTACAATTAAATTGAATCATTAGAAAATAATATAATTTTTAATTTGTTTTCAACTTTCCTCTGGCTTGAAAAAAACACAGCTTGCACTTATTACAGTTCAGAAAATTAAATAAATTAATAGTCTCTTACTACACTGATAGCATGAAATAGTATAATTAATCCCAAGTCAGTTTCTTAAAACAACACTAAATTAGCACATCTTTAATCTCTCACAAAGTAAACTACTTATCTTCAAAAGGATATTTATGACACCCCCTGCTGACCTACTGATAAGATCAGTGTCTTGCTGATTAGATTATGTAACATGGTCATAAAACACAAGTATCTTTAAGTAATAAGCACTATGTGAAAAAAGAACAGTGACTGGTAAAAAATAATTGGATGGGAGTGTTTAAACTAGGTATATTATCATCCCAAACAATGAATAAAGTTCAAAAAATAGTTTAGTTATGAACTTAAATCAGACACTATTTCATGATTTAATATATTTGTTGTACTTAAATTTTCAGTTAAATTACAACACTGATTTTTGTTTTCAGTCCCCAAGTCTTAGATTCTGACCAATTTTATTTACAACACATGGACACTTATTTAAATAGCACATTAAATCCCCAATAATAATAATATGAGACCCTAATGACTAAAATTAATAAGCTGAAAAGAAAATCTGAATAACTAATAAGTGTAACACAGCTTTAAATTGAAAACCACTACATGAACTTCTGAGTCTTGTGGTAAATTTAATTAATCATGGTACAGCATATTATCCTCTGGGTGCGGGTTTGCTCCCAGGAAAGGACAATATCATTCAGAATCCATTTTTGTTGTTGTTGTTGTTTTTTAGGGGGGGGGATTATTTACAGTACAAGAAACAAGTCTAAACTTCCCCTAAATCTCCAGGATTTCTTATCCATGAAATTATAATATCATGCTTGACCCCAGGAATCATTCATTTGCCCAGTGATGCTTTAATGGCCTGTATCAAATTACAAAGTAAGGTGTACTTAGTCAGTTTGGAGAATTTATATAAAAGAAATCATTGAAAGAAATCAGATGGGATATTTAGGATTATTTTAACCATTTCTTCCATATATTATTACCTTTATTGCGTGGGCAAACAGTGTAGATCCAGATCAGCCGACACATCCTTACCACCTGAACAGGATCTACGCAGTTTGCTTTTTTATTTGTTCAGTTATTTCTGACCAAAATGTGACCAGTGCAGATCCTGATCAGCCTGTACATTCACACAGTCTAAAAATGCCTATATATGGAGGAAAGCAATTATTCTATATTAAAGTGAAACAATCAGGCATATATGACTTAAACACTATAAAACTGTTTACATACCGGTAAATAGATTATTGTTTTAAACATTATCAAAATCCTTGTTGGCGTTTCAATGACATTTTCAGCTGTGACATATTCTGAAAAAAAAACAACACAGAAACATAAGAAATGTTCAAGATGATTTCAGTTTTATCATAAATAGATTTTTAGGGTAAGTCCTGACACTGCGTTTAACTTTGTCATTTTGCATTAGAAAAACCCAACATTATTTTACAGATACTTCACCTCTAAATTTGCTGCAAAATTAACTATTAAAATGTGTACTTAAATTTTGCACATACTGTGAAATATTAACTATTTCTTTTTTATTTGTTTCACTGAAAAAAATCTGCCCCCCCCCCCACCCCGATACCTGAAATCAACAAAGGATTCCCATGTGTTTTGCACCCACCAAAAAGTGCCTTACTTTTGATTTATGTTACTTTTTATTTACAGTGAAAATGCACTTGTCAGTCCATGTCTCAAAAAAAGTTCAAACATGAGCTTAAACATTCTAAATTCTTGGTAACAAAGCAGCATTGAGCTTCAGAGAGGTTAAGGAACTTGAAACTTTTCAATAAATTACTTCAATTCAAATTTGCTGTACTGCAAGCAATTTCTAATAGAATACTGTGATTGTATAATTATTTTTAGGGTACTAATTTTCCCAGATTTCATTGACATGTTATCAACAGGTAAATGTAACCATTTATTCTATGGGATATAGCCATTATCACATATATTAGGTGAACATTCTAGATACTTATATCCGTCAGATGGCAATTAGCTTAATTTGTATTAAATTAATTATTAAATTGTTGCCATTTTTGCATATATTGGTGGTTAAAAAAAAAAAAAAAAAAAAAAGACCTACCGACCCAAAATTTTTAGAGACCTGTGACTGGAAACATCTTTCTTATCTTTCCGATGACATAAGAAACTAAACATAAGTCCATAATTAGCAGAGAAAATCCAAATTTATTATCAAAATACACTGAGGTTTTCACATTCTTGTCTGCTGAATCTGCTCTATTCCAGAAATAGAAGAAATGAGGTTACTTGTTTTGATTGTCAACATTCTATTTACATGATTTTTATTTAAATCACACCGTATGTACAAAAAAAACATACCGACGTTTTGCTAACATTCAAGTTTTCGCCAATTTTAACATTTTTTGAACCTGGCTAATGCACAGTCAACTCGTTTTTTTTTTAAATAATCCTGGCTTACCGGTAATCGAAATAGAAAAGATTCATAGCGAAAACTTCCATAAAATTTGACAATAAACTTGGATATTCTCTACTAATAGAGAAATTCATGTTTTCTTACTGGTTTCATAGGAAAGATTAATAATCAACATTTGATTGGTAAGTTATGATTTTGTCTTCAAAATCGATGTGCAACTGGGATTATGCATTTTTTTGTGATCTGTTTTTCTTGTTATCTTTACAGTATCCTGGTGTCACGTATTTTGACGCAATTAAGCTTTTAATCCAAAACAACTTTTTAAATTGAATGTTCATTTTGAACTAAACATTAATATCATGAAAATATATCCTTCCTTATTTGAATAAAACTGCAATTATGAAAAAATATCAAGAATTTTTTTGTAGAGCAAGAAACAAACATGACAACCCTAAAATGATAACTTTGGTCCTCACCCACGTATTTTGACGCATGTAATATAACCACATTTCTAATTAGTTAAAAGTAAGTTTACACACTCTCTTGCATCTGGCACAACAAAAGAACATGAATGGTGCTATTTTAATCATCTAGAATAAGTTTTTGAAAATAGTTTTATGGTAAAAAATTGTAAAACGGAATTTTATTAAAGATTCTGCATCTAGTCTGCTTTAAGTGCAAAAAGACATCACTCTCGGATGACTGGCTGTATCTTTCCTGTTTTTCATGACTAATTATATCTCCTGGGGTAGTGTCCTTTGCAGTTTTAATATTTTGATATTGTAGAGTGAAAAATAACAATGATGATAAATTACAAAAGAAGGTAAAAATGTATGGAAACAATATAACATGTAAGGGATTTACAACAAGGACAAATTTTAGTACAACATTATATTGCACTCATGCCCATCACATGGATGATGCTAGAATTGTCATTTGTTGCAAACAAGAGGAAAATTTGTTTAAAATTGTGTAAAATGGTACCAATATTAAGGATTTATTCAACAAGAGAAAAAGTATTAAGTAATTCGTGTTATTTTTACTATATCATAAAACAATGATGTTTTATTGGCCTCAGTTTGCATAATTTACACACTTTAATTTATTAAATGTTCAGATGAATGTTAACTGATCATTTTGCAGCAAAATTACATCATTAGGAAATCACATATTTAGAAGCGAGTTGAAAACAAACAATGCGTCAAAATATATGGTGCGTCAAAATATGTGGTGTGACGATAGTTATTTAGGACAACGAGCAATTTGTTGTTGTTGTTTTTTTCGGAAATTTTGTGTTCTGGGTGATTGTAGTTCCATCTAATAATACAAATAGCCCATTTATTAGATGAAATTAACCAAATCTGACATACTGGCAAAAAAAGAACCTCTAATCAGGTGCCTGTGCAACCGGCCAGTTGAACACACGATTGCGAAATCTAATTACAATAATCAAAACTTCCAATTATCCGGCATGACAGCAACCGTTTATACCGTTTTCCAAGTTTTTGACTGTCTTTTAATTGTAAAATACAACATATATACTCACCATCAGGTTTGATTTATCGCCGATCATCAAAATATTCTACACACGTTTTCTGCATGTAGAGCATGAGTAAAACCCAGATCAGCGTACACCACTGTACTCAGTACAGTATATAAAACACAGAAGACGGTCCAAGACAAGGGTCTATTTTTAAGCCCTTTAAAATATTAAGGAAATGTTTATGATGGTTAATTTCTTCGAATCAGAACTATTTCAAAAGGAAAATTAAATTATTTGACTATGAACCACAAGGGTTTATATTTAAGCGGCCATTTAATATACTTTATTACCGGTAATTTCTTTTCATCAGAATTATTTCAAGGGAGAATAAAATTCCTAGGCTATGAACCGCTTTAGTTATACATTGTTTTCGTGATCTGGTTTATATAAATTTCACCGTACAGGGTTAGATGTACAAGGTGCGTGTGTGGTGCATAATAGCGACACTGTTATCTCAACCTCGTTACAATCCGTCTGCGATTTGATTGGTCACACGGTTCACGGTTAAACCGCTCTGTGATTTGATTGGTCACACGGTTCGAACCGTGAAGCGCTAAAGCGTGCATCGTGAAACGTAAACCGCTTAGCGTGTACCGTGAAGCGTTTTGCGTGCGTGTCACGCCGATCAAAACCGATTTTACACGGAACCGAATCGCAGGCTTAGCTGTATATACTACATATAGTTGGAATATACTTATCTTACAGACAAACTTAAACTGCTCTTTAGCGGAAGGTAACTAGAATGTCGGTGATTGTTTTTACAGTGCTTAATTGTGAAACCTACTTCGTGAAAGTTGTAACCCTTTTATATTTTTTCAAGGTCAAGCGGTTAAAACACTTACTATTTAAGACTTCAACACTATTATTCATCTAGATAATAGCTGGTGTAAATAAAGTTTTCATATTGTTCCGCTTCGCCTTACCGCGGCTTGACGCATTGTTTGATGAAAGTCGTAGGTTAGACTCACCGCTGTGGTTTCGACATCTGTCAGCATCTGAATCATCCAAATGTGAGGATGCTTTTCAGAAAGTCAGTGGTTCAAACCATATTTTCGTTTCTGTCTAAAATGAAGAGGTACAATGGATCTTTATCTACCATAAAATGTGGAAGTCTACACCATATTCAACACTCTTGGGCGGTGAAGTGCAAAGCAATCATATTAAACAGCTAAAACAAGGCTTAAGATATGCAGCGTAGGTTTACTTATACCGGCTTATTCAAAGACAATCAAAAACATAGTGTAGGATTATGAGTTGTTATGTATGTTTGTGTTTAAAACAAAATCGCCATTAACTTTTATTGGGAGAATTTATTCAAATTGCCTGCAGCTGTTGTTTATTCTGAAAAGTTGACAACAAACAACACCACATTACGAGTTATGTTTTACAATATAACACTGTAAAAATAATGTATGTGAAAAATGAACATGGTTGTTTTTCATAACTATTCAAAGATAACTTACCTAATACTTAGAGATTTTCATAAGCACAATTTACTTATACATACATGTTAAACATTAATATGAACGCATCCAAAACATTTCGTTTGTACATGTATATTAAAATGTATTGAAAGAAGCTGTCGGAATCTTTTCAGGAAACCGTTATCACAGAGTATTACTTGCTGTAATACACTGCAAAAAAGAAAGATTGCTTCCGTCTGCACCATCAAAGGCAGAACTTAAAGACGAAAAAGATTTTGGAGTTATCCCAGAAGTTGTGGACTTTGCTTTCGACAAAGACGAGCCGAACGGAGGAATTGAATGTGAATTTAACACGCGGGCGTTTGAAATGATTGAACATTTGGTTGAAAGTGAAAGGCTTGTGTCCATGCCAGCTGATGCAAGTAGTGGAAGTAGCAACAAAAAGAAAAAGACTGCAGAATAAATGGTTGATAACTACAGTGTAATTGTATACAACAATATGAAAATCGACATGTTACCAGTTACGTAGCATTTTCACTCGATTTATGCATATAATTTACAATAACATGTATGCACTAACATACTGTCTGTTGTTTAAGTTTGATTTTAATTGTAGGAACATACTAGCTTTGACTGCAATCCTAAACGGACATTAACTCGCATTATTAAGTTACATAAAAAAGTTGTTTCATTGATTATTTGTCAAGACTATCTTATGACGAATAAATTAGATTATGTCAAATTAAAAAAGAAAACAATAAATAAGATTCGTTCAGTTTGATACGAAATAAATATATCACGTTTTTTATAAATGTTGTATTTTATCCTTCCGACATTAAATGAATCTTTTTGATATCAAATAACCAACACATCTATGTTAACAGCTTAATGTTGCTGCATTAAATAAACCACTATCCGTTTACGTTTAATTCAGTTAATTTAATATTTACATGTATAAGAAATGGTAAAAAGGACAAACATGGCGATATTTGGCGATACCCGTTTGACACTTGAAAGAACTAATTTTTATACAGCAATTCCAATCCACGATTTACTGGGACAACCTTCGTACATGCAATTTGATTGTGTAATCTACTGACGAGTTTCGTTGTTGTTAGAACATTTACGAACATGTTTTCACATATATTTACAGCTTGCTCTTGGCTCGTTTATACTACACCGAGGATATACTTGCTGGTTTTAATTTTGTCTTAGGCATTCTTTGTGATCTGCAGGATTTATATTCTCAGACACCCTGTCAAAATTATATCATTTAAAGTTCAGCCCATTGTTTACTTTTTAAGGGCTTTAATCCCATTTGTTTCATCAGGAGCAAATACGCCGCTGTGAATGGTGTTAATCTGAAAATACCGATTTCAAGGTTCTAGGTTCGCCACCATATGCATATCTTCGTTTGAGATAGATCAAACATGTACTGCTTACTGGTATAAATATTGAGCTGCGCTAAACCTTGGGCTAGGCGGCTTACATGTAGATGGTAATATGCATTTATTGACTTCTGCCCAGGCTTCAGTCCATGTATTTTTATTGATTTAACATTTATATGAAAATTCTAAATTCAAAATTGTAATGTGATTCTGGCCTCCGGCCCATACACAAGTTTTCAGAAACAGTATTGTGAGAATGATCCAGTATTAACAATAAGATCATCAAGCAAACCGAGCCTGCAATATGTTCATATTTGTAGTGATTGGTTGCTTGCAAAGTTTCCCTTAAAGTTTACTCTATTTGTTAAATTGATAATGATACAAGTTTAATTGAAAAAATATAATTAAGAGTATCGCGATTAGTGTCTCGACTTACACTTTACTCCAGCGTTTCGGTGACCACAACCTTGACATTCGAAATCATACTGAAGATGTAGCCAAATCAATGAAGCAGATAGTTGCTCTTTCCTACTCTTCTACGACCGTATTACTAAATAGTTTTATACAACAAAACAATCGTCACTGTTGAAGACCAGGAAATATGAAGTTTACTTAATGAATTTACAAGTCCATTGTTTCCGTTGAAAAAAAAACGAGACTGTCGTTTACAATTATTTTAATACTACTAAAATATATGATAAAAGAGACGATTTTAATTTTAATAAAGTTACTGTTTCGTTTCTAGACGGCGATGTTATTCGTGCACAATCTTACGGAGTTTATATCTCTCAGCATGTTCGCTTTTCTAGAGCTTGCAATGATGTTAATTAATTCAAGGAAAGTAATCTTTGCATAACAGAAAACTATTAAAACAAGGTTATCGGTATCATAAATTAAGGCAAACCTTTTGCAAATTTATCGCCGATATCAAAATTTAATTAAAAAAAAAAAACAAGTGTAGTTTAAAATCACTACTGCAACCAGGTTTTTTACAGCCAGTTTGTATGGGCATTTTATTTATAAACTTCAGAAAATAAAAGGCAATATTAGTTTTCCCCGGTTAAAAACCATCTGTAAATTCAAAAAGAAAGTTTACTAATTAAACATTTTATTCTACAGCGCTCTACAGGCCCTGTGATTAACCCATCTACAGTTGATCACTATGCTAACCTCTTTGGTTGCACGACGGTGGAATATGTTTGGGAGTTTATGAAGGTTTATGGGGGAAATCTTTTCTTTAAAGAGCCTAAAACGCTCGATTTGTTTCCTTTATCTCTGTCATCGTGTTCTTGTTCATTTGACACAAAGGGGTCTGGTCTCGGTAAGATCATCGAGCACTCGCCCATTTGGCTTTGTAATGCTATAAGCGTCTTGTGTTTTATATGTTTGTGTGCTTTTTCGTGCACTATTGTTAAGCTGATGGGTGAGTTGGAGTCATTTCACTAAGACAATTTAGTTTAAATAATATTTATTTACCATATAGCATGTTACAAGTACATAAACGTATACAGTCACAATTAGGTACTTGTTGGTTTATAACCTGTTGGGGGCAATTGTGAAGTTGGTACACCCTAGAACCTGGTTTGAACCCCCAGTGGCAATTTGTTTTGCCACTGACCGTTCTAAGGCGGTATCCCCAAAGGTTCTGTTGTTCGTTAATTGTTTGCGGCGTCCTATTTGAATTGACATACCAATATCAATCGTGCTCTCTCTCTCTCTCTCTCTCTCTCTCTCTCTCTCTCTCTCTCTCTCTCTCTCTCTCTCTCTCGTTTTTGCTGCGTAGGAGGCTGTGGGTTGTGAGTGTGGCGATTCATGATATGCATATTTTACTTGTTTTAAGATAAAAGTGTGTTACCTAGACACACGTTAAGAGGTTTAATGAGTCACAAGCCATAAAGTAAAAGTATGTGTTACCCAGACACAAGATAAGAGGTTGAGGTGAGAAACAAGACATAAAAAAGGATGTGTTAATGCGGTAACGGGTTATTGTATAACTGATAACAGTACTGACTATATGTATAAGGAGACATAAAGGAAAAGTATGTGTAACCTGAACACAAGATGATATGCAGAGATGCTAACCAGACATGGGGTAAAAGTCTGTGTTACCTAGATACATGGTAAAAGGTAAGGGTGAGACACAATAAATAAAGTAAACTATATCTTATCCAAACACAACAAAAGAGGTTGGGGTGATTAACAAGACATAAAAGAAAAGTGTGTGTTACCTAAACTCAATATGAGAGGCTGAGCTGATAATTATTTCAAAAAAGACACAACAAAACCGAATGATTCGCATGCACACACACAGTCATCTGTAGAGAGTAAATTAAAATAGGTTTTGGGTTACAAATAATTTCATTTTAAAACAAAAACCACAAATATTTAACGAATTAAGAACCCGAAGGATTTTACCTTTAAACTGTCAGTGACAACACAATTCGTTACTGTTATAGAGTGAACCAAGCTCACAATTGCCAAAAACAAGTTCGCTCCCAGCTAGAGGCACTATCATTTTACATAAACAAGCAAATATAAGTTGTCTAGCATCATTAGCTTCGACCCACCCAACAAAGCGACAATGGTGCATGCTAAAGCAGAAGATTTAAAATATAAGAAACAAATATAAGAAATCACTGTCAAGCAAAAAGTGGTTAATCAATGATCTTACTGATATTAGAGCCGCCAGCATCAAGTTAGCAAGAACATGATGAAAGGAATAGATTGAGCCTCTTGGTTCTTTTAGCTTTTTTAAAGCCTTAATAAACTGTTTTGCTAGTAAGATAACGCTTTAGATATCTTTAAAATAGTTACGAGCTCTCGACAAAAAAAAACAGCTTCGAAAAAAAACCCCGTAAGATGTTGCATGTAGAAACTCAGTATCTATAATCTTTTTTTGCATTGTTTTAACTTTACGGTCACTGTCTTAAATGATGGTATAATGTTGTTTACGTAAACAGGTATCTTGTTAACAATTATATCGATATTATATTAGAATTTATTTGAATAAAGATAAAACCCATATGTAAATGAGATAAAACTATAACTTTAAAAGAAGAACCATGGTCTTCCAAGCGTAGCTGTCAATTCAATCATGAAACGATAGAAAAATGAAGTTTATGGCACAAATATATGATAACATTTATCACATAATATTACATTTCGCATTTACCTTTAGTATTTCTTAAAGTGGTACCTTAGTTCATTTTCAACTTACAAACCTTTTGAGTTTATTTCGTACGGGCATTTGTGAGCATTTCTTAAATACTTCATGCATGTATAGAAAGAAGTATAAATAAAGGTCCTGAGTGGAAATGTAAGTTCTGACTGTAAAAATATTACTTACTTGGTATAGTAATGTATAGATATGTTCTACTCATGTATGTATGCTTGTTTTTATCTATAATATAAAAACATACACAATGATAAGATATAACCGTAAATCATCCCTTACGCTAAGCCTCTTGTACTTATTATAAGGGAACGATTCAAATTGTGCCACATCAAAGTAAGCAAAAAGTAAAATTAACAAAAGTATCTAGGTTAATTGTAAATAAACGTCTTTTTCGCAAATGATATATTGTATGTTCCCTTTTCATCTAGTTCAATATCACAGTAGCGTTGTTTGTGCCGTGTACAATTACAGTACACACACACTTAATAAAATGGTTATTTAATAAACACAACTTTTTATGTCACAGAGGCACGTTTGTCAATTATTTAACAACTCATTCTTTATTTTAAGGTACATAGTACGTAAAAGATGAAAAGGAAATTTTGAAAGCCACCGAAATCGACAAATATGAAGATATTGCTCAGTTTGATTGAGACTGTTCAAGAGCAGTAATGGAAATGCATATTACTTCCCACGCCGCAATATTTAGACCAATAAACAGTACAATTTTGACCCATCCTAAACGATGATATTCACATGGTGCTTATCAGATTTTATTGAACATTTTGTATAAACAGGGAAGTAACTTTTGTGTTGATGTGTCAATATATCTTAACGAATTACCCTTCTTATATTACAGCAGAAACTAGAAATCCATTTATTTGATTCATGGTAATAATGAATAGTTTTAAAACTTTAATGATCATTAGAAGACGAAGGTGATGTTTATAATGACATATTCTATCGTATGAATGCCTTTAAAACTATTCTTAGATATATGTTTAAATATTTAATGATTTTTTTCTTCTTCATGGTATAAAACATAAGGTCAAACTATAAAGGGTACATTTGATGCCGTCAAAATAACAAATAAAACTCATATTTAGTTCTTTTGGGTAATTATTGTCTTTAAGGCATCTAGGTCTTCGCGAAGAAGCGCCGAGATTGCTTACCAATATAAGGACATGGTGTCCAAAGAAAACTTGTATCAGTTGTGACATATGGTACGTGAATCGTGTAATTGGGGAATGATAACTTACATTACATTGTAATATCTATTCTTATGTTGCCGACGTCTTATTTATCAACAAATATCGTTCCGACTCATGTTATCTTTTTCCTAAAGAAACAATACGATCTATTTTGTTATTTGTACATATTTGAATTTAGCTTTCTTTTATTTATTCCATTTCAAAAAGTTTGATATAAATATTTATATTTTAATTTTATTTTTAATAAAGTAAAATAATTTTATGATTTAATTATTTTCTTTTGTGTAAATTATACTACATGCAAATGAATCCTGTCAATCAGTTAAAAGTAGACACTACAAACAATTAACAAAAATGAGAACCCGAGGGTTATCGCCTTGGAAAGGTCAGTGGCAAAAAGGCAGCACATGTATGAAACATGCTATATCTAAAACGAACGATAACAATGATATTAAAGTTGTTTGAAAATGTATATACTGGTATATGTATCAGTTTTAACCTTTATAATTCACAGAAACACCGTTTTCTCACAACCAGTGGGCAATATTAACAAAACATAGTTAAAACACAAGAACATCGGTAGGAAATCTTTTAAACCGTAAGTTTGCTAAGAGAAAAGCCTAACCACATTATAGGAGAAAACAACAGTTATGTATAGTGTACATTGTCTTCAAGCCATATTACAAATGTAGCACCTGCCTAGATAGCTATCCAATGCAAGGACATGTGCCCCAAGAACAATATATAAAAAGCGACATATGGTAAACCAACGTGTTTGAAGGAAATAAGATATGTTAATTGTTTTGCCACTGACCGGTCCAAGGCGGTAACCCCTCGGGTTCTCAATTTCGTTAATTATTTGTGGCGTCCGTTTTGAAACTGATAATTGTAATACCATGCTCTTTTTTCTACTCTACCTGTTGGCTCTGTGGGGAGACCGTGTCTGCTGAATGTGGCTATTCCTGATATGCATTTTACACTTCTTAAGGAGTAGAAATTGTACGCAATAACTGGAAAAGACATGTTACAATTATATTGTTGGTTTATTCATCTCCTTCTGTGTTATCGCCCAATAAAATAATAATAATGCATGTGTACATTTTATGAAGTGTTAAAACAAACTATAATTATTGTATTTTGCGAACATACTTGTGTTAAAATGTAAGAGCAAAAAGCTATGTTTATTCGATGCATTTCAAGAATTTCTTTGTTAAATTGTGTTCCTGTCCTAATAAAGCATGACACAGCACAATTGTATAATTGAAAATATTATTCGTTTGCAGAGGTTTTATTTTTTGGCTATATAAAAATGTGCATTTATTCACATTTGTTCAAATTTCCAACAATAAACATACACTTGAATCTTTAGTTATTCGTTACTAATGAAAATGTCTATGTTGAAACTAATCATTGTAACCATGCTCTCTTCTCCTCTCAACTTTTTGGCTGTGTGTGTGGGGGGTGGGGGAGAGAGAGACTGTGCTGCTTGATTTGGCCATACCTCATAATTATGCACATTTCAAGTTTGTTTCCAAATTTACAAAGTTCAGTTCATATCCATTTAGATCATACTTCGCAAAGCACATTTTTTCCATATTTCGTATGGCGTTTTCATGACTTCAAAGACGTAATTTTATACATTTGTTCGTGTAAAATAATAAAACAAGACACTGATTTGTATTAGGACATATTATATTTTAATAAAAAATAACTTTTAAATTTGGTTCCAGTTAAAAGAAGTATTTGTCATGTGGTTAAAAAATGAAGATATTTCCCTTTTTACCGTCCGATGAAAAAGAGATTTAATACATGTACATGTAATTTACGCCCTAGCCAAATATATTTCGATATAATTAAGGGTGAGGGATATGAAGGATTGTTATTTTTGTTTCAGTGACATATCATGATTTTTTTAACGAGTGAACATTGAAATCTGATATTTTATGAGTGGCTACTACTGTAGTATCATTGTACGCCATTCACGAAAAACTCAGTTTTTTAAGTCTTCAATCGTGAAATTATTACTTCACTGGATATTTTTTTATTTTAAGTTTTGTTGTCAGCAAATCTGAAAAAAAGACAGAAACAATAGGTAGAAATGATAGTTCACAGTTTCATATTACAGAAAGTAGTGTTAATTTCTCTGAGATAATTCAATAATTCACAGGTAAACATAAAAACAAAAAACAAAAAAACTTGCATTCAGATATTCATTTTAACCAATATTGCTTAATGGAGAAACATCCCCCCTGGCAATTTGTGTATTAACTTAATTCGTGATTTATCATACACACTCTGCTTTGAAGTCTCCAGGGAAAACAATACGTGTCCTGAAACATAGTTTTCTTCTGCTGAAAGAGATGTCTCTTAATTAGCTACAAAGAGCAAAGAGATTATTGTCGCCAGTTTAAAATACGTTCGGGAAAGTTATTAAATGATAATTCCCACATGAATTTTCTCAATGTCTTTTGAAAACCGTCAGGATTATTTTTAGATTTGGTGTGCTTTAATTTCTCTATTTGGATATTGTTCAATCATCCCCAAGGATATACTTCCTGCTGTTTAAATGAATTTTGCCTTTGGCGTTGTCTGTGATTTGCAGGATTTATATTCTAAGATCCCCTATCAAAGTTCAGTTCTATTTAGTTACGCCCGTTGCTTTCTTGTTAAGGGCAAACCCATTATTTTATCTGGGAACCATACGCCGCTGAGCATGAAATGGTATTAATCTGAAAATACCGCATTGAATGTTCCGTGTTCACCGCCATATGATTATCATCTTTTGGGTTGGATCAAAATTGAACTGGTGTAAATATTGAGTTGCGCTCAACTCGGGGCTAGGCAGCGTGGGCAGATATAAGCATTTCCATTACTGCCCATGAACAGGCTCAATCAAACTGAACCTGCAATATTTGAATTTGTCGTGGTCGAGGGTCTTCAAAGTTCCCTTTTATCTATTTCAATATCACAGTAGCGTTGTTTGTGCCGTGTGGCGGCTGTAAAAAGTCTCCCAGTACATTCAATCCTCCGATGAACATGGAATGTTATTAATCTGAAAATACCGCATTAAAGGTTCCATGTTCATCGCCATATGCATACCATCGTTTGGGATGGATCAAAATTGCACAGGTGTAAATAATGAGTTGCGCTCAACTCGGGGCTAGGCGGCTTGTGCAGTTATAAGCATTTCCATTACTGCCCATGAACAGACTTAATCAAACCGATCCTGCAATATTTTTATTTGTCGTGGTCGAGGGTCTTCAAAGTTCCCTTTTTATCTATTTCAATATCACAGTAGCGTTGTTTGTGCCGTGTGGCGGCTGTAAAAAGTCTCACACTACATTCATTCAGTGCTGTTATCAGTTACGTCCTTTGAAGGTCGTCGATTACGATATTTATGTACAATGTGAATTAGTACTTCTGAATATCCTTCTTTGTTTATAATATTTCGGCCGGTTTAAAGACGGGTGGTTTCAATATCCCAGTTAATATATATTAATATAAATTTGAATATTGTTCAATCACCCCCAAGGATATACTTCCTGCTTTTTAAATTTTGCCTTTGGGGTTGTCTGTGATATGCAGGATTTATACGCCGCTGATCATGGAATGGTATTAATCTGAAAATACCGCATTGAAGGTTCCATGTTTACCGTCATATGCATACCATCGTTTGGGATGGATCAACATTGTACTGTTTATTGGTGTTAATAATGCGGCGGCGTTGGCAGTAATAAGCATATCCATTACTGCCCATGACAGGTTCAATCAGACCGACCCTGCAATATTTTCATCTTTGTCGTGGTCGATGGTCTACAAAGTTCCCTTTAAATTTATTTCTAAGAGAATCTCAGGACATATATTTAACGAAGCAAATACTAGATTTATTATGATAAAAGCATATTGAAATCTACAAGCAAAAGAAAACAGTTTTAAATTAACAATCTTGGTTATTTGGAATTATTTCACAATGACAACTTGTGAAATGAGAACCTGTTGGGACAGGTGTGAGGTTGGTGCACCCTAGAACCTAGTTTAAGGTGGAACGCGCCTCAATTATTTTTTCGAGTTTCCTCACGAAATTTCGCATACATATAATTGAGCATATGCTTGATTTGGATGTGTGCTTACTTTTTTAGTATCCTTAGCCGTTTCGAAACTACAAGCCTTCAAAGTATGCCACTAACGTCACTTTTGAGACGTCTGTCAATTTTACCGCGTTCAAGCAACAAAAGCTGATATTTCAGTCAATTTTGCGTCTATTGCTACGAAATTGCATCACCTTGTTAGCCTTACAAATTACTTCATGTACATATAATTTTCTTATCCGTGGCTCATGTTACATAAGTAGATAGAGGGGTAGAATAAATTGATATTGAGCGAAAACGAAGCTGGTAAGGTATACCTTTCTTGATATCAAAAGTTTTGTTGTAAAAATTTCAATCAATAGAGTTGAAAAAATTAAAATTTAAATTTGCAGATTTTTTTATAATAAACGAAAACCGCGATTTTTTAAGCAAAACGCGACGCCATTTTGTCTCTGAAAACGGACGTTAAAGACGAATTAAATTTGTAAAACGTGAGCCACAGATAAGAAAATTATATGTACATGAAGTAATTTGTAAGACGGACTAGGTGATGAAATTTCGTAGCTATCAACGCAAAATTGACTGAAATATCGGCTTTTGTTGCTTGAACGCAGGAAAATTGACAGACGTCTCAAAAGTGACGTTAGTGGCAAACTTTGAAGGCTTGTAGTTTCGAAACGGCTAAGAATACTAAAAAAGTAAGCACACATCCAAATCAGGAAAATGCTCAATAATATGTATGCGAAATTTCGTGAGGAAACTCGAAAACAAATTTTGAGGCGCGTTCCACCTTAAACCCCACCCCCAGTGGCAAATGGAATTGCCACTGACCGTTTTAATTTGGGTAACCCATCGGGTTCTCTCACTTTCGTTAATTGTTTGTGGTGTCCATTTTGAAACTGATTATTGTAATACCATTGCTCTCTTTTCCTCTCTACTCTTTGGCTTTGTGGGGAGGCTGTCTGTTGGATGTCGCCATTTCTGATATATATTACACTGTTTTAATAAGTTTACCTTTAACCAATGGAAAAAAGAGATGTTGATGGATGATTCTTTATGGTTTAACATACTTTTTAATAACCTTTTCCATTTATTATCTTTAGTTCACAACGCTAAATTAACATTTCATGATGGCGGAACACTTTAAACTGTATACCTTGTCAGAATGTTATGCCTGCGGAACAAATGGTTAAGAAGTTTTCTAACTAAATTTTCACATTGTAGAAACTGACAGCCCTTTCAATTGTTCCGCCAGCGGAACACTTAAAATTTATACTTTGTCAGAAATATTATGCCGGCGGAACAAATAGTTAGGACTGTTTATATCTTATAATTATCACATTGTAAAACCTAACAGCCCTATGAATAGTTCCGCCAGCGGAACATTTTAAGCTGTGTTCATTGTCAGAAATGTTATGTTGGCGGAACAAATGGTAAGGACTGTTACTATCTTTAAATATTTCAATGTAAAACCTAACAACCCTATCAATTGCTCTGCGGGTGGAACATTTAAAATTGTTATGCCGGCGGAAACAAATGGTAGGGACTGTTTATATCTTCACATTTTCACATTGTAAAACCTTACAGCCCTATCCTAAGTTCCACCAGCAGAACATTTTAAGCTATGTTTATTGTCAGCCTTGTTATGTTGGGGGAACAAATGGTTATGACTGTTTCTGTTTTTGTACTGTAAAACCAAACGACACTTTCAGTTGTTCATCCAGCAGAAGAAGTTCTAACTGTATACCCGCACAATATTATGCCGGTGGAACTTTTGTGTAGTATTTATTTCATAAGATTTACAATCTGTATAAATATTTGTGTATTAAATGCATCTTTTCACTGATACAATATTTTTGTTTCTTCATTTGTTGTGGTGAAATAGAAACAAAGCAGTCATATAAAACACTAGAAACGGGCCTTAAAGGCAATGATTAGACATTCCTTTTTTAAATAAGATGGTGTTTACCTTTAAGTTAGTTTCTTGTGGTTTAATCGTCTTCAGTTTACAAGCTCAAATTCCAGGGAATTAATATCATTTAACAATATATTTTTGAATTTGTTTAATACGCCGATAATATTTAATAAAGCACATTTCATAAAATTACGTTATAGCGAAAAACTGTTATTAACGTTTATCTCATATAACTTCCATTCTTACATTTCTGATGACTTAGTGTTTGCTCTTTGTAATAATTTAAACATAGTATATTGGATCATTTAAACATCCAGCTTGATCATATATGCAAGTTTGAAAGAAATCCGCCTGCTAGTAAATGAGGACTTGATGTCACAAGACTTCATTATAAAAAATTAACAAAAGGCCATAACTCTGGTAAAATGGTCACAGGAAAAACTTATCTTTACGATCATCTACACATCCAGCTTGATCATCTGTGATAGTTTTAAAAAAATCCGCCTGATAGTTAATGAG
The DNA here is from genome assembly GCA_038501625.1 of Corbicula japonica. Classification (NCBI taxonomy): domain Eukaryota; kingdom Metazoa; phylum Mollusca; class Bivalvia; order Venerida; family Cyrenidae; genus Corbicula; species Corbicula japonica. Next base: position 144,475 of record JAZAYU010000262.1, on the reverse strand, counting down.
GAAGTGATGCCACAAGATTTAATTACTGAAATTAAAAAAGGGCCATGATAACTTTGGTTACATGGTCGCAGGAAAAAATCTTTTCTTTACGATCATCTTCACATCCTGCTTCATAATATGTGCAAGTTTGAAAGACGCCTGACAGTTTATAAGGAGTAGATGCCACGATATTTGGGGAAGGACGGTCGTACAGACGAACGTACGAACGGAGAGACGAGTGCAACTCTAAATGCCTCCAACTTCGTGGAGCAACTGGTTTGTTTCAAAATTAAACCGGTATTACTAAATCTTTGTCAGAATGTACCTCTCTAAAAGTTCAATAGTGATGATATTATATACATCTACCAGTTTTGAACAAGTATCTGTTTAAATTGTTCTATGCGTCAAAAGTGTGCCTTTTCGCCGCATTAAAATATTTTTATGCGTTGAAATTCACCGCATAAACGAACCAAAAAAAATATGCGGCGATGCTCTTATGCGGCGTTACATGGGAATGCGTAATTCTATCACCTTGGACAAAATGAAAATATGTCATACATGTATATTTTTTTATATAACTGTACAAATTCTCGTTCCACTATTTCACTTTAACATGTATGTATCGATTAGCCAGAGCTCTTGGTAATTAATAATACTTTTTAAAATGAATGTGTCTGCCTTTGCAACCCTAAAAGCAACAAATAATTTAAAATTCCTTAAACTATTTGTATTATAGTAAGTATGTTTTTAATATTTGTTTTTTTTCATTAAGTTGTTTTTTTTGTATTGGTGTTTGTTTCCAAATCAACAATTTGAAAGACTTATTATTTGTTTTCAGACAACATCAGTTATACAGAGATATAACAATTCGCCTTCGGTTATCTCGCATGATTAGTATTCCTTACATACAAAGTCATCTTATTTCCTTTAAAAACATTGACGTACCATATGTCGCATTTGATATATTGTTCGTAGTGCACATGTCCTTATATTGCTGATATTTTAAGGCACTTCTACGCAGGTGATAAAATGCCTTAAAGGTAATGGTACACTCTACAGAACTATATATCACTTATGAATCTCCAATCATTAAGATAATTGCACACTCTTTAGACATAAATATCACTTATGTATCTCCAATCTTATTGTAAACTCTACAGAACTAGATATCACTTATGTATCCCTAATATGGTGGTTGAGTAACAAGTTTATGACAATTCGCAAATTATTTCTATTTCTATTAAAAATAAAAATTGCAATTTAGCACGGAATGAAAATAAAAACTTTAATAAATTTTATTTATTCAGGTGTGCATTGCACAATGAAGAAATCTTCTCCTTTTCAAATCTTAAATTTAAATTACAAAATTATTACAGAATTATCTGCTCCTTGTATGTTTTCTCTTTATGTTTACAATTTCAGTTAACAGTAACATGTAATGAACCAAATGAAAACAAAAGAGAAACCTTATTTTGAGATGGTTTTAGTTATCAATGACGGTTTGCATTTGATACTTAAAATTAGTTTGAAACATGTCACACAGAGCACTAGGAAGGCCAGGATATTGAAAATGTTAAAAATACGATTTAAGTTAGTATATGCAACATAACACTACTTAGATGCAAATATGGGCGATCATAAACCAAATAAACCAATATGCATAACTATTTTACAATAATTGTAAAAAGGTCTAAATTCTCGCTTACATTTCAAATGCAATTACATGTATTCGTACGCTTGTGTTTGAAATTATTCTATTAATTCCGAACATGTACGACATAATGCAGTTTACGTTTCATTTTATTAAATAAAAATATGTATTTCAGAACACAGTCTGCCCAAACATGAAAAGGCTGCGTGGAATAGTGGAAGGGTTCTTAAAAATTATTTTAAAACAGGATACCACAGGCAATAAACTAAAATGAGAACCCGGGGTATAAAACTTGAAACCATGATTGTCAATTTGAAAACGATTTTGAAGATGGGAGTTCAAACCATGTTCTTGGTTGCATCAATATCGCCCTGGCACCTATATAATTTCATATGATAAACGTGTGAAATAATTTCAAAAAATTAAATCCATCTGCTCGACAATGTTGCATGTAAACGCTTACAAATATATAAACGTAAGAAAATAATGGCAATGTCGAGCGACATCGGAACTCAGTTGGCGGCCAAGAGCACTCAGAGTCATGTCGGAAATAACACGCATTGATTTTTTTTTATTTTGAGTCACTTTTTTACAGCACGAGGAATAATTTTCGGCATCTAGTTCAATTTATCTAATTCATGACTTATTAGGGTCTGTTTGCGCATAACATTTTGACGAAGGAAAAGTGACAATTCTTTCTATTTTCACATATTACATTTTTTCGCCAACAATAGATGCTTTTAACTTACTACATGTAACAGTGTCTGCGAATTCTATTATTTTGGCGTGTGAGAAAAAAGCTACAAAAGTAACTTCGTAAGAAGGAAATTGCTGAACGTTTTGGAGAACCACATTGCGTGTATTGACAATAACATACACCCGATGAATATTACAAAAATGGACAGCCTATGAATACAAGTTGTAGTAGAAGAATATAATATGCCAGTCATTTACATTTAATTCCAAGCTATGCTGACATTTTTGTTTGGTTCACTCGTTGGCTAACTTATTATGACAGTTCCTAGTGAAGTAAACATCAATAATTGTCTAAGGAATAATTAAAGCACTTCCAAACACCTGCGGAGAGAACTGATCCTCAGATAAAAAGTTAACTTCTGATATATCTCTTTGCTCGTAATTAATGTTGACTTTATGTAGTTTTCGGAAAAAAATGACGTTAAAAGGCCAAATCTTTCCCTAATAGAACTTGTTTTGTCAAATTTGTCTCCGTATTTTCTTTTCAAATTTTCTTCTGTTTGTTATATGTATCAATGCTTTTTGTTTTAACATTTAAACGTATAATGCTTCCCAGCAAGTCTTTCTTAAAATGTATTTGGCATCTGTAATTCTTTAAACCTTTAGCTTTCACAATAATATCATATCTGGTTAAAAAGTATTATTTTTGTACTGGTAATTACAAAATTAGAATACATTTGTAGTCAATATTCTTAAACACTAAATGGATATGACTGCTTAACATAGATCGCCGATGTCTGAAGTCCGAGGTCAATTTTAAAAGGATATTATATTAAGCGAGTTCACGTTAAGCACACAATTTGTTTGAAGTTGCTTACGATATCATCTAATTGTAATTTTCATATATTTTTGTCATTGTTTCTATTTGTGTTTTATATAATAAAAAACTGACGTATCAAAAGACTGCAATTTTGTTAATTTTGTCGTTTGACTTTGCAAGAAAACGAATATTACACATATTACAGTTCACACAAAACAGCGCACCTTCTTGTCAAATAGTTCGGTTGTTGTTGTTGTTGTTTTGACACACATGTATAATACTTACTGATAATGGAAAATTATGACATCGCGTAAATCTCGAATTTGAAAAAAATACAATTAAGACAATTTATTCGCCTTTATGTATTCTATTCTTGGTAGGATTATTGAGTATCCGCCTTTTTGGCTTTTAATGCTATAAGCCTCCTATGTTTTATATGTTTGTGTGCTTTTGCATGCAACATTGTTGAGCTGATAGGTGGGTTGAGTTATTTCACCAAGACAACTTGTACTTTTTTGTGATATGATAACCTGTTGGGGCAAGTGTGTGGTTGCTGCACCCTAGAACCTGTTTTAAACCCCTATTGGCAAATTGTTTTTTCACTCACCGTTTCAAGGCGGTAACACCAATGGTTTATTTTTTAGTTAATTGTCTGTGGTGTCTTATTGGCATTTTGTCATGCTCTATTTCCTCTATTCTTTTTCTCTACGTGTCTGTGATATGCAGGATTTATATTTTCAAATCCCCTTTCAAAATTCTATTCTGTTTAGTTCCGCCCATTGTTTTCTCGTTTAGGGCATTCACATTCTTTTATCTGGGGAAAATACGCCGCTGTACATGGGATGGTGTTAATCTGAAAATACCGCTTTGAAGGTTCCATGTTCAACGCCATATGCACCTCATCGTTTGGAATTGATCTAAATTGAACTGTTTATAGGTGAAAATACTGAATCTCGCTCAGCCCGGGGCTAGGCGGCGTGGGCAGTAAGATGCATCCATTATTGTCAATGAACAGTATCAAACAAACCGAGCCTGCAAATTTTTTATATTTGTCGTGTTCGGTGGCTTTCAAAGTTCCCTTTTTATCTATTTCGTATAAGAACATACTAGCAAGACTTTGAAAAATCACGGATCTTCTTAATAAGTCAATAGCCTATCTTCCAAAGCACTGTCATAAACTTTGTTAAAATCGTATGTTACATTTCTAATGCTTCCTTAAATTCAAACCGTTAAGTGTTGATATCTTTCGATTTTAAATGTTTTTTTTATAATTTTCTTTCGTAACGCAAACCTACAAATGTGTTTTATTTGTATTGAAGTGCCCGACAATATTAGAATAATCATATGTTAAGATAATCATATGTTAAGTTCTACACGATTGTTTCACTAAAAATGCACTTAAACAGTTAAATTTGTAAGCGTTCGACAGACATTGCAGTTCATGCACCGGACTTGGTAGAAAACACTAAATTGCCCCAATACAGAATCTCGTGAGATTTCTTCAGAAGCTGTATCTACAGCAGGAAACGTAACACGTTCTTTTCGGATCGCCAATTACTTAACAATTCGTGGCATTTTGTAGCCATTTCTTCACATGACACGTTCGGCTTGGCGGCGTATGAAGTAATTTTCTTTCCATTACTGCTCATAAATAAACTACATGTAAATCAAATAGAATCAACGAAATGTTATTATTGAGATTTTCGGAGACATTTTAAGTTCAATATAAGTAGTGAACACAAGTAACACACTTTGATATTCCTTTTGTTCTTTATTTACCAGATGCAATCTTAGAAAAGTTTGAGTACCCACCCCTCTGGCTTTGCAATGCTCTTAGCTTCTTAGGTTTTATATGTTTGTGTGCTTTTGCATACAACATTGTTATGCTGATTGGTTGGTTGGAGTTATTTCATCAAGATAACTTGTACTTGTGTGTTGATATGAAAACACTTTGGGGCAACATTGGGGTTGGTGCACCCTAGAACCTGGTTTTAACCTTCAGTGGCAAATTATTTTGCCACTGACTATTCCAAGGCGGTAACACTCTGGACTGGTTCTAATTTGTGTTTATTGTTCGTGTTGTCTGTTTTGAAGTTGGTTTTTTTATAAGCCATGCTCTCTCTTCCTCACTTTTTTTTTGCTGTGTGTGGAGGCTGTGTATTCTGAATGTGGCAATTCCCTGGGCCCAAGATCATAAAACTAAGATTTGAGATCAGTCTCCAATCTCAAAGATCTGATTAGCTGAAATGGCGACTGTTCGCCGTTCCAGTCAATCAGATGCTTGAGATTTGAGACTGATCTCCAGATTTCGTTTTATGATCTTGGGCAATGATATGCGTATTTTGCTTTTGTTACATGAATTCAACAACACATGTTCCGTTTCTTATAGAGAAAAAATACAATTATGGTGGAATTAATCAACGGGGTGCATGAGGACTTGTGCTCTGAATAATTTTTTTTTAAAAACAATGCAGTTATAAATTTAGCGTTCGAGTTTTTAATGCATTTTAATTGCAGCATTGCAATCCTCAGTTGCTGTTATGTTCTAAGGAAAACATTATATTGATACCTAAGGTCCTTTCAAACAACTATAAGAAGTCTAATCGGTATCTTCTTTTAGTGCTTCTCAGTGCGAGCATTCTACAACAACGAAATCGTCAGTACTATGTGCATAAATCTTGTTCAGGTTCTCACTTTTGTTAATTGTTTGTGACGTCCATTTTGAAACTGATTATTGTAATACCATGCTCTCTTTTCCTCCACTTTTTGGCTGTGTGTGGAGGCTGTGTCTGCCGGATGTGGCCATTCCTTATATGCATATTTCACTTTTTTTGTGAATTATTCAGTCTAAGCAACTGCCTAATACACAAAGGAAACATAGAGAATTCGTGACAATATTAAGCTTCCTACCGGTGTTTATGTTTTCATCAGTCATTGCTACGATTCAGGTCGAATCGTTATCGTGTGGTGATGTCTTTATCAGGCAGCCTTGGTAGCTAAACTGGTAAACTTGATATTATATATTTATTTCATGTACTGTTTTTCGACAAAATAATAGAAAAACGTTCTTTTAAAATACTTTTCACTGTCGGATACTTTATAAAGTTGATTTGATTTTACTTATAATGTGGTACATGAAGCAGAATGCCATCCTGAGAGGTTATATCATATTTCAAATTAAGTTACCGGTAGATTTCAATTTTTCAAACTAAAAATTCTTCAAATTACAGTCTTTTCGTTTAAAAAAAAAAGCAACATATGCATATCAGGAATAGCCACACTTAAAAAACACAGCCTCCCCACGCAGCGAAAAAGAAGAGAGGTAAATAGAGAGAGCGCATGTTTTATATATGTATGTCAATTCAAATAGGACGCCACAAACAATTAATAAACAAGAGAACCTTTGGGGATACCGCCTTGGAACGGTCAGTGGCAAAACAAATTGCCACTGGGGGTTTAAACCAGGTTCTAGGGTGCACCAACCTCACACTTGCCCCAACAGGTTCTCGTATCACAAAACAAGTACAAATTGTCTTGGTGAAATAACTCCAACCCACCCATCAGCTCAACAATGTTGCATGCAAAAGCATACAAACATATAAACATAAGAATTTAATAGCATTGCAAAGCCAAAGGGCGGTTACTCAATGATCTTTCCGAGACCAGAGCACCTGGAGTAAAATCAGCAAGAACACGATGACAGGGATAAAAGAAACAAATCGAGCTTTTAGGTTCTTTTAAGAAAAGATTTCCCCATAAACTTTCATAAACTCTTACACCCCTGCCACCGTCGTGCAACCAAAGAGGTAAGCATAATGATCAACTGTAGATGGGTTAATCACCAGGCCTGCAGAGCGCTGTAAAATATCATGTTGGTAACCTTCCTTTTTAAATTTACAGATGTTTTTTACGAATAACCGGGAGAAATTAACATCGCCTTTTATCTTCTTAAGTTTAACCGTTTCTCCTAATATATAAATAATTTAACTTATTGATTGTCATGCGTTTGGTGTAGTTGTAGTTTTGTTACCAACAAAGTATGTACCACTAAGTTATGCAACAATAAGCAAAACGTTATTTGAAAATAATATTGCCAATTCAGCATCATTACGAGATTATCTTGGTCGTATATTGGGAAATAAATATGCATATTTTAAATGTCATGTTGGCAGTAATATGTATTTCCACAAGATCTCATGAACATGCGAAATCAAACCGGGCTTGTAATTTTTCATACTTGTCGTGTTCGGTGGGTTTCAAAGTTTCCTTTTGTTCTATTAAAATTCGACCACTTCTTGGTATAAATTTGGCACTTTTTATTTTTGTTGTTGTTGTTTTATCAGACAACCCCTGTTAGTGCATCAGAAAATTATTGTTTAACATAAAATGTCTGCACCTTATCGAGCTCATTAGAATACCAATAATTTGGTAATAGCCTTTCCCAACTGCCTGGCATTTCTAGATAAAATACCATGTTATTTGTTATTAGATTTTTCAAGGATGAGTCTTGAATTCCTTAAATAATCTATTTAACATACCATTTAATCAGAAGCTAAGTGATATGAAAATTTGAATAAACATTTGCATCTTATCACTATCAAGGAAACTTTCAATTTTGGTCAACATTTTCTTCTAATAAACTCTCGAATATTAGACTTTTGTTGAATATAATGATATATGACTGGCCCTATATTTTATTTTATCGAAAATGTGTTAACTATAGATTTGTTGAATTACCATTACAAAGAATATGTTATAGTCAAACACGTATTAAGAAAACGCTATTTTATTACAGTTGCATTTAATATTTAATTTAATTTCCACTTTTCTCTATTTTAATATCTCAATAGCGATGTTTGTGCCGTGTGGCGGCTGTAAAACATATCCCTGTAGATTCTATCAGACTGAGTGATGTTTTCAACTTCGTCCTTTGTATGTCCATTGAAGATCGTTGAGGACGATACTTATGAATGTCTAAATTACTATTTTTCGAATATTTCAGCCAGTTTTAGTACGGGTGGTTTCAATTTCCCAGTCAATATAGATTAAGATATTGTTCAATCACCCTTATGATATCCTCCTGTCTTTTAATTTGTTTATTTTGCGTCCTTTGTGATATGCATGATCTGTATTCCCAGATACTCTGTCACAATGCTATTCTATGAAGTTCCGCCCAATGTGTTTTTCTTAGGCCACCCATTCCTTTATCTTGGGATCATACGCCTCTAAACGATTGATATTTATATCTAAAAATACATCATTGAAAATTCCAGATTCACCGCCATATGCATATCATCTTTTGGGACGGATTAGAATTGTACGGTGTAAATTTGAGTTGCGCTCAACTCGAGGCTAGTCCGCGTGGGCAGTAATGTGCATTTCCATTAGTGCACATTAACAGACTCAACATAAACAGGCTCAACTAAATCTAGCATGCACAATTTTCCTATTAATTTCTGTTCTGTTCGGTGGCTTTCTATTATCCCCTTTTTCTGTTTAAATAAAAATATTCTTAAGCCATATTAACAATACATTCATTAAAAAACTCTTCAACGGTTATTTATGTTTCTTGTTTATTAAATAACATTGTTTCAGTGTTATTATCTTTTAATGTAGTTGTTACCTGCAATTCATCTCTTTTACCAGCAACTATTAAGTTAAAGTTTATACCCCGATACTAAAGAAGCTTTGAATAACCGAATCCTGTCTTCTACTGCGTAACTTATTCTTTCCCAAGTGATGAAACACTTAAGTTAAAAAAACATTCTTCTCGACTCCTCATCCTGTCCAACCTATAATCGCGTGACGACACAACATTCTAAAGCAAATTGCCAAATGCTTAATATAATGATTGAATTAAGGTAATTGTTTGGCTTTTAATGTCTGTAGTTCAGAAACATTATGTCTGAGACGGTTCATACAAGTTCTCAATTTGAAAAATGAAGGCATGGCAAGCTTCCCGCTGGAAATTACACCTTTTTCTTCTTTAAATCAGAAAACCGAATTATGTAACTGTGTTAAACAGCACTTCCATTTCAGTGCAGTCCAAATGCAGTCAATCTGAAAATTATTGTGATTATTGCTGCGTCAGATAAATATAACACTCACCAGGAGTTCGAATTGGTCACCAATCGTATACGTTTATAATGTACGATAGAATGTTTTAGGAACTGTATTGGCTTGGAATTAATTATTCAATGTATTTATAATCTTTATTGATTTTTTCCTAAAATGAACCCAATACCGCATGGTCTAAATTAGAACAGTCTTTAATTGTACGGGAGAAAATTATTAAAATGGGTACTTATAACGGATTTATTTAAACAAAAAAAAAGATGTTGATCACTACTGATGTTCATTTAAGTTTCTTTCCTACTTATAAGTGGTCAGATTAAAACAAAGCAAGCAATTCAGGTCAGTTTTCTGGTTGCTTAACCTTCAGTCGAATGAAACGTATTTTAGTAAAATAAAGGTTTGATACACAAACTGTTCCAACTCACCTATTTAAATGATAGTGCTACTAGCTGGGAGCGCGCCCACACCGTCACAGCGACAACGACTAGCCCTGCAATTCCTGCGACGCAACCGACTGAGCTAGCCGTGACAATTCCGCCCCCCCCCCCCCAAATTGATCGGATAGCCCTGATATGTGTAACACTCACTGCATGACATCGGTTACGGGTTATTTTACTAATACATGTAAAGCTTAAATTGAATATCGTTGTTGACAACTTAGCGCAGAGTAAAGTCAACGTATTTCTGATAAAACATGGTGCAAAAAGACCATTAAGTATTTTAGGTGAGTGTACACTAGTATACTATTCTTAATTCACTGTATTGGCTTCAAAATTTGTTAGACATAAAATTCAAATAATACTAGGATCTATTCAAGTGGTCCAGGATCATTGTGTTACATATTATAGTTTTATTTTGTAATTTGTTTGGATAAGCAACACAGCTGTAGTAAGGTAAACAATCCTTATGAATGTTTTTACCGTGTTTTGTCAATAGCTGAATTGTTATTCATTTTTCAGCTTACTCTAATCCGGATTAAACATTTCCCACTCAAAAAATACATACTTTTCCTGGAAATTACAATAGATTATTACACGATCGGGACATGCGATTCAGACATAAGATGTCAAGTTTATCTACAGACAAGCACGCGACGAGGACACGAAAAAGCACAACAACATATTTTAGCTAATGTCAAATTGAGAAGAGAACATGGCATGCTCCATCAATTATTCAACACTGAGAATACCGGTAAATAGTTTGCCTTTAGGTAATTTAGCGGGAAACAAAAGATGGAATGTAATTCGAACAAGCATCAGCCTCGGAAACCGCCGGGCAACAACACTAATATAACAGAATATACGATTAGTATTCGCACATTTGCTTAAAATAGGTCACCATATAGCGCATAAACTAGCTGTATTTTTTCAAACTTTTATTCAACACCTATTGACAGTTAATTCTTGCACTCAAACAAAATTATCGTAGATATCGTGTTATTATGATACCGCTGATCGTGTCTGGTTCATTATAAACGATGGTTAAAATTTAAGGTTTATTTGACAATTACGTACACGTGGATATGAGTATAACAAGAAGTTCAAAAGAACAAAAACACGCTATTTTTACATAACACTAATAAGGACAAATAAATATTGAGTGACGATCATAAGTGATATTAGAAAATGATGAATCAGAATGAATGTGTGGGCAGTTTATCGAGATATAGTACATTTACCTTTACCTGCCTACATAAAAAAGTTACAAAATGCACTAAAATGTTTTATGATATTTTCATAATTATTATAAATTCCATCCTTAACTTATTTCCTATAATAAAAGTTTTACTTAAGTCACTGTGACACAATAGGCGTAATTGAATAGTATAGATGGCATATGATCGCAAATGTCTTATCACTAGAAAATGGCTCTGCGGACCGGTGATGTCAGTCCTGATTACGTCATGAATATAAGCAGACGACATTGTCGAGTATACATTTCAAAGTAATGTATATATAGAATATTAGGTTACTGTCTTACCAAGCTTGAATTTATTAGGCGAGTTGGAGAAAAATATACAGGGCGAGACTCTGCCAAGCTTAGTGAAGACAGTAACCTAATATTATATTTATCCTACCACCACTACCTTTTTTTCACTTTTTTCCGCTTGAAAGAAATTTGTCTTGATTTTAAAAAGAATGAACATCTGTTGTTGGCGTATGAATACATCTGTCCTGGAGACGAATATTCTGTACGAATTCGGCAGTTTTGTTTAAATTGTTTTCACTTTTATAATATCTAGAGAATACTGAAATATCAAAGAAATATGAGGGTTGTCTTTAAGAATTTGAAACAAAAATAAATTTGCAAAAACCATTAGGAACAGTCGACAAACCTGTCATTATAAACAGCGGGTTTACGGGTCGTAGGCTTCCACATTTCTACTTTTTCCAGCTGACTAGCCTACTTGAAAAAAGCTAGTCTCTGTATTTCCTTGTCCAAAAGAATAGTTTTTATTTTTTCTTTTCTTCAGTCAGTTGAAATTTAACACCAGCAACAAAGCCATTTCAGTTTTTTTTTTCGAAACCGAAATGGCCTAGTCGCAGGCATTGAATCGGGATTTCTTATCTTCAAGCATATAAATCCATCAGCACAGAAAAAGCAACAATTTAAACACATTTTAGTCTAATCCAATCCAAAAAATATGTCCGAAATTGATTACACACTTGTCATGCCGGAAGGAATGTTGATCTCGAAAATGACGTCAGTTTTAATTTGAGCGGCTCCTGTTTCAAGCGGATTATAATACTAGACTCTCTCGTAGTACAAATGGGACTCTCTCGAAGTGCAAATGGTTCCTTCTCTGTTTGGAAACTTGCAAAAAGAGTAGCATTAGTTCAAGGTCAAGTTTTAGCAAGTATTTTGTGTATCGGAAACTAGGTTAGAAGTAGTTCCGGACATGCCTAATAAAGCTTGGGTGCCGTATAAACGTCAAGTTTACATGGCAGGCCGATTTTCGCGAAATAAATGGGTAGTGGTAGGATAAATATTAATATAACATTTTAAAGATCTCTTGGCGATCAGTATATAAAATATAGTTATTTTCGACAAGATGTGGCAATTTTCCTTCTCAAAATGGATTGAACAGAATGTATTGACATTTCCAGTTAAAACAATATATACCGAAGAACACCCTGTCAGATTGTATATTGATGGACACGATGGATGTTGAGGAACAGGAAGAGGAAGGATTCAACGTTAGAGATGTCACATATCTCATGGACGGAAACGTTAAACCAGATTATAAGGTAAATAGTCCATTGTTTTAATTTCCAAAGCTTACATGTGTGTGCGTTTTTGCATTACGTGATGGTCGTGGGTTGGAGTAGTTATTTGACTTGAATAATTGTTCTTGTTTTCTAGGTTTAGACCCTGGTTTAAACCCCCGATGGCAAAATGATTTTTTAACCCGGATTATCATTTTCATTAACTATTTACGGTTCCCTTTTTCATTCTACCTATTTACTGTATGGGACGAATGTCTGTTTTGGCTTTGGCCATTCTTCATATGCATTTTTTTTTTCAATTTTATCAATTCATCCTTATTATCTTATTATCATGATCATGTCATTTTAAACTATATACTTATATCAAGTTTAAATTGGAACGGCAGAAATTATTAAGCAATTCACATTAATTATATTAAACTAATTAAAATGCTTTTAATTGATGTTTTCTGTTATTTTTTTAGTTTAACCTTCGGACCCCAATCACGGCTAATGATAGCAACTTCAAAATATATCCCGGTCGTGCTGACAAGGCGCATTGTGTTGCTATTGTAATGGATAGTACAGTAATTGATTCAGATTCAATTACTGATGCATCAAAAAAGAAAATAAAAATTTTGCAAAAGCATATACGAGATCACGGTATGAATATTTTAGCATATCCTTACATTTTTGCCTATGATATTACCGTATGAATGAAAAGTTACATATTATATACTATTTTCTCAATATTATCTTATAATTGTTAAAAATAGTCAGTGTGATTTTGACAGAATTTCTTACATTACATGTATATACCCATACATGTTTAGCAATGTCGATGCGAATAGTTATAATAAATACTATTGTCAGAAAATATGAAAGCTACGCATTCTTCTGTTATACGATCGGGTTGATTTTCAAAGTAGCTTTCATGAAAACAAAACTGACAGACAGCACATTGATTTTAAAGCTGTTTTTTTCTGGTTGATCTTATTTTTTTTAATAGTGAAAGAATAAACAAATATTAATATATTCGCTAAATTCGTGTGACGTGGCAAATAAGGCTCCATTTGAAAAATAATAATAAGTATAGCTTTTTTATCAATTAAGATTTGTTTATGTATATTGATTGGCAAAACATTTTAATTCACATACACGTGTAATATGATATTTTTGGAAAACATTTTCTGAAAAGACCTTTTTGTTAAACAACTTATTTTACTACGTATTATTTTATCAATAAATACACGTAACTAACACTGTTAAATATAATTATGCTACATCGAGCATTACATTTTTACTGCTCATTACCAGGATGTAGCTAGTCGTGTCTTGATTGTTTGGCTGGTTTTATTATTTTTATACGTTCGTTAAAGTAAGATGTCGCTTTTCAACAAACTACGCCAAGTGATCACTATCAGCAAAGTGACGTAAATGACATTAAAAAATTCATGAGTCAAATATTTTATTTTAACAATATTTTAGAGGTTCCAGTTGTGATTGTACTCACAAAAATTGATGAAATTTGTGAAGAAGTTTGGAACGATATAACAACAACTTACCACAGCAGAAAGGTGGAATCTGTTGTAAAAAAACGGCTGAACTATTTGGAGTTCCGGTAAATAAAATTGCAAGGTATTGTAGTAGTACAAACAAGGCAAAAGACTCACAGACTCGCCACCGGATGTTTCAAGAACGAATTATAGTATGTTTTTGGTTAAAATCAAAATGTTTAGTAAGCAATATTTTTTTATTGACACAATGATAGCATGTATGGAAAAGCAATATTATAATTAAAAGGATCCTGATATAAGACGGAAATGCAAAATTTTAAGGTGTCAGATCTTTGTTAATTGTTAAATGCTGGGAATGGTCATAACAAATACTAAACATTAAACAGTTATAAACGCAAACTTGTAAGTTTATCCTTATTAAATGGTACCTCTGCAATGATGCATGTAAAGCAGATAAAAACATACGAAGCATAAGGCATTGTCGTGAGAAAATGGTGGGTATTCAATAACCGTACTGAGACCAGAGTACCTGTAGTTCTATTAGCAATAATACGATATCAGGAGTGAAAAAAACAACTGATCGAACTTTTTATCGAAATTCCCTTGAAACCCACATATTATATTTTAACAGTTTCAATGTGCGTTAATTGATATGTTACCTATACTTGTCGGGCTGGAAATAGGAAATTAAAACAAACAGTCGGCTTTACCAGCTACGACTACTTGCCTTTTGAAATATGTCGGTGTCATGGGAAGTGTTGATTATATAGGTGAGACTAAAGTGTCACATCCAACCACTTAAAGACGAATTTCTACAGTTTCAAAAGTTCAAAGTTGTTAAATTAAAATAACCTTTTCGAGATTTTACTTAATTTTTGCATGTTGTAAAATATCAATTATGGAATAAGAATATCAAATTGACGAATACGTGATTGTGAGATTTTGCAGTTTTTTTTTCGTTTGTGGTGGTTTGCGGTGGCACTTTCTCTTTGCAAAATGGAACTTACATAACTTAAATATTTCGTAATTTTTGTATATCAACAGCGTTGCAGCTTATACATAAAGTGAATAAATACATTATTTTACACATTATAATGAACGGGTTTGTGAATAAACATATGTTTTCTTCTGCCAAAAATTAATATAAGGCTTTACATTTTTTAATAGTCAGTCTCTGACAAAATGATCCTTATCACATTCTTACAATTGTTGGATACTTAGTCCGCGCTTTCATCAAATGCTTGTTAACTTTAGTTTGACTTAAACTGATTTTGATTTTAAAGATAAAATATTTCCTGTTAAGGAAGTGTTAAAAAGTGTATTTCAAAATGGCCTACTGGTCATTTTGTCAGAGACCTTATATCCCTTTTATTAAATTGAAACATATGTGTTTGTTTCTTATATAAGTTTTTGCGAAAACAAAAGCATACCTTTTTTCGTTTTTCTCGATTTATTTCGAAAACATAATAAATGTACATATTAAGTATATTTGGTATATTATAATCGAATCTTTGCGTTCAGATGAAGGGAAAAAATAATTTCAAGTAAAGAGGCATTATGTTTAAGGCAACTTTCAATGACATATGTTTCAAAAACCAATAGTTTTTGATAGAGTTTTTAAATTATCTATAAAATTATATTTTATTTACCTGGTTAAGTACAAATTCATAAATCTAGGATGATTTACAATGTTTATTTGTCAAAATCTTTTGAAAACAAAGATATAACTGTTTATTAGGTACGATTTCGACAGTTTTATAAACTGTCAGTTATTTTGTTTTACCTGTTTGATATTTAAGTTTGAAGGTTATTAGGTATATACCAACGATACGCATTATTAATTTAGAAAAAATTTATGGGAACTTTTACGCGGAAACATTAAGCACGCCATTAAAACCTTAAACTACAGGTCGCATTTTTATATTAAATAAATATGTAGCGTACATATAAAACATATAAATGCATATTGTTTTCATGTAATCATCAACTTGAAGGCATTTTTAAAAAGAAATCGTATGCATAAAAATAATTTAAAGTTTACGAGGTTACCTAGCATTTTTTGGTTAAAATATATTTTACACTTTTTAACCGATAACTATATTCAATTACATCGGAATTCAATGTAACACGTGTGCTGCAGAATTTAACAAACTTTAAGTTAGCAATTAATAGTGAAAAACCGAACATGCTGATATTCACTTCCTAATTGGAAAATAAAACAATATTTTAAATAATTTACACTCGATCATCTTTTTTTTAAATACTCAGCTTTATTACCACCCCGTCGTTGATTTAAATTTGTACCTTTTACTTTTCGAAACATGACATTCATGACATTCACCCCGGACCTCGATAAGGCTTAACATAATGTAATTATATTGTGATGTATACACTTTATTAATATTCAAACGGAAGAGTTTTATAGTAAAAAAATACATGCTAAGATATTGACGTCTTGAGTGATATTGTTGATGATCACACTCTATATATAATAATATTAAATGTTTTATTGTAGAAACCAAATATATTCCCTGTCAAGAATTATGCCGAAGAAGAACAGGGTTTGGATGACAACCAGAATATATTGATTTTGCTGGCACTTCGAAAGATGATGCAAATAGCGAGTGATCGCCTAGAAACCAAACACAACCTCCTATTTTTCTTACCTGAGAGCTTGTTCGCTTTCCTAAAAATGATGTTTTAAAGAAGTAAAATGTGCATATTATTATGAGAATTTTCAATATATACAAAATTATAAGTTTGTCTGTCTATGTCAGAATCTATGTTAAAGGAAAATGTTCTTAGACTTACGTTTCAGATAACTACAGTATTAAACCACTTCTTAAAATTGCACGCTTTTATTAAATGATCTCTGTCTTCCGGCGTCCAGTTTCATCGGTGATAAAACATGATTATTTTCGGAAAATAATTTAAAGTTATTAAATTAAAATATATTTGTTTTAATACGTTACAACATTGGCCAGGTGAAGACTTGCCGTGTTAACTGCTTCTACCGTGTAGCGAACCCGTACGGTATGGCGGTAGCGCCTAGTCGTGCACTTCCGACAACGCTACCGACTGAGCTAGCCAAGACAACACCCTAATAACCCTTCAAGACGTTATCATCACTGCATGTCATCACTAAAGGAATAATTTCTAATAACTTTCAATTATTGACTATATGTACGAGAAACATTTTTTACGGCCGAAAATAATAACACAGTGACTGTGAATTTCAAATTATATTGCCTAAAGTTTACCGGGGAGCGATACCGTACCGTACGACGACAGCGCCTAGCCATGCAATGCAGATAACGCTACAGACTGATCTTTCTTGGACAACCCCTAAAAAGGTTGATCGAATAACCCGAATCAAACGTCATAATCACTGCATGACATCGATAACGTAATATTTACTGATAACAGTACTGACTATATGTACGTGGATACTTTTTACAGCAGCCGCACTGCAAAAATGTCACTACTGTGAATTGTAAATGATATTGCCTCTCTTCTTTTTCGCTGCGTGGGAAGATTGTTATTTGGTAAGTGTGACGATTCCTGATATGCATATTTCACTTTTTTCTACTGAGGAGGGATCCCGTACCTTACGGCGACAGCGCCTAGACATACAATTCCGAAAACGCTACCGACAGAAAATGCAGTTTTACATCACATGCGGAGCTATTTAAGTTATCTGGTAACTAGAAATTCGACTGTTATCTATGTTTATTATTTTTTAAAGTTTCTTATGAAGCATTCATTTATGAGGCCACAAAAATGGCTCCGTCAATTAAGTTGATGGGATTTTGGTTTTTGGCAGAGATTTTATGGGGTGCTGTGCTTGCTTTAATTATGTTTTTGTTATATTAGTTTAACTTGTTGCCTTTTTATGGTTGATATTCATCAATTGTGTGATTTTAAATTCCCGATATTATTTAGATACAAATGTAAATATAATTATCAGACTGAGTGATTTAACTATGTCTCTCTTCTTCAACTTGATTTCATTTAGCGCTCCCTGCCTTTGTTTTGTTATGTCGGTGAGCGGTCGTCTCAACTTGTTTTCATTCACCATCCGCTTTTGTAAGTAAGTTTCTGTTTATTCTTATTTAATGTAAAAACACCGTGGCTTCTTGTTTCGATTTAATTCTTTGTCTTGAAACAAGCTTTTGTATGGTTGTGTAAATTTTCCATTGATGTAGGATTCTTTAATATAGGATCACTCTCATGACTTTCCAAGTTTCTTTCTCGTGTTAAAAAAATTCTTGTTGATATGAAAATATTTTTTTTCCAACTCGCACTAGCAAATTTTAAGTATTTGGTACTATTATTGCGTGACTTTGGTGGTATAATCTACTTTTTTAATTTAGCTGAGTTGGTATTTTATTGACATGTAATCGCCAGTTATGTTTAACAAACATGCTTTTGATACTTGATTGAACATGTTGAATACCAACAAAATTAACAACAGTGACTTGATCTGTTATCTTGACCTGTAATATCTGATTGTCAGGCAATGATTTATGTTATTTTGTTTTAAACTACATGTAATTATAGGAACACTTGGTAATAAGCGCATACGGAAACAAATGCAATTACAAAAATATCGTTTACTGTAACAGATAATTATTGTGTTTGTACACCAAGCGTATAAGTATTAGGCTTGTAACCATTTTTGAAATTCTTTTGTTTGCGTGTTTTCATTAGCGCTGAACGATAGAAAAAAAACTAGACCATTTCACAGGAAGAAGAAGAGAAATCATAAGGTTTTTTTTAAATGTCATTTGGTATTAAAATAAATATTGTGTTGATGTCTTTGTCTGTTCGTACATTCACGTTCTCTGTCACTTTATAAACTCGCCAACACGAATGTACACTTCAGACATCTATGAGTTGTACCTACTTTTCGACTTTAAGATGATAGGTATTACAGTAGAAAAATAAATAAATCTGGAAAATTAGTCTGCCCTTTTGTTTTGTTTTTTTTTAGCTTACTACAAAGAAACACATTAAAACTGTCTTATAATAATTCATGTAGTCAGCTAAAACTTTTTAAGTTTTCTGCTGGTTTCGACAAATCGACAAACTGTCATATTTGACAACTATCACTAATAACAATTATTTATGAGATCGCTAAACACTAAAAGAACTGGAATGTCACGCAGTTAAAAGTAAATAATATGCCATTTTCATTAAGATATCAGTGGGTTTAATTAACATACCAAAGTAATTTATAAAAAATGACGTTCCTTTTTGATAGAATACAGGATAAAATGCCTTTCTTTTTAACAAGCCCACGCTTTATCAGCTTAACTATTTTTCAAAATGAATAGTACTGTCATTTCAGTAAACTTTAGCCCCTATATTCAGTATTTGTAGAAAGTAACTTAAAACTCGGTAATTTTATAATTACAAAAGATTTTTTCAACTCATTTTCTGACCCATAATTTACAGTAACACCTATCAATCTTGCACCAATATTACACCATACAAACCCTGTCTGATTACTTTTAACAAGATAAGGGTCAAAATACACAGAGTAATTTTTAGATTTGTTTTTGAATATTTTGACCTCCCACATATACTTTAACTAAATTTCTGACAATTTCTTCACATTTTTGAAGACTTTTTAGTAGCTGTACTTGGTGAGTGCCAACAATTTTCACACCTGTGCGATGGGAATGCCGTTTTGAAACCACAGACCGTCTTTAAAAACGAGTCATTTATTAAATAAAATAGATCAAGGCATGGAATTTGAACGGGTTGTTATAGGAAATGATAGTGTCTCTAGCTGGGAGCGAACCCGCACCGTCACGGCGACAGCGCCTAGCCATGCAATTCCTGCGACGAAACCAACTGAGCTAACCGGGACAACGCCAAAAAACGTTGATCGGATAGCCCTGATATACGTAACAATCACTGCATGACATCGGTAACGGGTTACAGTACCGGCCGCGTTCAATTTTACACTTTTACAGGTCCGTTCGCGGTCCGTTCCCGGTTTTCGTTCGGTTCGCTCGCGGTCAGGTCACGGTCCGCTCTGACAGGTCCGGTTAGCGGTCATGAACGGAATGAACGGACCGCATTGTTTCGGTTAACGGTTCTAACATCTGATTGGTTTGATTTTTACGTACCGCCCCCTATAACCGCGAGTATATATCTATCGATAATTTTCAATTTTATCGTCTGCTTTTCTTGATCTAAATATAATATTAAATTAATTAATCCTATATGTTATTAATTGTTCACATAAATTGATATTTAAGTGAATACATTTTAAATTCAATAACTTTATTTCGTTCAAATCGATCAGTGACACCAGTATTGGGTCATCAAATAGATTATTAAACAGTTAAACTATTAATTATTTTAGCAATGATCTTTGAAATCGAATTGAAAACAAAAAATTATTAAATTCATATTTTATGAAATCGTAACCAGAACTAATTTGGTAAAATTAACATAATTTAGACATATCTTCTTGATTTCTGTTTCACTTTTACATTACGTACTTTCCCCACAAGATCCGACTTTAATTAAATTAAAGTATTGTAACGATGTCGATAGCTTGCGGCTATACTGGTAATAAAGTTGTGGGTGAGAGAGACGCATAATGCATAACGGGAAGAAATCCTGTATGTTGATTTCATTTGTTACGCAATCTCAAATAAAGCACGCGCATATCACCGCTGCTTAAAAGAATAGCATTTTATTTCAGAGAATATCTGTATGTATATGTTATAGTTTATTTTTGAGGCTTTTATAAAAATTAAACGGTCAGGCCCAGCGCAGCCCCAAATACACTATAACGTATTTAATGGTCGAAATAATTTGTGTTACTGACAAAAAAGTCGCCGCCTAAATTACCATATAAAGGTATGCAAAAAATAAGTAGTCAAACTGAAAGTAGTCTTGTCATTAAAAGGCCCGTAAGTTTTTTACATGTACTGAGAGAATATTTTAGAAAGTTAATCATGAAATTTCTTTATCTGAAAACACCATGTGAACATAACAGACTTTCGGGAAAAACCTGTGTAGCAGTCTGTTTTTGAAACAAGGGTTCGTCCGTGGAAGTTCTATTTTACCCGTTACTTCATAAATAAATATTTTATAGCATGGCAAAATATTTATATCCGGATCGACGGGCTCATCCGTGTAGTCTAATCACGACCGACACTTAATTGTGACAGAAAAAAACGGAAAGTGCAAATACTGATCAGATGACATTGATTTAATGGGTGATCTGGATCTAAACTGGTCGCTTATGTGATAACAGATGTATCTACTAAATAAAGAGTTAAGCAATTTAAAAAGATTATCATGGGTCAAAAAAGTCAAATGATTTTCTTTTCATCAGACATTCTTAGTCACTTCTTCTTGAACACTGCACATCGTTAAATATACATGTTTATCAATAAAATTTTGAACAATATTATGGAGGAAATCGAATAATATTATGGAGGAAATCAAATGAAGAAGACGAGTTTATCATGATAATTAATCTGACAAGATCAAAAGCATTGCAGAATAAAAAACAAAACACATGACTGTGTAATAATATATTTGTACAGCAAGATGATATATACTGTAGCTATAATAATTTTACAAGTTATATAAAACAAGTAATGCAATTATTAATATTTCATTTGGACAGCAATTAATGTTGGGTTTACCTAAATGGCAGGATTTTTATGCGGGTGAGACTACGTGTATAAGAAAAGACATACAAATAGTAAATACTATATTCTAATATAAATCTTATGAAACAATGTTGATGATGACATGGATTGTGCTAACTGTGGCTAATTTAATGGTGGTAGCAGTGATTATGATGATTATGTGGAGAAACCGACACGATAACTGACAGGCGGTGTGAATGGTGGTGTTGGCGACGGATTCGACGGCGTTGGCGACGATGAAAATAATGATGACATTTCTGTTTCTTTATTTGTTTGCGGACCACAGCTCTGTAACTGTTACAAAAATATAATGCAATTTGTAAACGATCGATTCGGAAAACGTGACATTTTTTTCCGGCAGACAGGCAATATAGAAAAATCATTAAAACGAAAAGTCATGAAAATTTTCATTTCTATGTTGCCAGTTTTCATGATAAAAGGGGATATTTGTCATACGTTGTAATCTTCACAATTTAACTATCTTCTCAATATTATGGGTCACGAGTTTATAACGAAACGATAAGTAAACATCGTGACTGACCTTTGAATCTCATGCACACAGGTCTTCGAATAATATTTTCTAAAGCTTTCAAATAATTAAGTCTCAAAATCACACACCTATATTGAGGTGCTTTCATCAGATCACATCACTATAGTAGATGCACAAATTCGTAAATTGGGATCCACCGGGAGCACGTGCACCCACCTCTCCCCTGGCATGTTAACCCATTATAGGGGGCATATGTTTAGTGGTATATTTAAATATTTAAAGACAAAATGACACATGCTTAGTTTCTAACAAAATACTTTCCAATGAAGGCAATGACCTATATCTAAGGTAAATACTTCGATTTCACGTACAAAAGACCGTCATAAATCAACATTAACATCTTATTCAGCGCTCCAAAAATTTACTGGAATTTCAGATTGGGTAGAGCCCAATATCGATGACGCCGTTGGATCTTTCGCGCTTATGAACAGCAAGGTAATTAGTACATTTTTTATTGTGTAACAGTGATCTGATGATTAATTTGACTGAAATAATGATATTTGTGATGTGATCGATTGTAAAAAAGACCAAAACAAAATTAGCTTCTTTAGGCTCCGGGCGGGAGAATACAACCCATTTGGGTTAAAATATGAAAAAGGAAAGGGCTGTAAGCAAAAACCTATTGTACCGGTAGATTCGCGTATCGGCAAAGTTTTGCTGGAAATCAAGTGATTTAAAAAGAAATGCCAATAAGTTTTCGTAAATGTTTGAAATCCGACGCGTTGCCAACTATATTACTTGACATTAAAATGAAATGTAAATACGTCTCTAAAACGTACTATGCCGCAACAAGACCTGTACCGAAGACAAAAATGCGCCATACACGTTTTTCGCCTTTTTCTTGAATCAATAATTTTATCATTTGGTATCTCACTAGATAAAGTCGGCGGTAGAAGAATTCGATTTAAAATATACCCAACAAAAAAAAGAAACCTGACACTGTAACTTTGAATAAGTATGAGGTGCATATTCAAAATCTATATATTTTTGCACCATCCAAAAGAAAATAACCAATGAATCACTTGTTTCATGCACCAAAAATATCAAAATGCATAATTAGGTTCAAAACATGCACAATTTTTATTACATACCACAATTCAATTAGCTTTAAATCTGATTCCAGGAAAATACACCAAATATAAAGTGTCAGGTTTCTATTTTTGTTGAGTATACCTTTCCTGAAGAAAGACAATAAGACAATTGATCTTGGTCTTATGGTGCGAATCTTTACTCATGTTCACCTCGGCATGATATATTTTTCCTTTATAATTAAACAACACCATCAAAATCAACAGCAACAACAACAACTTGATACTTAAAATAATAAATGTTTATATAAAATACGCTGGTTTGTATGAAGTGAATACTGGGTCGTGGGTACACTGTAAAATGTTTCGGGATATATGTACAGTTATACACATTTTCTTTGAATTTCTACGGGAGTTTGCAAATATCAAAGCTTGTAGTATTTGCCAAACAAGATGGAAAACTGACATTGCGGTATTTACTTTTCAGTTTACTCTTCTTTTTTTCAGGAGTGGGATCAATCATGAATATAAGACAAAATCAGCTACAATTATTTCGTTTAAAATTCGACGGATAGCGGCTATGTAATTACAATTACTGAACATCATCTTTATTTTTTCCCAGACGTGTAGTACATGTAACATGGAAAAAATACCAAATTTACTATAATTATGTTTAAAGACCCGCAGATTATATTGGAAGACTAGACTTCGATAAAATTAATTGATCCGGTATCGAGGGATTATCGGCCAGACGGCGGTATTCATGACACATGTCTGGCTACTTCCTGCTTCCCGCGGCTGTGGAGTGCGCGGCATATATCAGAAGTTGTTTGATCACCGGATGCACTAATTTAATCAGTGATTTGGGGACTGGGTCAGTACATTATGTAATATACTAGAGCGTGTCCGGCAGAGGTCACAGATAACTAGCGGCATAGATCACACGTGCGTCACCGAACCAGTCAAGAAGAACAGGGACAAATACCTTGCGCTTTCATGGATAATCAATTAACATTATTTAACTCGATTGGAGCAAATATGAACCTAATAGGCTTTCTTTGAATCGCTACGTTGTGGCTGTGTGCGAATGTTTTGTTTTCTGAAATGCATATTCCTAAGGCGCAAATTTTATTTATAAAGTAAAGAGACTTTTCGATTTCTGTATCATTGTCATTCAAATCTAAATGTAGGATAGCAATACATGATCATATCTGGCATATTTTCAGAGATCAAAATCAATGCACTATTTAAATAAATATGTGGGCAGCGTTAGCGGGTCTCGCGTAAAAAATCGGCTTAGTCCAGTGACACCCATACACGTTTCATCATTTTGTATTTCAAAGTTATAATGTTATGTTATTAATTATTATTTTAATCTAACATGCTGTACATATAATTATAGTAAAGCGCTGAATGTGCGCCAAAAAGTCATTGGTGTGGCTTGATGATAACTTGTGATCCAGTCAAATCACATAATACAGATCAATATGGTCTGTCACTAAGATTTCTCAAACCAGCGGGGTACGTGCTGTAATTAATAAATACACACACCGGGGAGTCGGTCATTGTTATTTTCTTATCACACTCTGCTTACTGTAATCTATGTCTTTTACCACCGATCAAAAATCAGATTAGACATTTTGTCAATCTTCTGTGGGGGCAAACGATTAATGAATGTATTAAAAAGGTGTCAACTTGTGGGAGTAATCCATATTTAAAACTTAATCTCAACCAATATTAAATATAATCGGACCACACCATAATGTCCTCGTTCAGAGGCGGGAGGGTCCTTAAACTGGAAATAAACAACAACAACAACAAAAATAAATATAAAGATAAAATATGGTGAGATGCCGTTGTGTTGTGTTTTTTTTCAAAACACTAGTTTAAATTTCTCAAGATACTCAAATTGAACTAACTCTGTTTTCGGGGGTATTTCAAATGATCTATGTTCGTTTCTTTTATGAATATGACGGTACATTACGCTAACATACGTCGGTTCTGTTTCGAACAATATATTTCGCGTTTAAATTAAATGTTAGAAGTTTTGTTAAGTATAGTTCAGATTCTTATTAATTAATGACTAACATCATGTAGTACATAATGAAACAAGACATTTTTGATACAGAGAAGCTATTGTAACAGTTTAACATCTAATGATAAAAGAGGTTTAAAATTGTTAAGCCTGAAATGCATGAAAACAACAACAACTGTTGAATGCCACGATCAATGAAACTTAAGCTTCGCTCTACGCGATGCATGATGAAATGAATTTCTAAAAGTTTATGAATTAAAATATGTTTGTTAAATCGTAGGAATTTATGTAAGGGTTATTGCTTACTTATGCGCATTTACGAACTTTAATCGGTCAACAACAACGCCTACTACTCCCGATTTCATTGTTTAATCCTTATTTATATTGGCTGAAATTATAGTTTGTAAATCAATTAACGGACTCGGTAAATCATTCAATGATACGGAAATAGAGATTTATAGAAAGCAAGCAAAGGGTGTTCTGTTTTATATTTACAAGTGTGTTAATAATTTCATCGACAATTTTATGCTGTAAGTGACAAAGCTGGATATGCGCGGAAATATCAGGGGTTTGACCTGATTTATGAAGTGATCTAGTCAAGGTAAAAATGCAGATCAATATGGTCTGTCGCACATATTTCTTTAACCAGCTTCCTGTGATCAATATGTACACAAATTTGGGGTGTCATTCATTGTTAATTGTCGGTTTACTCTTATCTAGGTTCATTGTTATCACAAAACATTAGTTAAATATTGATCATAAATCAGAATTGAAATTCTGTCAATCTTCTATATAGTGATGTAGCTAAACATGCTGAGATGATTTTCCCCGAAATACTTAAATTGAAATTAATTATGAGCTATATAAACTTAACTTTGTTTCCGGGAATTTAAAATATTTTATTCTCGTTCATATACGAATACGACAGTATACATGTATTACTTTAAAATACGTGGGTTCTGTTAAACAAATCCTTCGCGTGTTTGGAAACATCAAGACTTGCACAGTAAAACATTTAATAATAAGTAAAGAAGCATTGTTTTAATCCTGAAATATCCATAAATACAACAACAACAACAACAACAGCAACAACAACAACAAAAGCTGTTGAATGTCATGATCGCTGAGGGTTGAACATGATGAAATAAATTACTGCAAATTTAAATAAATTATATACTTAATGAAATTAGAAACGCATCTTCTTTAAAAACAAAAAAAATGTTTCGTGATTAAAGAAGTTGCGTCTTTAATATATTTTACTATATAATATGTATTTGAAGAAATTGGAAACGCAACATCTTTAAACGTGGAATGTACTTCTTGTTTAAAGAAGTTGCGTTTTTAATTTCTTTCAGTATATTTATTCAAATAATTCTTCTTTATTCATATAGGCTAGTGAATATGTATGGATTAGTACTTATTAATAAGCATTGAAGAACTAACATCGCCTGCGCGCGGCACAGCCACGAGACCGATATAATGTTTAAAGGCTCATTCATAAACACTTACCGACTTAATGGTTGAAAATGTATTTGGTTATTCAAAAACCAACTAGGCACATACTAGGAAAATCATTCAATTATGCGCAAGTAGAGATTCAAAGATATAATTTATCCAACAATTGGGAAAAAATTTAGTTTTATTGGAACAATAAAATTGCAACCTTTAAAATATGCTTTACGTTATCTTAATTATCTGTGTAAATTACAAAAATATATTATTGTCTGCTCTTTTTTGTGCCATATTAATTCAGAGCAGCTCGCAAACATACAAGACAAAAACAACTTAAAGTACGTTATAATAAAGCGTTGAAAGTTCGGTTCCTATATATATTACATTCAGGTTTAAGTCATTTTAAAATGTACATGTAAATTATTAATAAAATTAACCTTAGAAATGTTAAAACTGTAGCATTTGTATTATTAATTTTAAGCAACAAAACAGTTGACACTTATCAATTTGCGCTAATAATCTCTTAATTGTTTGAGAAGGCCACCTTTTAAAATTCTATTAGCATAAATACAATAATGGAATAATTTCCCTAAGAATTCTGTTAAAATATTTTGTTTATATTATTCATAAAAGCATTAAAGGGTATCTAATCTCTAGACTAAATTTGAATCATTTATATCACATAAGGAATACAAAGCTCAATTTTTAAATATATCATTCTTGCAGGCTATGCTTCTTAAAAAGAACATATTAACACGAATAAAGGTAAACGTCAATGTCGTACTCCGCCTGTAACATCTAGTGCGCAAGCTTGAAAGATAATGATTGACAGCTAACGTTCACCGGTCAGTTCAACGGTTCGGTTTACGGTCAGTTCGCTCTTTTTTCATTCGGTCAGGTCGCGGTCCGTTCGCGGTTATCGTTCGTTCCGGTTCCGGTTTCCGTTCGCTCAAAGTGTAAAATTGAACGCGGCCGGTACTGTAATTTACTGATAACAGTACTGACTAAATGTACGGGGAGACTTTTTACGGCCGCCACACTGCACAAATAGCGTTACTGTGAATTTCAAATGATAGTGTCTCTAGCTGGGAGCGAACCCGCACTGTCACGGCGACAGCGCCTAGCCATGCAATTCCTGCGACGTAACCAACTGAGCTAACCGGGACAACGCCAAAAAACGTTGATCGGATAGCCCTGATATACGCAACAATCACTGCATGACATCGGTAACGGGTTAATTTACTGATAACAGTACTGATTAAATGTACGGGAAGACAAGGACTATACCTTACTGTATTAAAAATGAGTAACTGTGCAGCACTTACTGAGCACTTTACGTTTTATTTTGACATCTGACATTTTTCAGTAAAACGTGCATGACATAGTCATTATTTATTTACTAGAGCGATGATATGTTTCATTTTTTTCCAAAGGTTTTGAATTTCCGGAGATACAAACGAAATACTTACACCACTTCTCGTATAAAATTCTTTACCGTGAGCTGTATGTGGGAGTGCCACCTGTACTTTGGAGAGCCGGTATGATAAGGGTGTGATAACATGTCTTTCCGATTGTTATAATTTAAAAATAACATTAAGGACATGAATAGAACAACGAACAGTCAAGCGATTCTATTTTTGACCAGAACTAAAAGGAGATGCTGAATGTGGATGAAAATGGTTGGAAACAGAAATAGGGGACTGTATATTTCATCATAATTGGTCCATAAGTTACCGAGAAATAATAAAAAACCTACCTTAGGCGAGAGATTTTTCCAAGATAAATATGTGCGCGAATTTTTGAAAGTCACGTGGTATAGTCGCCACGAGTTAATAAAACAAACAATATTAGAAATGAAATCGGGGTATCACTGATGTTTCTCTTCTCCAGAATTGTGTGTTGTTTTTTTTGGTGCGAGTTTTGAATGAGAAAAATAGGGTAGGGATGTTGTTTAGGTTCCTGAAACTCCTCATACCCTAAACATACAATATATTTGTTGGTTTGAGTTCCCCCCTTGACCACTCGACACTTCTTACCATATTTTAAAAAAAGACATGATAATTGGTATTACCTTTGCTGTAGCATTACGTAAGAAAAAGACCTTATATGTATACTTTAACTGTAAATACTTTAGTCCAAAATGGGATGATCCTCTATCAAAATGATAATAAGATAGATGAATAGTAATTGACAAACGAATAAGATTTTTGATGGTTTACATGTAAGTTAAATTTCAAAGATGTCACCATGATGGTATAAAAAATATGAGTATGCATGCAAAGTTTACTGCAATTTCAAAGTCCAAACCGAGAAGAAGGACAATAATTAAATATTAAAGCAAGATAGAGTTATGATCTTGTATCTTATTTTCTTTGAGATACATTGATTTGAGATATGATGGTGAAAGAGAGTAGAGTACAACTTTTCGAAGCTGTAGTATAAGCAGTATGAGAGTTAGTTATTATACAAACAAATACTAATGTTGAGTTCGATATGTAGTTTTGCGGACCTGGGTAGTGTGATATCGGCCGAGGACGAAGTCCGAGGGCGATATCACACTACCCAGGTCCGCAAAACTACATATCGGCCTCAACATTAGTATTTACTTGTTATATCATATACCCTATGAATTAAAAGCATTCTGACGACGACGACGACGACAGCAAAGATAGTTATTAATTCCCGGGGTAGTTATCACATTTTTCGGACTCGCGAGTACGGAGCTCTCGACCAATCAGAATGCTTTAAATTCATAGGGTATATGATATTAGTTTGTAACTGATTGCATGCCAACTTAAAGCCGTAATTTTATTTAATAGAAATAAGAGTAATTGTCCTTGGCATACATACTTGGGATATGGTTGTCAAAAAAACTTCCTTACAAACTTCTCCTTAAAATCTAAATTGAAAAAGGCCTTACATTTGATCAAAATAAGTTATGTTTATTAGTATACATATTTGGGATATAATGATTAACAATTTTGCAAAGTTTCAAAGCTGAACAATGAGTAGTGCTTATGTTTTGAGCGTATACCTACTTAGACATAAACTTGAACCATTAAATTTCAAGTTGAAAAGTGCCAAATTTTGATCAAACCTAGCATTAGAGTTATGGCTATTGTTACATGGTGAACACGTTTGCCACGATGGAAAGCTGTAGCTATAGAACTTAGTATAATATCATTAGGTTGTACGAAACTAAACCAAAGCGGGACAGTGACGCCGACGCCGACAAAAATGTAAGTAATATAGCTAGACACATTCTTCAATTAGTTCAGCTAATAAAATAGAATATGAGCTCTAACAATACATACATCATAACGCAAAGGGTGTTCGTTTGTAATGTATGTATGAAAAAAACATTGAGATAAATTAGACAGTGCATGAGCGCCTTACTGTTACCTGTTTTCGCACGTTCAAAACCAATTTGTTTTTGAAAATCGGTAAACGTAGATCTCTTACTCTAGGCCAAACAAGAGATATGTTGTTTGTAATCGTAACATACTTCAGTTACATTGCTAGATTCCTTTAGATACTTTCCTTAACCATAACGAATCACTAGACGGGGCTAGGCGGCGTTGACAGTATTATGCATTACCATTACTGTTCATTAACAGGTTAAATCAAACCGGTCATACAATGTTTTCATTTTTGTTCGGGTTCGGTGACTTTCAAAGTTCGAGTTCTTTTCCATCTATTTAATAAGCATTAATTACCACATTTACGTTGTTAGTGACGTGTGGCGGCAGTAAAAAGTATCCCCGTATATTCGGTTAGTGTTGTTATCATTTACTCCCTAAGGAGGCCGTTTAGAACGATATTTATATTTTGAGTGCTCAAAGTTATGTTGCTAGACGTTGTTGCTGCATGTATTAGACTCCCGTTGCAGACCCGTATTATTATAAATTCACAATTGTGCTGTGCCATGAGGAGGCTGTAGAATGTCTCCACATGCAAACAAGTCAGTACTATCCACTGAAAAATCATGTAACATGTGACATATAATAACGGTTACGATTATTTGGTATATCTGCGCAGCCTTGGTTGGTTTGTCCCGGCTAGCTTTGCTGGTAG
Organism: Corbicula japonica; assembly: GCA_038501625.1. Taxonomy (NCBI): domain Eukaryota; kingdom Metazoa; phylum Mollusca; class Bivalvia; order Venerida; family Cyrenidae; genus Corbicula; species Corbicula japonica. The sequence goes on along the minus strand of JAZAYU010000262.1, from coordinate 113,710 downwards.
CAGTGTGTTTGGTGTTATGTGGCTAGGCGCTCTTGCCTACTGGTTCAAATGCAAGTCTGGTCCTTCGTCATATATCTATCTGCAACGTACTGTAGAAGTTTGACATGAAATAAAATGAAATCAAGCAAAATTTTGACGATAGAGAAGTGAAATTCAATGATTTTAAATAACATATCAATAATGATTAAATGCTAAATGATATAGCTCTGTTTAAGAAACTGCTTGGAGCATATGAGTTACAGCAAAAAATATAATATCGAAGAAAAGCATCTTTAAAGCATCATATGCTTCCATATGATCATTGTTTATAATTAATATAATTTATTTTTAAAACGAATTATCAGGATATTTATTATTTGTGGAACACAAATAACTTACATGCATTTGTAGAGCAATCAATACGGAAAAAACATATTTTTGTAACTATTTGTTACTTCTTGAAGTAAAGCTTATAGAAAAATTAAAATATTGTACGAAGTGATGAATTCTAAATCAATAATCACTTTGAACGTGTTTCCTTATGTTAATTGTAGGCTTGTAAAAATGCAAAAGTTATGAAATTTAATTATTCGTCATTGATGAATTTCCCGAATGTTATTCACACAAAAACAATTCATTTATTAAATAGATGAAATGTCATTACGTAAAACGTCAATATAAAATCAGATATACACTCACTCAAAATTCTAATTGGATATATTAATAGTGAGCGGACGTACTTAATCTACCTGTCATATATTTGTATTTTTCTGTTGGATACTTAAAAGTAATCATCTTCAAACTTCAAAATATGACCCTAAATCTTCCAAAACTGTGCTCGATTATTCTGTGATTAATCGCAGGATATAAAGGGGCAAAGGGTATCAAAGGTGAGTTGTTTTTACTGTTTACTGCTTCGGACAATTACAGTGCCGGCAGCTTTTTCACGAGGTCTTCTGCACGAAATGTGAGGCTGTCCGACGATGATGTCATATTGTACTGGTACATGTAACGAACAACGTAAACAACCGCTGCAAGCTTATGCAATGTATGAGTTGAACCCCAAAACGGATAGTATAGACTTTACTGAGCTTCAACCGTTTATAATGTCACAAACTCCTGATGATTGCGATGAAATCTACAGCCAGTTCCAAGCACTCAAAAGGAGATAACTCGAGCGAGCGACTATAATGATTGTGTTGACAGGAGTTGTCTCTCTTCACCGCAATCGAAGGTCAATGTAGACCTTGAATGTGGGCAACGCCCCGATGCTTATAATTTGCAGTGAGGGATCTATGACCGTCTTGATGGGCGACTCTTAGATATACCGAAAGACCGGTAGGTTAGCACACTTATTGATCTATTGGATAAATCCGAAGACACATTATCTTCATACAGATCAGAGCTCGCTTCTTGTGTGCGCAACTGTGACAATGCACCCACCGGTGTCTTAAAAGATCGACGCAATTCAACAAAAGGCTCCATCAAGAAAAAATATTACTCTTAATTGCTTTTTACTGAATCATTTTATACAAGTAATATCTCGGAAATTGACGACCTCTTAAAAAACAGCCTAAGTGTATGCCAGGTTAAGCAAACACCCAAGCACCAAACACTCGAAAATCATGATATGTGCAATCTTAAGAATGCTGTGGCAAACTTAGAAGCTGATGTGTTTACACTAAAATCGGGTGCAAAAGATATTAAAGATAGACTTGAATCACTAACCTCATTATTGCAAAAAGACATAAATTCTATGAAAAACGAACTTGACAAATACATCACAATTTCAAGTGAAAATGTTAAAGGAAATCACCAAGACTCGAAATGCATGTCGGACGTACTCACGGCACTTGTGACGTGGGCTAATAAAATCGATAAGACCCGTATTCAGCTTCAGTCCCAAGTTGAATCAGACAAATAGAATTTAATCCACGACTATCGAGGGCATTTTGATACAGCAGGACAGAATAAAAAATAACGACAAACTTAAACGCCAAGACCTGACTGAACATATCGAGACCGAAATTAAAAAGCAATTAGATCAAATAAAAGATATTGACACAAAACTGAAAGAAATTATAAACAAAACAAACGGAAATGACAACATTTCTGCATTTAAAGCAGCATTCTCGTCATTTTCAAATAGCTTATATGAGCTCTTAGGTAGTTTAAACTCAACCCTTAAAAGTGTTCGAGGAATTACCGACTGTCCGAGAAGGTATTAAGGACACGGCGAAGAAAACGGCTTCTCATTCAACAACAACAATAAACCCCCACATAAGTCAAAATTCGACCCAAGACCCAAGACAGGTGTGCTATAAGACGATGAATCGTAATAGACTTAACTGACAGCAACGGTGCGTTCAACTGAAAGCGATGATCGTTGTGAAGTAAATTTCGTTAAAGTCAAGATTTAAAGGTGTCATAAGAAACGTTCGAATTCATATCTCATTACAGGTATAGACCCCGACAGGGACCAAGAAGGTCTAGAAATGTTTTTAGAAGAGCTCTGTATAACTTTTAAGACTGCCAAGTTTTTTAATATGCCTAGAGTGGACTGTCAGCCTGCTCAAATCGTTGTAAGTGAAGATCAATCCGCTCTCATAGAAGATCCCATGACACTGTCAGAAGGCATCAGCTGTCAACCTTGGCTTAAATATTCTGACTACCGTAATCGCTCCAACAATATTGATTAACTCTTCAATAATTTTCATGTTGCTGATTTTTTTAACTTGGAACGCAACTGGTATTATGACTGGCCTGCCATACATACTTGATGAATTCAATCAAAAGGACATTGACATTAGTGGTGTTTCTGAACATTGGATGCTGGCTCATAATTCTTACATTTTTGGAAACTTACGTGAGGACTATGCAGCTCGTTTGCTGCTCCAGGCCTATAGTGCTCAACGGCAGGTCTTATTGCAAAGGTGGTGTGGAAATTATATGAAAGAAAACGCTAAGTGACATTATACAAACAGTTGAATCAGAGAGCGACCGCATTGCCGCAATCAAAGTTATCTTAGATGACACAGCGCTCTACATTACTCAAGTTTATCTCCCTTGTGCCAATGGGACACTTAAATGCTTTAAATCGGAAGTAGATGAACTAAGCGATATAATTTCTCTCGTGCGGGTTCGCTCCCAGCTAGAGACACTAAAATCAGAAAGGAATCAACGATAGAGCCATCGCAATGGTTGATCTCAATGCTAATCCTGTCGGTAACATAACAGATATAGAGATATATCTGAACTCACTTATTGAAATTCATAATTTGCAAACATTAACCGACTCAGATCTATGTAGCAAACCAAATAACACATTTATCCCGGGTCCAAACGAGTCCCCGAGCTCCATTGACCACATCCTTGTAGATGAATTATTATGGAATGACACAGTCACGTGCAATACATTAGAGGACGCCCCACTTAATGTATCATTAGCGCTACATCTAGAACGTACTCATCCTCTTACCCATGAAACAAACGCTTCGTTTTTTAATAAGCAGTGCTACAAATGGACCTCTACAATCCAGGTTATACGTTAAAAAATGGAAGTCACACATCTATTGCAAAACAGTCAACTGACTTCAGGAAATATTGAAGGCGAATACAATGTTATTGTTTCTTCCATTCATCTAGCGGCTGAGAAACATCTGCAAAAACGTGCGTTCAAAAGCTGTCTCAAACCATACTGGTAAGCGACTCTACATAATCTTCACGGTGACATGAGAACGGCACGCTATGACTGGATAAATGCTTCAAGACCGCGACACTGTTCGCAGTATAACAAATATAAACAGCTAAAACAATATTCCGCCGTAAATAAAGAATTTCCGTCCGTAACTTTTAACGTTCAGAAGATGATGGAATCGATCAACTTTCAGAGTTAGATCAAAAGGGGTTTCGAAGGTTATCAGTTCGAGGAAAAATCGCTCATCGGGTGCAGCAAACCAAATAAATTTCAATGTGCAAGACTATATATCCAAAAAGTGTACTGAGTGGCTGGTGTGACTAGTTTCAGACCTGTATGTATTTTCTAATAATCCAACATTCGATAAAAACTTTAAAATCATGGTTGAATCTAACATGAATGCTTATCTATCGCATTCTGAATCAAAGAGCATCTCTCGTGAGATTTCTCGATCGGTTTCATTTGACGAGATAAAGAAAGTTGTGCTATCACTGCCTAACGGAAAGTGTGCATCTTATGGTAACTTGACATATGAACATTTAAAGAACGGCGGTGGCGTTTTGCAATAACTGATAAAAATCTTTTTAATAACCATCTAGCAAACGAAACAATGCCCGCTTCGCTGAAATAAGGGATTGTAATAACATTACAAGTTGGGGTAAATCTATAACAGACCCAAACAATTATAAAGCAATTTCTCTGCTACCGATACTTTTCAAAACATTGGAGAAAATCTTACTAAATCGAATTGAGAGTTCCCCTATATATTATGTAATTTACCCTTTTCAGAACGGTTTTTGAGAAAGGCAAGAATAGTAAATTGGTATGCCCGTTATATCAAGATTCTGTTAGTTACTGCTTTAAAAGGCACAATGTATTCTATGCCTGTTTTATGAACGCTATGAAGACATTTGATTGTACTTGGATCACGGGTCTTGTTCATAAGTTGTTGCCCCTTGGTATAACAGGAAAGACACAAAGACTGTGTGACGTCATACTACGTGGCGGTACCAGTCGGGTCCTGTCCTACATATCGTATTCATATCGAGCTCTAGCTCGGGTCGCGGAGCGACCCGAGCGTTAAGCTCGTCTTAAGGTCGCAGGAATGCCCATTCACTAACGAATAAAAACTTTGCCCTTCCGTTTGCGCTGGTTTCCGGTTGTGCACAGCATAAGGCAATGTAAACACGGGAAAAAACCTGACCGATAAAAACTTACGGCAAAGTATTGTTTTTACAAATTTTGTTATTGGCTTTATTTTTATAAATTGCTAATTGCAAAATATCTTTAAAAATTAAAACTTATTATTCGGTAGCATTGTTTTCGGACTAGCATTTTGGAAAGCTAAAAAACTAAATCGTCAGTTTAGAGAGTAGGTTGTCGTTCGTTGTAACCAATAACAATACTAGCAATCGGCCATTTTTAGAAATTAGACTGAAGAAATCAAGTTGAAAACTACTGAATGGTAGCTTTTCAGTGGATTATTAGGCCTTTAAATTCAAAGGAGCATAAGGCCCAGCGACGGAACAATCAGATGCATGGAGTTTTTCTTGAAAACAAGATGTAAGGCTGGTGGGAACCAACTTTTATGTGAAGCTGAATTGTGAACTGGACCTCGCAGTGTTCAGTCACTCAGTCACATTGTGAGACACACTGAGCTTAGCGTAGACCAGCGCCACAATTCAGTTTTGTATAAGAGTTTTTTGTCACTGGTCATGTTCGTCATTCAGACATGTGAGTTCATGGCAGTCGAAGATATTGTTTGTGAGAGTACTGAACACGAGGTATGAGATTTCTTTTATTTATTCTTATAAAACACATGGCACAAGAGCAAATATACACCACAGGGGCGTTGAAGACTGACCCTGTTTTCTAAAAAAAACAACTGGCCCCTTTCCACTAAAAAATGAGGGTCTACACTGGGTCTACACTGCCTTAACATAATGTTTATTGTTTTGGTTGATAGATTGGGATCGTTATCAGTCTATTCCCACCAAATTTATGATCAAATACCATGGAATTGGTATTTGGATTACAGTCAATAGGCCACAAACAAGTCAAATAAACTACCCTTTATTTTGAAAAAGCTCAAATAGGCCTCAAAAATAGGCCACATTTTTATTTTATTTATAAAGTTTTTAGTATCATTGTGTTAATATGTTCTATGTCAGTTTATGATGTTTTATAAAATATTTTTCATGAACAAGTTGCTTCATAGATTGGACATTTTGTACGAAGCAACATGTCCTTTTTCCGGATTTTTGTCCAAGACTATCATGACTAAACAGGTGGGAAAACAATTAACAAAATGTTGCAACAAAAGAAAAGACATCATTTATATGTCAATATGCTCTTTTGATCAATGACCTTAGTCTACAAAAGTCACTAGGTCTACACTAGCACAGAATCAAATATTGATGGTTGCAACATAAGCTGTGTATTTTGCATTGTCAAACATGGAAATTGGTTTAGAAATAAATTTATTTAAACTGATATTTTATTACATGTCCTCTCTTTTGGAAGGCAAAACGGACAGACCACTTGAAAAACATGATGTGGTTTCGCCATCAGGTGGAGTTTGAGCTCCTTCCTTGACGCTTGTGCAACGCCACATAACCAGCAGGAGGCTGACATCTGTAAATATATATATTTAATGTTAGTTTTTAATATATAAATGCTATATTCTTTTTTTCATTAATCACCTGAATCTTTATTGTTCCACGGTGCTTTTCCAATTGGTATAATGTCCAAAACGACTGGGCTTTTAGATGAAGTTAATTAATACAGTTATAAATATGACACTATAATGTTTTCGATATATAACAGTTACTGTTAACAGTTACTCATTATCTCAAATCATTTCATTTTGCCCTATGATAACTTATAGACCAGATCTTCTATGCAAATCCCAAGTCTCTTTTCCCTGGATATCTTTGGGCATGACAGAAGACGTGTTAGGGCTTAGACTCCCATAACCCTAACAGATGCACAACCACCTTGCACAAACTGTGGCTTGCACCATCCACTCAGCTCAGCGTAACATCTAGTTGATCAGTCTATATTTACCAGTCACAATGAGCCACTCAGCAAAAAAACTTAATTATGTGTAGCTACATTTCATTATATTTTCTGCACCCCAAGATTCCTAAGAATCGCTTTTAACTTTAAAACATGTTTGCAATTCTCATATGGTCCCTAAGTTATCAAGGAAGAAGAACCTCCGTTAAATTCATTGAAACAATGTTACTCTATATCATAACAATATAACAGTACAAAATTGGAACATCATTTTTGTTTTTGATTTTGTTTTTATTGTTTTTTCTTTATTTTTTAAGTTTAAATGTAACATATAATTTCTGTTTTATTTAAACACCGTTTTGAACCATTTGGGGATTTCATTTCCACGATAGGGCCTTAAATAATCAATGTGATGTGCTTTTGCTGGTTTCCTTGGTGACCTTTTGACCAGGTACACAAGGTCATCGATTGCTCTAGTAATAACATACGGCCCTTGCCACCTTGAGGCTAGTTTGCTGCAATTGTTCTTTTTGGTTTCATATAACCAAACAGCCTGACCAACTTCAAGCTTGCGTTGTTTAGCGTTGCGGTCATAATACTTCTTTTGGTACTCGGCTTGCTTTTGCAGTTGTTTCCTAGCAATTTCATGTGCCTCATGCATGTTATTTTGCAGGTTTACCACATGTTCACTGGCAGAGAGTCTCTCTCCTGGTGGGAGACCAATAACAGCAGTGATGGGAAGATGGGAAGAGAGACTTCTCTGCCAAATGCCATGTAGTTTGGACTGAAACCAGTTGAGGCACTCTTGGATGCTCTGAAGGCCATCATTACTTGTTGAAGGTAGGTGTCCCAAGTGTTCTGTTTTGTTGAACAATAAGTGAGCATTGCTTAAAGTGTTCGGTTAAAACGCTCGACAACTGCATTTGCTTGAGGCCTTGCAACTGATGTAGACAGCTTAAGAATACCTAGTATTTCACAAAGTTCATTAAATAATAGAGACTCAAAGTTTGTTCCTTGATCAGTTAATACGGACATTGGTGTACCCATTCTTGTTACAAATGTGTCAACAAATGCTGTTGCCACTGTTTTAGCTTCCTGGTCTGGCAGTGCTACAGCCTCAGTATATTTAGTGAATACATCTGTTATCACTAGTATGTACTTGTTACCTTTTAAAGTGGTGGGTAAAGGACATAATATGTCCATTTGTACTTTTTCTAACATTGCACCACAGGTGACCTCACCAAGGGGGCATGCGAAAGTTTTGCTGGCTTTTTAGATGCACATGTCATGCACTGTTCACAGTACTTTTTGACATCTTTGGTCATTCCGGGCCAAAAGAAATTTCGCTGTAGACGACTCAAAACCTGTTTTGCACCTAAATGTCCGGCGGTGGGAATGTTATGATAGTAGAACAATATACCATTTCTTTTAACTTTTGGGTCCACAAGCTGAACTATATCATTTCCTGTTTCAGATGACCATCTTCGGTGTAAGATACCCTGATGAACCTCCAGTCGGTCCCATTGGTTAAATATCATCTTAGTAACTGGCGAAAACCTAGAAAGTTGATTCCAACCTGGCTTGTTACCAGTTTCCACAGCAACAACGATTGGAGCAATGTCACTGTCCGTCAATTGGTCGTGCCGAAGGTCAGTTGTTGTCCAGCCATCCAGCAGTACAGTACGGTGTAGACTACCGGGTGCTGATGGACCTTGTTGCGATCTGGTGATCACACACACCACTGATGAGGAATTCTTGATTTCTTGATTCTCACTTGTAGTTGTTTCTGTACTACACTCTAGCTCTTGGTTTCGCTTTTCATGTCTCTCGCACACTTTGCGTGGGTGACGACTGAGTGCATCAGCATTAGTGTGTAAGCGGCCTGGGCGATGAGTTATTGTGAGGTTGTAGGTATCTATGAATTGTAACCAACGAGCCATTTGACTGCATGGATCTTTCAGTCTTCTAAGCCAAGAAACCGCGGAATTGTCAGTCCTGAGGAAAACTTGTTGGCCATAAAGATAATGATGGAAATGTTTAAGAGCTGTAACCACAGCTAATAACTCTTTTCTGGTAACACAATATTTAACTTCAGGTGCGGAAAGAGTTTTACTCATATAGGCAATAACGTATTCAGTACCATTTTGCACTTGCCCAAGAACGGCACCACAGGCATAGTGTGAACAGTCAGTGTCAAGATAAAATGGTAGATCACTTCTTGGATACGCAAGAATAGGGGCAGTTGTCAATGATGTTTTTAAAGACTAAAAGGCCTGTTCATGTTCATTTGCCCAAACAAATTTGTTACTTTTACTGCATAACTTATACAGAGGCTTTGCAAGGTTACTGAATTGGTCAACAAATCTCATGTAATATGCTGCTAAACCTAAGAAAGACTTCAGTTCTTTCGCATTTCTTGGAGTCGGCCAGTCTCAGACAACTTCTATTTTCTGAGGGTCAGTTTCATCCCCATTTTCAGAAACAACATGACCTAATACTTTTACTGACTTTCGGAAAAATGTGCATTTATTTGGCTTTAATTTCAGATAAGCGGCACGAAGACGTTGGGCAACCTGCTCTAGTTTAACCAGTCCTTTATCAATGGTTGTACATGGCACAATAATGTCATCCATGTAAATAAGAATGTCACGCCATTGCATTCCACGGAACACTTCATTCTTCAACCTACTAAACTCTGACGGGGCAGTTACCAAACCATACGGAAGTCGGAGATATTTATAAAGTCCCATTGTGGTGGCTATAGCTGTGTAAGGGCGGTCTTCTTTAGCTATTGGAAGTTGCATGGACCCCTGGTTTAAGTCCATGCACGAGAAGAAAGAATTTCCTCCAAGGGCATCAAGGCATTCATCAACCTTTGGCAAAGGAAAACTGTCCTTGCGGACAACTTCATTTAATTTTCGAAAGTCAACAGCAAATCTGGTGGTACCATCTGGTTTGGTCAGGAGAAGAACTGGGCTGCTCCACTCACTTATACTTGGCTCTATAATATTGTTCTTCAACATTTTTTCTATCTCGGACCGCTCAATTTCACGCTTAACTAAAGGGAGTCTGCGCGGTGCCTGTTTAATAGGTTTAGCACCTTGTACATCAATATGATGCTCAAGTATATTAGTACATCCTAAGTCATCATTAGATTTGGCAAAAACATCTTGAAATTGAGTTAATAACTTTGCAAGAGACGCTTGCTCGTTTTCAGAAAGATGGACTGTACTTCGGTTATAAAGTTCCGTAAGATAGTCAGGCAAGCCCTTGGACTGTTGGACTGGCAATTGACATGTTTCAGTGTTCCCATTTATCGCGGCACGACATTTGCTCTGCTTATCAAATATAGTTAGATCACCAAATGATTCACAAGTCCCTATCACACTTGTTGTAGTCAGCACGACTGACTCATCCTGGCAGTTAATGACATTGAGATTTATCTCTTCCAGGTCATTGGTTGAGATTCCTTCTACTAAATGAACAGAATTGTGAATGCATGAACTAACTGGCTGAAAATGGATTATTTTTGACATGAAATCTTTATTTGGAATGTTCACAGGTACCCATATTGAAGCATGTGGTGGTATTGTTACTGATTCTTTAACAGTTACTTTGCAAACCTTGCAGGGAGAAGTTGAGCTTCCATTCCAGAGCTGGACATCGCCCTCAAGTGTTCGCAAAACTTGATTTTGTAAGTCAATAGCTTGTACATGGGCTAATAGAAAATCTTGACCCAAAATACCATCAGGCAACATGTCACACACAATGAATGCTTGTTCATAAACTGATGCAGTCATTTCAAAGTTAAAATTTGATTTGCCATACACTTTTTTGCTGTTACCATTAACATCTTGTACTGAGTGTTTAACATGTGTAATAAGTGGTCTGTGTTGTTCAGGAATTTTAACATATTGGCGGTGAGATAACAGACAAGTGGTTGCACCAGTATCAATCAAGAACTTTGTTAATACCCCATTTAATTTTGAACCTATATATAACCCATTGTCCCACCCAGTTCCTACATTACTTATTTGATTATTTGTTTCGCAAGGCCTTGATTCGATATCCGTGGGCCCCATGCCTAAAGAACCAACGGGTTGGCGTTTTCCTGACCACCTTGATAATTACTGCTTAAAGAGGCATTCCCAACTCCAGATGTTAAAGGCTGACCATGCAGGGTTGATGTAGCAGTTTGCCTTCGGTTAAGGGTATTCTAGAATGGGCAGTCTCGTATGAGGTGGTCGAAAGCTTGACAACCATAACAAACCCTCGGTGGCTTGTTAGCTCTGCCTCTTTCTAATTGCTCTATTCTAGAGGATAAGCGCTGTATCTCGCTCAACAGGTCAGTTCTGGGCTTCTTTGGGGGGGGGGGGGGAGGGTTTGTTACTTTGATTTTGGTTTGTAACCATTCGTATTTGGCTTTGGTCTTTTCCCATTATGCCCTCGTACGTTTGTACAAGGCTAACGGCTTGGCCAATAGTGCGACAGTCATTTACAATACACTAGTATTGCAAATCTGCCGTGAGTGTGCTATAGAATTGCTCTAACGCCATTCGCTCTTGAGCTATGAAGTCAAGATCAGCATATGCTTTCCTTGCCAAATTGAGGAGCGAATCACCGAAAGATGCTAAGGTTTCACCAGGCTGCCTTTGCCTTGCTTTGAGACTGGAAACCCACACCGGCTGCTTCGTATTGTCAATATATCGCCCTTTTAGGGCTTCTACAAGTGCCTTATATGAATTCTTGATTTCTGGGGGCAGTCTTGATACAAACATGTGTGCTGGTCCACTCATTCTTGATCTTAAAGCTAAGTTCATGGATCTAAGGTCCCAATTTCCTAGTTCAGCACTAATCTCAAAGTGATCCAAAAACTCTTCAAAACTATCGTCCCCATTGAAATAATTCACTTTAAGTTGAATTCCACGACTTGGTCTTGTCACGGAATTTGCATTGGCATTGGCTGTATCTATAGGTACTCCCAGATAATTGCGCCGCCTGAATTTCCTTGTTCTGGGAGGACTTCGGTCTTCTCTCTGTCGAAACTCATCACCAGTGTCGTACTCTGTGCTTTCATCAGCTGGTCGCTCTGTGACATCATCTGAGATAAGAGGTGGAGGCTCATCACCCCTTCCATCATCATTAGAAGGTCCTGGCAAGTTAAACTCAACCTCAGAATCTGACGAATCTGCCATTCTTTTAAGCAACTCTTTGTTTAATATTTTAAACCACAGCGATGATTGTTATGTTGTTGTTGTTTTTTATGTTATTGTAATATTCTGTTCTGTTCTATTCACTAATATATTTGCAAATTGAATAAATGAACTGCTATATACTGTTTATTTTTCTTTTATATGTTTGTTTGTGTTGAAAAATTCAAGGATTATCTAACTGGTAATGCACAAGTCTTACTGAGTTAGGTGGATGGATGGTTCGTACTGTAGGATAGTGAACGTTTTAGACTATCCCAACACTTCTGACGCCATTGTAAGGATGGGCTTGGGCTGGTATTTAAATAAACAACCATTGAATTTTAACACTAATAAGTTTAATTCAGTGTTATCAGATGATAACTAAACTCGTAGGTATTTATTATATCATTCTACATATAGATTGAATGCAATTATGACCATAATGATGGAAGGACTTCAGTTTCAAATTAAACCGCTATGTAAATATTTCAGAAGTTTACTAATTATAACGATGTTGTTGTCAGATGACTCAGATGTCAAGACCGAAGTGCCATTTTGTATTTCGCGCCGCACTTATATAGGCAGCGAATCTGAAATCCTCCAATCAAAATAACGGTATCCCTGAAATCTACCAATGATCTACGAGGAGTTTTCCCAAATATTATTTCCGGATTTCAAAGATCGGCCATATTGAAATCTAGAACAAAATCCCAACAGACAAAAACATGAAATTCAAAGGAATTACCCCAGAGATCGGTAGATTTCAGGACTACACAATAAGAATTCAATATGCATTAAGTAAATATTCAAGGATTATGATAAATCTCACTATAAAAATTATAGATTTTAACTTGAAAGTCGCAAAGTGGCGGATTTCAAATAATGGCGCCACGAAAACTTCTGCTAAAAGTGAAATCCAAACTAGTCACTGGAATTTTACTGTCAAAGGAGAGAATTTGTTAAAGTTATGATTATATTTCAATATATTTATGATTAAAGTTTGTCCTTATGACCATTAGCAGGAATTTCAACAGGTTAGTAATATGTTTTCTTTAAAAGTCCAAATTCAGTCCATGGATTTCAGGATTTCTCCAGGATTTCAAGTAAGTCTATTATTTACATTGTAGATTAAGGTTCAGAAGAACAATAAAAAGGGTCATACCCTTACAGTTAATCTCCAATATATTATCATCAGTTGGTACCAAAAAGTTTGACCAGCAAGCAGAATACATGTGTACCAAGAATGGCATCAAATATCAAGTTAATGCTCATTTTGGCAATTAAAAGTGTTCTATTATTACCATATTTTCTGTCATGTGCACATTTCAACATGATTTCATAATCAAAATATGTATGTGAGGTACATGTATAATCAAATACACTATTTACAAGGTGTCTGTTTTGTTTTGTTTTATTTTTGCAAATTTTGTTAAATATTCATGGTGTCACTAAATTTGCTCAGCATCAAAAATTTGTGTTTTAGAAAATAAAAAAAAATCAAAGCTTTCATAATCATTTAAATTGTTCAAAAAAAGAAGATTGCTGTGAAGAGAAAGAAAAACATTTCTTGCCATGTCAGTGGGTTTTTGGCCTCTTTAAATACATGTAAAAATCTGAATATACCGGTAATCTGCTTAAGCTGAACACAGAAAACTGGAAATTGCACTCATAATAAAAACAATGTTCTTTTTCTTTTGTATGTTTATGTTTTAGCAATGTAACAGTAAAGAAGTTTACATTTTTAATATATGGTACTTTTTAAAGAGAAATTTACCTATTTTAAAGTAGTTATGCCTACATTTCTGCAATGAAAAATACAAAATCAAGAAAATACCAACTGGAATGAGCTTCAGAATTTGAAATTCACATTTTCCAATATATATATTACATTTTATAAAATACTTACCAGACAGAGATCCAAAAGTGGTTATGAATAATGGCATTTTATAATGCTAATTGATGTGTTCATGGGTTTACATTTTTTTGCAAAAAATCTCTTAAAATTGTTATTATAAATTTAAAAAAAATGGACCAACAACATTTTTAATGCATGATTTGATTGGCAACTGCAATTCATTTATGTAATGAAAATAGATATAAAGAAGCATTTTGTTTCAAATCAGTTACTAAGACCTGTAAAGGAGTGTTACATATGGATAATCAGACTACATGACATTGTACATGTTTATGTTTAATTGATTGAGATTATTTCATCTATTTTGGCCCAATAGCTGAACTATTTTTCAACTGAAATAAGTAATTCTATCATGCACATTTAAGTAACTTGGCTCAAATATGTACCTTATTGTCACCAAATATGTACCTTATTGTCACAATATTTTTCACACAGCATTTATAGCTTCAAATTACTGTTGTTAATAACTGAAAATTCCTATGGCATTGTCATTCCTGGAGATATTTTCAAATGACTTTGCACAAATATGCCCCAAAATCTAGGTGATGTACAGTACTAAAAATAACGAAATTGACAAACGAAACGGAGTGGAAATGGAAATGAAACTCTATGTTGAAACGGAAACGGAATGGAAACGGAACGCTATCGAAATGGAAACGCAGCGGAGCGCTTAAAACGCTTGGAACGCTTGAAACGGTAGAATCGCTATAATCGGAGCGCTTGGAACGCTAGAAACGGTAAAAACGGAATATTCGGAACGCTATAAACGACCCGCTTATTTATAGTAGCGTTTTTTACCGTTTCTAGGTCACCCGATTATTTATAGTAACGTTCTAACCGTTTCTTTGTACGAAATTAATTGTAACGAAAATAATAGTTGTCGAAATGACGCTGCGTGGGACACTTGTTTCAAGTAATGATCAGTCTAAATAGTTACCATTATTTAGCGCTGATCGAGCACTTGTTACACATTTATCGAAAGATTAGACATTTCGCTACATGTATATGCATAATGACCTCGGGTGAATATATTTTTCACTTGAACCTATGTTGATGCGAGCACGTTTTTTGATCTCTGATAATTTGAAGATGTGTTATTTTTTATTTGTTTTATAGCCTTAAAACGCGTTATTGAAGAGATCTAGAAAAAATTACTTCTTGCGTCAGGAATTCAAAAATGAAAAACGAAATAAAATGTTGCAATGGTTATTACAGGAAAAATCAGCAACTGCCCTTTGAAAAAAATGTTTTCAGGAATATTTAACATTCGTCATTAAATATGACCTACAATCAAACGCCGACAATAAAATCAGATGTCTGAATACTAGTATTTGGCGGTAAACAACGACGTAATTTGTTCGGAAAACACGTTGTTTGCTCGCCGAATACATTATAAACATATGACGTAAAATACATATGATGTAAAATTAAACGTTAACAATACGTCAGACGTGTGCAATTAAAAAGACATGATTTGCACGAGATGCACGCTTCTTGCGCGAAGCACGTGAAGGGTTCGTCGTGGGTGGTATTTGTGTTATGTTTTTGTTTAGGTCTAAGAACGATTAGCATGAATGACACGATTCTTGCGATCAGAATTGTGCATTTATCGGTCACAGATAGAAATATTGCTTTCAGCATTCAATAATTTAACAGAAATTTAAACAACTGTTTTGAAACTAAACGTTTCAAATTTATATTTTGTCGAATCATTTCTGCACTGAAAAAGGCTTTCAATTATCAATAATTAAAAATAATGTATGATCTTTTACATTAGATTTCACTGGTGGTGATCTTTGGCCTGTAAATAGTTGTTATTTATTACTGATCTTGTTGTTTATTTTTAGTTTCCAAATAAGTGTACGGCACACGGAAAATACAACATTTAATAACATTTAATTTAAATATGATCCAATATTTATTACAAGTTGCGTTTCGTCTAAACATAATTATTCAACATAGCAAGTTTCGAAAAAATGATCTCTCTTTGAATTATCAACAGTAGGCACTTTCCCGTTAGTCAAGAAGAGGTTATCTCCCTTGGACATTGTACGATTATTTGTGTGTGTTTTTTTTTTGTTTATAATGAACAAATATCCAAAGTAACTCTAGAAAGCTTAGTTTCTTTGTACATGTAGTATCGCAACACTGAATTTACATAGGCGTAATTTTATGAAATATTTATTTCTAAAGTTTTTAATTTCTAAACAAACTACTTTTCGAATACGCATGCATGCTTAAAAAACAAAACAAAACGCAACAATAGCTCATCGCACTTTCATCTTACATATATATTTAAATTAATATGAAGTGAATTGAAATTAATGTCCCGTAAATACCGAAAGATAAGTATCAGTCGTATCGGGACGCTCGTAGGGTTATACCGCCGGAGTTAAATAGTTTAGCACCTAAATGATTAAAATGTTTCGCTTTATTTTTTCTCAATAATGTTAAATCTTCATATTACAATAAAGTTTACATTGTTGTCAGAAATACAATGGGTGCGTTCAGGGTTCTCCCATCGGTATGAAATGGTACCATCGGTAAAAATTGGTAGCCGTTGGTAGCCATTGGTAACAGTATACTTACCGATGGTATTGCTGTTGGCAGCAAATACTCCCGCGTCTCTACGAGTAGGGTAGCTTTGGCAGCCTCGTTCTGAGTGAGGAAATGGTACCATCGGTAATAATCAGTAGCAGTTGGTACATACAAATATACCAGAAAAACATAAGCAGCTCCTTTACAGTATTAACTCATGGGCCATTAGCTCGACTGAATGTCAGGGCATTTTCCACATCCAATAATATTGTTTGGAAAGAGTCACGAGAGAGCCTGACGTGTCTCTTTGTCATCCTATGAATACAGATAACAGGGAGATAATTTGTTCATAGTAGTAGTACAAAATATCTCCTCTGTTTTATTAGGAACACGTCGCTGTTTGACAGACTTGAATTAACCATCCATGATGAAAGAACATAGTTTTGTTTTTGATGCATTACAACCGCAGGTATAGCCCGTCTTACTCTTCTCATGCGTTCTTCCGCCATGTTGTTTGCCAATTAGTACCTATAATCGTTCAGAGTAACTTGGTTGCCAATGATATATTTGGTTACCATCGGTAACCATTGGTTGCCTATGGTTTGTAACTGGTTACCAGCTGGGAGAACCCTGAACGCACCCAATGGTAAATTTTATACACTCTAAGGTATGATTATCGTGCAGACAATGTTCTTTAAATACTTTAATCCTGGCATCATGTATACGCATGTGTGCCCCGCGTTGAGAATTTGCGGGAACTTACTATGAATCTTCCACTATATCGTTTTTGATAGTGATAAACAATATTCTATGTTAAAATCACTAAACATTACCTATGCAAACTGATGTTAATAATTCAGTAATTATATTTAATCTGACTTGACATACGTGCAGTGATAATGCTACCATGCTGAAATAGGGTCGCTAACAGAAATGATAATCTTCAAATTCACAGATTAATAATTCTAAAGTTTTTGTCAAATCAGTTTGATGCCTAATTTCATAATTGATCGTCTATAATTTTTTGTAAGCGATTTGAAGATTTTATTACCGATATGATGTAGATATCACTGATAGTTGTCATGGCAACATTTGCCCGAGGCAGATACATTACCGAAATTTTAGGGAATTTACATGTACATTGTGACATTCTTATTTTGACTCTTCTTTAAGAAATAACTAAATCATAAGCAAGAGCGAATGAATACCGCTATAATAGAATTCAAGAGAATCATACTAAGGGCTTTAAAGCTTTTATAAATGTATCATTATCTAAACTGTCCCGCAAGCAATAATTTAAATGGAGATGTTCTCATTGTTTTCCTTCGCCAGATAGGATCGCCTTCACGTGTTAGTCTTGATGCAAACATGGTAATGTCAATTTTGCAATGCCAGTCGGAAGTTTCTCGCCATATGTCATTATATTTGATAGAAATCTACATGTTTTGACATTTACAACAGTTACTAAAATTTGTTGAACGAAAATATTTAACCGTGGAAACGGTAAAAACGCACGGACGCGGAAATGGAACGCTGGAAACGCTAGAAACGCTAGAAACGGAAAAAACGCTGGAAAAGCAGCGTTTAATGCGTTTTAATCGAAATGGAAACGGAATGGAAACGCAACGGAAACGAAATGGAAGCGCAGCGGAAACCGTTGCCAATTGAAATGGAAATGAAACGGATCGGAAACGCAAAAAATGTCAATTTCTTGATTTTCAGTACTGTATCACACTACATATTGAAGTCTCAATGTGGTGTTAATGTGATGTACATGAATATTAAAACAGTACTTTTTAGGTCTATATTATAACTTAATTCATATACATGCATATATATTTTTTTGAATAGCATGGGACTATTTTGTGCAATGGCAAGTTACAAATGCAAGTGTAATCAAGGTAACATTTAAAAAAAAAATATTTTTCTGACAATAATATATTAATTGTCATGCACATGTGACAATGTAATATTTTCATGTATCAATGAAGAATTTATCAATATTCAATATTGCATTAATTGAGGTAATGGAACACATTTTGTGTTGTAAATTTAAGCAAGAAGCCTTTGTGTTTACATATTAAAAACCCAAATGTTTAGTAATAATCAGATTGCCAGTTGTCCAGCTGAATTAAGTTGATGTAGACTTAAATTCTTTCCAAAAAAATCACATAATTTTATCGTGCATGAGTAGGCTAACAAATGTTAGAAACAAATTATTTTTTAAATATAAATCATTATCTGAGATTATTAAAGCTAGAGCTCGATAAGAGGCAGTGCCTTAGTTCATATTATTTTAATTCAATCATCAATTATTTAAACAAGAGGTTAAAGAGGAGGGGGAGTTTAGAAGACGAGTCTACTCACTAGAAACAAGGTTTCTGTGTCTCTCATCGAGCAGTCCATCAAATGCACGTGTAACTAGCACTTGAAAATTTTTGTCTGGTATATGAGCACCATCGCCGGCAAGTGTCAATCCCTCTAAAACAGTTTGTGAAAGTTCCATTTCACATTTGACAGCTTGACACTTGACAGGTATAAGCGCTAAATGATCCTGATTTCTTTTAGCTTCAAAGATTACTTACTTAGGAAAAGAGAGCCTGAGATAGACCGGCACATAGTCATTATAAATCAATACTTTACCGAGGTAGTAAATCCCATTAAAACAGTCTAGCGAAAGGATAGTTACATGTAGCTCTTCTAATTAACTGATGAATATAAGGTCAGTAATTTAATAAAATTGCAAATTCAAAGCACTACGATGCCGATCAACAGAGCTCAGCAGCAAATACGGAAACAGTAGACTATATAATTAATTATATGATTAGTTGCATATACGGAAACAGTAGACTATAATATATAACACGTTTTATTTTAAAAAGGGATTTTCCACTCAAGTCCCAATTGGTCGCCAATTTTATGCACATGTTCATACTGAAAACACAGCGAAATCGCTAATAGTTTTTAAACGTCAAAGACACAACACAGCATTTTCTTGTCTATTTTTATTGATATAACAAAAAGAAATAGAGTAACGAGGCAAATCTATATAAAAAAAAACATCTCTAAGAACGTTCTTAGGAAGCCAATCTTTCTAAAAAAAACAGTGCATATTGAGATATTGTATTGTAAGAACGTTATTATGAAACCAAACATTTTAACAGCACTAAAGAAATTGAATGTTAGAACGTTCTTACAAAACCATATCTAAGAACGTTCTTAGAAACCAAACATTTTATCATGACCAAACGCATGGAATCTAAGAACGTTCTTACAAATCTGACTCTAAGAACGTTCTTACAAAACAGAATTAAACTAAAGAAACTAAAGAATTTGAATGTTAGAACGTTCTTACAAAACCATATCTAAGAACGTTCTTAGAAACCAAACATTTTATCGACCAAACGCATGGAATCTAAGAACGTTCTTACAAATCTGACTCTAAGAACGTTCTTACAAAACCGAATTTTAGGACGATCTGAGACCAAACATTAAATTAACAAAACTAAAGAAATGGAATGTTAGAACGTTCTTACAAAACCATATCTAAGAACGTTCTTAGAAACCAAACATTTTATCATGACCAAACGCATGGAATCTAAGAACGTTCTTACAAATCCGACTCTAAGAACGTTCTTACAAAACCGAATTTAAGGACGATCTGAGACCAAACATTTTAAAAAATCCAAATTTAAGAACGTTCTTAGAAAACCAAACATTTTAACAAGACCAAACGCATGGAATCTAGGAGTGTTCTTACAAAACCGAATCTTAGAACGTTCTAAGGAAGCCAAACAATTTAACATGACTAAATTATGAAATATAATAACGTTTTTACAAAACTGAATCTTAGAACGTTCTTTAAAATCCAAATCTAAGAACGTTCTTAGAAAACCAAACATTTTATCATGACCAAATGCGTAGAATTTAAGAACGTTCTTACAAACCCGAATCTAAGAATGTTCTTACAAAACTAAATCTGAAACAATTCTTAGGAAATCTTATCTAAGAACGTTCTTAGAAAACCAAACATTTAAAAGACTTAATGTGTGGTATCTAATAACGTTCTTACAAATTCGGACCCAAGAACGTTCTTAGGAAACCAAACAAATTATGACAAGACTAAATTATGGAATCTTAGAACGTTCTTACGAAATCAAATCTAAGAATGTTCTAAGGAAACCACAAGTTTAAACTCTAAAAACGTTCTTTCAAATCGAAATCTTAGAACGTTCTTAGGAGACCAAACATTTTAACAAGATTTAACGAATTAAATCTAAGAGCGTTCTAACGAAAACGAATCTAAGAAAGTTCTTAGGAAACCAAACATTTTAACAGGAAATCACAACATTTTGACAATTATCAAAGTATGGAATCTAAGAACTTTCTGTAGAACCCAAAACCTTATTGACTAAACAAAGAGAATATTAGAACGTTCTAAGGAAAACACCAAGACCCATATCCTAAGAAAAAAATCTTAGAACTTTCTTAGGAAACCAGTAACAATATTTACAAATCTGAGACTCTTATATCATTTTCAGGATATCACAATTTTGAAATTACTGAACCAATGGAATTTAAGAACATTCTGAGGAAATCACAACACTTTGAAAAACCTAAATGAATGGAATCCGGTCTTAGGAAAATCAAAACATATTCACAAGACAATGTAGGAATCTAAGAACATTCTAAGGAAACCAAAACATATTCACAAGACGTTATGTAGGGAATCCAAGAATGTTCTTGGGAAACCAAAACATATTCATAAGACTTTATGTATGTATCTAAGAATGTTTTAATCATTTCCTTCATATATAAGAATTTGTATGCATGTGATCAGGATCTGCACTGGTCACATTTTGTTCAGAAATAACCTTATAAATCAAAAAGAGTACAGTGCAGATCCTGATCAGACGGCAAAGATGTGCCGCCTGATCTGGATCTACACTGTTCGCCCCTACAATAAAGGTTTGTCTGTGGAGGAAAGGGTCAAGAATTCAATAATACAATAAATAAATAAAAATGTATATGTTAAAACAATTAATAAATAATGTAAACTATATACTTAATGCTCTTAAATGGCAAGTGTCTGAGAATAGAAATGATAAGAAAATTTTATTGCAATATCTCAAAATCACAAATATCATACTTCATAAATACATTGATACCATAGCCAAGTTAACAAAATCAGACTGGAGTTTCAACATTGTTTATATCCATTACACAGAACCAGAATTTTGAGTTCTAAGTGCACATTTGTCACAATGTTTCAACAGATTATTAATAATTTATGTTTATAAATCTCAATTGAATATTTGTA
This sequence comes from Corbicula japonica, assembly GCA_038501625.1. NCBI lineage: Eukaryota > Metazoa > Mollusca > Bivalvia > Venerida > Cyrenidae > Corbicula > Corbicula japonica. Next base: position 92,051 of record JAZAYU010000262.1, on the reverse strand, counting down.
ATGGTTTTCATACACTGAAATGGCAGATTGGTAAATTCACAAACTTAATTCCTATTAAATTATTTAACTGTAAACAAAACATTATTTCATTTTAACAACTAATAATCAATATTTACACAAACAATGACAGTTTGCCAAAAATCATGTTTATCTGTTTCTTGATTTGATCTGCTCCAGTCTTAGCTTTTTCTTCTTGTTATCCATTGTGTACTGGACATGGTAAACTGAAAAACAGAAAAACAGTTTCCCATACAAAGAATCACATTGCAGCAGATATTCACAATACCACCCAGTCAAAGTAAGTCTCAATATCTTTATATTTATGAATAATTACAGTACCTAATAGTATGTTAACTTGACAAGTGCTCCAAATGAATTTGACTAAACATACTTTTCAGTCTTCCTGTTACATTGACACATGGTTCAAGTTACTTAAACTTCAACAATTAGCAGCATTTTATTGGTTTTGAGACAACAGAAACATGCAAGATAACTAAATATTAGTTTCCGTATTCCGTATTCCGCATATATGCTTAGCTTGTACTTTTTACTGCTATAATCGAAAGGTAATAGTTATTCTTCTTGGCACACTTCCTAGGAAAAAATAGAACATAGTATTGAGACTTTATTGCTTCTAACTGAAGTATTGCATGATACACACCAAATGGTAAGATTGCAAAGACAGCTAGAAAGATAGCCAATGTGACAACTAAGTCGAGCACAATGCAAGCGGGCTCAGCAAAAATGATTTCTTATCAGATGCATTCTATTTTCCTTTCATATGTTAACAATACATTTAAGTACATTTTGCTACATGCTGGCTGATTCTGGCTCTTGTCAATAGTGAGTTTGTACTACTGGATAAAATAAAATTCATGTAATTGAAGTATACCTGTTTCGATTTTCAATATAACTGCATCATACAGCTCGCCATCATCCCAGCTTGCCAAAACATCGTCTCCAACTGTGAACTGAAAAGAAAGAATATAGTTTGCACTGTTTTTGAATGTACACCCTTGATTAACTGCATTTATGCCCAATACTGTATTTGCAGTTTTTCCAACACTTATCTCAGCTTTTTATAACAAGAAAGTATAAAACATGTATACTGATTCTTTTGTTTACCAATTAAACTGCTTTTTGTGAGCTTCGCCCTTTTTACCACATTTAAGTGTTTTTTGTGAGTGTAAACTGTGTAGATCCAGATCATTACGAACACCCTTGCCATCCTTGCTGGATCAACAACGGTCACTTCATGGTTAGAAATAAACCAATTTATCTAAAATAGCGATTAATGTAGATCCTGATCAGATAGAACAGAATGCCAACTGATCTGGATCTGCATTTGTCCCATGTGATAACACACTTCAAACGATGAGGTGTATTAAACATGTTAAATACTCTCAGTTTTGCTTAACAATTTCAATAATGACTACTTGTACAAAAGTTTGTTGCCATAGTTTGTTGAGCGTTTATCTCAAGACAAATAATTTTATTTAATGCCACATACCATATTGTAACCGAAATCATGATATATACAGCCTCAAGCGGCAGGTCAATAATGTATACTTTCATTAAGAATAAAATTATGCATGGCCTCAAAAAGTAAATTCTTATTTCACTTATTTTCAGTCATTTCCTTTTAGTCAATAACTTGGAAGTAGGATATAAACTGTCTATTTCTTTTTTCCCCAAGTTGTTTTTAATGGTCAATAAATGAATGAAATTAGGTAGACCGAGATTTAGTACCTCATCATCGTCATCTGTTCTTCTTCTTTTAAGTGTCTGTACCTCAGCTGCTTCTGCTGAAAAAGATACCACTATTTGAAAGTTCAGCATGTATTGTAATGTTTAAACAATTGAATTGCTGACAATAGACAAACTGAATCAACAAGAACTGAGACATGACAAAACACATAATGATTAACAAAGCAGTTAAGTTTTATAAGCATATACCTGTAGATTTATGGGAGACACACCATTACATAGTAAATGTATTATATTGAAACACAAAAGGGCCATAACTCTACTTTAAATAGGTGTGAGCCGAAATATAACCCCAGGTCAACAACTAAACATGATGGTCAACATGCCTGTAATTATGTTTATGATTGTGGCTCTGAAACATTTGAGTTCTGCCTGACACATGATTACAATGTTTTATACTGAACTACATACGGAACCATAACTCATGGTTTTAATTGGTGTGGCCAAAAACAAAACCCCAGGTGCACAACTACACATGACGGTCAGCACTACAATAAAGTTTTAATATTGTGGCTCTTATACTTTTTGAGTTATGCATGACATAATTTTCAAACAAGAGGGATTGACGAAGAAGGATTGATGAACAAAGACAAACTTACATGTACCCATCTTTCAGAGTAAAGGCATAAACAAATGACATGTGTGATCTCAAGAATCATTGCAATTGTCATCATAAATAAATACCTTCATGTCTCCTTAGTTCCTTTTTCACTCTCTCCAGTTCTTCTTTTAATTGTTCAAGCTCAGCCATAGTCCTTGATTGCTGGAAGGGAATCATTTCATAAATAATAATATTAACAAGCAAGTGCCTCTATTATCCTTAGGTACAATTTTTATCTCCCTCACTTGATCCATTGCTTTGTTTATAAACTGTCCTCGGCAGTAACTGTTTGATACAAAATTATCAGCAAAAACAAGCTACCTTGCTCCGCAAAATTAGTCATGTTCCATTAGCACAGATTTGCTGGCCTATTTCTGTTGCAACAGTTTAAGTAGTAACACCAGAACACAATTACTTTGTTTATAAAGAAATATCAATTAATATTTAAGCACTGAAAGGACCTAGATGCAGTTTTTTTTTTAAAACAAGTCACATTTTTACTTTCAATTCGTCTTTGAACCTTTTCATCATGGATATGGCATTCACATGTGCTACCAGTGTAAATCCAGATCAGCTTGCATCCTGTGCAGTCTGATCAGTATCTATAATATTCACTGATATAATGAACTATTTCTGACCAATTTGATAAGCTGCCATTTGAGATCCAGATCACACTGCAATGATGAACCTGGTGATCTGGATTAACACTTGTCACCTGTGATTAAAGGCATACGGTTTAAGTTAATTGGCAAATATGTTTTGCCAATGGCTGTTCCCAGGTAATAACGCTTTGGGCCCTCCATTTTTAATCAAGTCGTGTTCATTTCTTATTTGAAAGTTATTGCCTTAGATCAACTCCGGTGTTTGAAGACTATGTATTCTGTATATTATGTATAAAACCAATAATATGGTTATTTGCACAGTGTTTAAGTGCTAAAGGGAAAAACGTGGTATATGATACCGATTACATTCACAAAATTATCTACAAACATTAGCATTTGCATTTTAATGAAAACAGGGTACATAGTATTAATACTGGATATTTCATGTTGTATTGGATTACTGTATAGGGCTTAATATTGGCGGTATTTTGGTGTATTCTGAAAAGTTTTATATTGGCAGGGTCATAAATTGGCGCAAACAAACCAGACCGCCAAAATAAAACAATTGACAAAAAATCATAGGTCTAAACTTGGCGTTAACACAGAACAAATAATAAAACATTTACATTCAATATTCAACGCCATATTATTTTAATACCAGTGTGAAAACATTATCGCAGCAAACTTATGATGGATTGCCTTGTGTGATTAACATATTCTTATTATATAATTTTTGTATCAAACTGAGAGAAAACTGCGACACAATATGTGCTAGTTTTGCATAGTTGTCTACCTTCCAGATATTAAAATGGTAGTGTTATTAATTGACATTGATTTATATTGGCGCAACTGACCATGGCCGCCAATATAGCCAAAATTAACCCCCCTCGCCAAAATAAGTACTTATACTTATCATAATACAGTACCTTGATTGATAATGAAATCAACTTGAAACAAAATCACATTAATTTTTAAATGATATTTATGATTTCACGATTTCTAGATAATGACTTTCAAATGTTTTCAATCTATTTATTTTAGTCCTCAACATGGTTTGCCTCCGGATTTCATGATCTAAATATTTAAAATAAATTACAAGACAATATCCAAGTAATATCTTACCTCGTCACTATTAATGTCATTGTTATCACACAATGTCATGTCATCTCCATTACTGATGTCTACACTCTCACTATCTCCATTGCTTCTTTGCCCATCAGTTTCCTGCAAAGATGTCATTATGTTCCACACTTTCATACACTATCAAAGAATCTGCATAAATCTTGTCCACATGCTCATACAGTCATGTTAAATTAAACAGTTTTTTCTACCTGACTTTAAAGCTTCTCGTATGCAGATAAATACATTAATGCCAGAATTTCCTCCCATATATTTTTTAATGTCACAACCTACCATAGAAGGAAAAAAAGTCCAGTCTGAGTCTTAGAGGCTATAATATGCTGTTGGATTTGGTAAGAAGACTTTGTAACTGCTTTGCTCAAAGTGAAATAAAAGATAAATTTAATTTCTACATGAATCCTAATAATTCCATATAACAATGAAAGAAATATTTTAAATACCAACATACCTCCACCTGTTCATCATTGGAAGATTTCTTTGCCTGTCGCTTCTTCTTCGGAAACAGCTTTCTATACTCATTCCTAAGATAAAACATATGAAAAATAAATGTCTAAGAAAAGCAAAAAAGTAGCCTAAAACCTTCACATCACCAAATAAATGGTAAACCATTTACCCTTAATTCAACGACATAAATTTTGTGGGTATTTAAATAAAAAGTGTTGGTATTTAAATCGTGTATGCAAGAACCACTAAAATATCTGTAACAAAAACAAATTAATACTGAACATGAACCTGGAACTGACATCAAAACTTTGTCCATACTCTTCTTAAACTGTTACAATAGCTGTTGATGTATGTTGTATCATAATGCTTTACAGCCCCATTGGTCACTGTTTGACAAAAATGATGAATATTTCAGAGTTAGTGAAAGCTTAATCCTATCTTTTTATGCAAGTGTAACATGTGTAAAGCGAGGTGAAAATTAAATCTATGGCGGGTACTTACACCTTCAGTTTAAAAGCTTTTGGCCCATTTGCAACTAGATGTTCCACACACTCAAACTGGACAGGCTCTTGAAGGGATGCCATATTCCGAAAGAATGTCTGCTGTATGACATCTCCATACATTTCATCGGCCTGTAAAACCTTGTCATACACTCTGTTGCTAAACCTTGCCACTGCTAGATGGTTCTGAAGCCGTCCCTCCAGGTGTTGTATATCCTAAGACAACAACATTATATCTTATTTGAACAAAAACACTCTTCCTGGCCCAGTCCCAATACATTGTTATATTCAAATATTGTTATCCTGGTCAAATCAAATGTACATTTCAAATAAATTACAAATTAATGGTTAACATTTCAATGGTAAGTAACCTGATGATCCTAGAGCATGACTGATTTAGCAGGGTTTAATTTGCGAGTAGTGTGGTGTCATTTTTATACTTAATAGTATACCTGCACTCTCTTATTTCATGATTATTTGTTTGATGAGGTTCTGTTTTTCAATGTTTTTCTTTAAGCGCGAGTGTCACATCTCATTTAACTGATTATTTTAGCATTCTAGCTAATGAAGAAGAAGTCTCAATACTTCTTGTCATAACAATTTTGCATGGAAATCTGAAACAAGTTTAAACATTGCTTTTACAATTTTTCCTTAGAAAAATAATAATTATAAGGGATATAACTCTTCCGCCCCCTTATCCGCTTGACTGCATTTGGCGCTCACTGCATTCATTGTAAGTTTTTTGTCGCGGTGAGCGGTTGACTAAATTTATTGTGAATTGAAAATAAAATCATATGCATAACTTGTGTGTTTTCATTTTCCCGATATAATTATTTTGAGTTGTATAACTAAGTTTTATATCATGTTAAGCAGACTTACTCTGTCTCCAAATATGACCTGAAGATCTCTTTTCCATGATTTGATCTGGCTCTTTGACATTTCCTGTGTTGGCTGTCTCTCTCGAAGTAAACGCACTGTCTCCATAAAAGTAAACTGTCTACTTCTTTCATGCACGAGGTTGTGATGGACTCCAACCTTGAGTGCCAGGAGTGTATCTAGGTTCTGGTATATATTCACCATTACATAAGGGTCAACTAAACCTTTCCCATATAACGATCTTAGGGCTAGTAGTGTGTGATGACCTCCCAGAACTTCTACTTTTGCACTACCTGGAAGATATAACAATTATGGGGATTCCAGTACAGAGACAAGTCAGTGTACAGAGATTCTAGTAGAAGATTTTTTCAAACTTATATTTTCTGAGTCTGTAGATCTGTCAATGTCTTTTTAGCTGAAAACAAAGTTTTATTAAGTTAATCACATGATCAAGCATAATTCTGCAAATACTAAACTGCAGTTATGGTTTATTGTACAGTGCAACTCTTCTTATTGCCCTACATTATTATTATTAAGTTTCAATATCATGACTCATCTCTAGTAAAGGTATGTTCTACACAAGCTTTATTTCTTTAAAATCAACAATAACATTAGCAAAGTTCTGAAAGAAAAATGGGCATAACTGAGATTAGATGCATACACAAGTCAAAGCTTTTTCCTTTCTCTTAGTCAATATGTTACTGAATAATGACTGAAACAAAATGTGGGATAAGTAAAATGAAAGCATAAATGTAATTAAAAGCAGAAACATTATTTGCTTTTGTTTGCTTGCTATTACGTAATTGAAACTAGCCATGCTTATGGACCTACAAAAAGCTTCACTGCACCCATTTGTAAAATGACAGACACTGAGCATTAGATCAGCTATCTTAAATCTAAGAAATCATAAATTTATTTCAGCTGTGGGTTTACACACTAATTTAGTATCATTTGAAAATTTTCTAATTTCCTAGTTTCTTTAGTTTATTACAAATCATTTTCTCATTTTTTTTCCATTATAATGTATATTTTGACAGTAGACTGTGTCCAATTATAATGAATCCATTTCTCTCATATAGTACAAATAAGTTAGATTTTGGCTTTCAACTCAAACATCCAACACTATGTGCGGCGACTGATATTTTTGTTGAGAATTAGCATGGGAAAGTATAATTGACAAAAAGTTGTTCATTGTTTATCACCCCTAGGTTGCTTAACTTTAACCCACACCTTCTGTTATTGTTTCAACATCCGCAAGGGGAATGAACCACAGTGACAAACAGTAGATTGACAGTGAAACCTAATTTTGAAGTAAAATAGAGCGTCGTGATTGGAGTGGCAGTTCTAACAGTTGTTGCATGACAAAATTGTGGGTCGGCTTTTTGTGAAGTGCTGCGTTGCAACAGGGGTTGCTCCCAGGGTCAAAATCTAATGCGTTGCAACAAATGTTGCTCCCTGGGTCAAAATCTAATTGAAATCAAAATTTGTAGTAAGCTAGTTAATGAGATCATAAAGATAAAAAAGTTACCAGGTGTCTTAAAATTGTCAGCAGAAACTTCTTTTTCTAGAGTCATCCCTGCCAATGTTGTTATCTGTCCCAGGTTTTCTGTAAGGAAGGACTTCTCCAAAGAGGTAACATGGTTGAAGTTAACTGCTCGCACTTCTCTGTCCTTGTGGGGGCTACAAAGGTTGTTGATGTGCACCGTAAATGTTCCTAAATGAAGAAAGTCAATTTGTAAGCAAAACAAGCTATTTTAAACTGGAATTGACATTTCTTTACACCCTGAATGTAGAATAAAGGTTAAGTATCATAAAAGAAATTTCCTTTAAAATTCCACTACCCTGTTTGTTTGAAATGTTTCTGTATGCTGCAAACATAACTTCTATTTTTCTGAATACTTGCGGTGAAAACGAATGATTTGTACACTACGACAGCGTTTCACTTTATTTACTTACTTAAAATCAGATATTCTGAAGAAGCATTACAATAACATGTAATTTTGTTAATATGGGTCCCACTTGTTGAACAGTCTGATCATGAACAATAAGAGCAGTGCTCTGTTGTGTGAGCTCTGTTGTAAGAGGCTTCAAGTCCAATCTCTTCAGCAAGTTGCAAAGTATAATTTTCTCAAGGCAGAAAAGCCTCACTTTAGTTATTTGTTTAACAAATAAACATTTATTATTTTTTTAACAAACTGTAACATCTTACCCAGCAACTTTTTCTTCAACAGGTCGGTGTTCACATCTGGAAATACAAAGTTAAAGAGGTTTTAACTATATGCATGTACATGTAATCACATAATGAACTATGCATTCATTTGCACTTAAACTGGTTGATTTGATGCCTCTAATTATTCAGAATTTATCACTTAAGAACCATTTGTCTAAAATTCAATCCTGCATTTTATTGTACTAGAACTATGCTAACTATAATGTCTTTATAATGGTCTGTTTTACTACATTTAACAGTTTTAAATCCAATTACTCCCTATAGTGTTATCACAGGGGCCAACATTGTAGATCCAGATAAGTCAGCACATCTTTGGTGTCTGCTCAGGATCTTCACTGTTGACTATTAGATTCATTTGGTATTTGTCCAGTGTAGATCCAGATCATATGTCACAGATGTGCATCACAGCTGATCTGGATCTACAATCACAGCACAAGCCAAAATAATAATAATTGTGTAATATATTGCCAATCAGCAAAATGTTTTTGTTTTGTTAACTTGTTTTATAAAAGACTAAGATAAAAGTAACCTATGAGGGAGCTCTTCTCTTTTGCTACTTTCTTCTCCTCTGCTGATAGCACACTTGAGCCTATAAACAAAACATCATTTATTTAAAGTTTAAGTTTAAGGGTAAGTAAAAGGAAACAGAACAGTATCCACAATATTTTGTCCAAGACTGGGGCATCATTTCATTAACTTTCATCCAAAGGTTTTGTTTCCTGCTTAATTTGATCACAGTTAAACATGTTTTCCTATTCAAAGCTTGTCTGAAAATAACTAAAAACAATGAAAGGTTCTTTTTCTTTTTTCTTATTCATGTACTACATGTGAAAAAAAACAAACAAAAAACAAACATAAACTATAACTTTCAATGACTACTGTGGTATGTTCTTGAAACAAATGATTCTTGCACATATGGAGTTATAGTAAAATCAGGGCCTAAGATCATAAACTAACATTGGAGACCAGTTTCAAATCTAAAGCATCTGATTTCCATCAGTCTTCATTTCAGCCAATCTGAAGCTTAAGATTTGATTCTGGTCTCCATATTTTGTTATAATATGATCTTGGGCACAGGCATATACCACATACCATAGGTAGCATTACGTGTCTTGGCCATTATTTTAGGCAGATATTCTTTGGGTAAACTTATGTATTATTTCTTAAACTTGTTATCTCAAAACCAGTAGGCTCACAACAGGATAACAGGATAATGTTCTCAAAGCAAAAACATGCATTCTAACTTTGAGACATAAGGACTCTGTTACAACAAAGTTAGACTTTCAAACTATTCTTAAAAAAGTGAACCAATAACATATTATGATCTGAAGGTAAAACAAACAATAACTGAGTATCAAATGAATATGAATGGGTTTTCCCCCATGACTACAAATATTCTGAGAGAGTTTGTCCTTGTGAAAAACGTATTTGATAACGTTCCCAAATGCACTAGTATATGAATTGTATCTTCCCTCCCGAGAACAAAATTCTAACACGAGAACAAGCCTTTTTTATTATCACTGTCAGTTTAGAATGCCATAAATGAATTATCTAATGAGATATATCTGAAGGATATAAAAAGGAGATTGGAAACCATTCTCAAATCTCAAGCATCTGATTGGCTGAAATGGCAACTGGTCACCATTTCAGCCAGTCACCATTTCAGCCAATCAGATGCTTGAGATTTGAGACAGGTTTCCATGCTGTTTTATAACCTTAGGCAATGAAAACTCAAGATCAAATGTAATAAACAACATGCAACATCATTTGTTATCATATTTATCAACCATCTACCTGATACCATGGTATGTTCATCAAGACTGTCTCCACATGACCCACCATTCACAGTGTCTGTGCTGATCTTGTCCGTTCCAACTGAAAAGTAATAATAATGGTTGAAATTATTTTTGAGCCAATGACACTGCAGATTTTTCAAATATTTCAAACTATAATTTTCGTAACATTGCATATCTGAAATGTGTTTATTATAGGTTGATTTGGTCATTATTATTGTTCGAACATTTAATATTGAACATGTATAGTTTCATAACAATCCTTAAAATTTTGGAAGTAGGCATGACTTACAGGGGCTAATGAAATGATTAAAATTTAAATATTGATTTGAGCTTCCGAGTTTTTGACTGGTGATAAACTTCTTAATATGCTTAACCCTATACTCCATAGATACGTCTGTTTTCACATGGGCAACCTGTGTAAATCCAGATTACCCATGAAATCAGTACTATCTGTTCTGGATTTGTTCCCTTAATTTAATGAAAGTATATGTACTAGTTTTGTTAATAAACAGGTAAGTTAAACCAATAAACCATTTTATATTTTACAAACAGCCCTATTCTGGTATAATTTGAAGTTGATAAAACATAGCTGACAGGAAGCATGGTGTGATATTCTGGTCTTGGTTGTTTACATATATATGGGAACATTATGTTTCTTGTGTGCAAATTATCATGCGCTGGCCCTGAACATTCATGTTTTATCCTCTTATTCTTGTTCAAAAGTTTGCATGTGACAGTGTTTTACAAGGTTCTGAAATATTACTGCTTTCAAAAGCTACAATAATAATGCCAGTCTGCTATGCAGATTAGGTATTCAATGTATAAAAGTTGTGCTTCAAAATTTTGGTTGTATCAGATTATAACAATTCTACATTTGTTGTTTTTTTCCAATACAGCCATTTTAAAGAAAATCATCACAAGACATTGTTATTGCCCTTTGCTTTCTGGAGAAGGCCCTGTTATTGATATAAAAAAAACTTACCTATCTCAGCCCATCTCTGAACAAACAGTTTTCTGCTCTTCAAAACATCTTTAAACCTCTTGCTGAAGGAATTAGCTCCCACATCGAAGTCATTCAAGTTGACAATCACCATAGGAATACTTGCCAAGATAACCTGAAATTTATAACTTAAGAGGTCGCAAACATTGCAAATGGCGAAGACAGACTAAAATTTCAAAAATGAATTTTGGGGGAAATACTTATTGCCACATAGATTTTAGTAAAGAAATATATTTAGCTATGGATGTTGTAAATGTTTGCAAGCTCAATTTAGTCTAATTCATTTTCTAATTACCAAGCACATACTAAAACGAAAGAAAAACCGTTTGCATGAGAACTCTGAAATTCATGAATTATATACTAAAGCAACTGAAATAAGTATATGCTGGTCTACAATGTTTAGTGCCAATTCGTCAAAATAATGTTAGGGGTTTCAAGAAATTCAAGGAAAACTTACTTCCTGGTTCAGAGTGAAAGTGAAAGTGAAAGAAGGAAGTAAGTTTTCCTTGAATTTCTTGAAACCCCTTCAATAATATTAGGGGCTGATTGCATGGCTGCGATATAAGCAATACATAAATAACAGTAAAAACAGAGTTTATAGCGTTATTTTAAGTACCTTCAACAAAAACCAGCAAGTAATATTCTGTATAGTCATTATTCGTTGTAAAACAATTTGATTTACACGCACTTATACGGAAATAACTTGCAAAATAGCATTTAATCACAACAAGGTGTGGTGAATGATTTACCCGATTGTATCAAAATATTGTTATTCCGAGTATGGAATATCCTTCTATCCTTTATAATGACCAATAAAAGGAATACCTACATGATATCTTTCATAATCAGGGTTCTCCCCAGAAATTTTTTAAGGGATAGCTCATCACGACCGCGGACGAGATCGATACTCAAGGTTATGTTACCAACTACCACACCTTCTCCCCTAAACAAATCCTCCCCCCCCCTCCCCCCCCCCCGAAAAAAAATAACCCTGTTTAGTTGTATTATGGTTTTGCAACTTAGATAAAGAATGGGAAATGCAATAAAAGCAGCTAATATTCATGTTAAAAATAAATAGGGATCTTTTATATATTTATATATTCATTCAGCACTTTTAAAAATATCTGTGTCATTATTTTTATGCAGAAATGAATACAGGTTGTTTGTAAAGCATGGGGTCAGGTGGTCTTTAATATGGTGCAACATTGGGTATCATCTGTTTGGAGTGTTGGACTAAATATTAAGTAAAATTTGTCAATTTCACACTGAGGTTGGTGATTTGGGCAAGAAAATTGCTTGTTTCAAACTAAATATAGCCTGGATAAATAAAATTACAACTTAAAATTTCTGAGGTCGAGTATTGTTTTATCAAATATAGCATGGTCGCGAAAATATATGACTTTTGCTTTTTTCCGTGTTTCACTCCAAAATAAATTAAAATTATTATTAGTTGCATATATTGCCCTTAATTTAATTTAAAGGAAGGTTATTTAAACATTAGCAATGTTGGCCATGTATGTCTTTCATAGCGTTGGTTGAAACCGTCTTTTTATATAGATTTTTAGATTTGTGTGACCTAAAAATAACTAAAAATAATCCAGCTGAAATCAAGGTTGGTGGAGAAACGTTTTCATTTAAGGAATAAATTTCGTGTTTGATAAGTTCACCGAGTCTTGAACGTCATTAGGGTTGGTTAAAGTGTGTGGAGTCCGAACACGAAATTTATTACTTATATTTACACCTCATTTTATCATTTTGTTTCTAAATTTAATATAAAATATATACTTTTTACTAATTTCGAAATGTTGTTTAAAACATTTCTTACCCCTGGTTTGGCATTTGGACTGGTCCGCCGATTTACTCAAATAAAAAAAAATCATACTACGACCAAAAATAGTTCCATGTTTATTGAACACATTCATCCGTTTTTTTTTCAAACATTTATATACAGAAAAACCTAATATCTAGCTCTAGATTGGACATTTTGTACAAAGCAACATGTACTTTTTCCGGATTTTTGTCCAAGACTATCATGACTAAAAAGGTGGGAAAACAATTAACAAAATGTTGCAACAAAAGAAAAGACATCATTTATATGTCAATATGCTCTTTTGATCAATGACCTTAGTCTACAAAAGTCACTCTGTCTACACTAGCACAGAATCAATTATTGATGGTTGCAACATAAGCTGTGTATTTTGCATTGTCCAACATGGAAATTGGTTTAGAAATAAATTTATTTATTTATTAAATATGACACCTTTGATTGCATTAGCACCTCTGACTTTTACTGCAAGTGTTGTAAATTGTGATCTTATATAACAGTGTGACACCCAGACAAAAATGATTGAATCAACACCTTGGGTAGGTGTAAAGAAAGATTATGACTGTAACATAAATTACTTTAATTTATGATGACAGTCCAATTTTTTAAGGAAAAATGCCAATCAGATGATGTTTTAATTTGTTCTTGGGTTTCATGATGACAAGCACAATTTTAGATATCAATTAAGCAATGATACTATTTTTTAAAAGCTTGTGTAAATATAAAAACAAAACTAACTCTTTACAGTGATTGCAATATACAATAGACTTACAAGTACTGCCTGAATTGACTTGTGGCCTATTTGACATGGTACCTCCAGAAACAATTTATGTTTGTTTTTTTTTGGCCAAATACATGACAGATTGTCCTAAATGTATGAAATTTCAGGTTTTATTTATTGTAGAGACATAATTTTCTCAAAGTAACTACTGAGTATTACCTTTTTAATTTTAATACACAGTACTGTAGTATGAGATTTTAAATAAAAGAGAAATTTACCCTTTTACTCTACAGACATGCCTTTTTACCAGTGTGAGACCAGTGTAGATCCAGATTAGCTGGCACATCTAATCAGGATCTGCACTGTTCACTTTTTGGTCAGAAATAACCTAATGATTTAAACAAGTGAACATTGCAGATCCTGATCAGACATCATGGATGTGCTGGCTGATCTGAATCTACACAGTTTTTCCATGTCATAAAGGGGTTTACATGGAGGAAAGGGTTAATCTCCAATATATTATCATCAGTTGGGACCAAAAAGTTTGACCAGAAAGCAGAATACATGTGTACCAAGAATAGCATCAAATATCAAGTTAATGCTCATTTTGGGAATTAAAATAACGAGGGTTGTTTGATATATTCGAGGAAATCATGCCTTCATTTTACCATTCCTTTCAGAAAATCATGAACTTCATATAGATATATAAAACCCTTTGATTTCCATCTCTAAAAATAGATGAAAAGGGAACCTTGAAAGCCACCGAACACTACAAATATGAAAATATTGCAGGATCGGTTAGATTGAGCCTGTTCGTGGGCAGTAATGGAAATGCATATTACTGCCCACGCCGCCTAGCCCCGGGTTGAGCGCAACTCAATATTAACAACAAAAACAGTACACTTTTGATTCATCCCAAACGATGGTATGCATGTGGCGGTGAACATGAAACCTTCAATGCGGTATTTTCAGATTAATAGCATTACATGTTTCATAAGGGTTAATATTACTCCTGCCGGTATCCAGTTTTCTCTAACAACCTTGCCTTAGGTCGGTTTTAATGTCACTCGTATGTCGAACATGTTTTATAACTTATATTAGAATACGTATACGATCGGCTTAACCCGTTGTTCAATTATGCTATAAGAAGCTGAGGGCATCTTGGTGTCTGTTTTTTAACATTTAATCAATAACTATTTTAAATAAACCTCGAAATCAGTTTTTTATTTGTTATGATCAAACGTCTGCTAAATTTTGTGAGTGCTTACAACGAAAAATCTTAAAAAGAATTTTCATTATACAACGGCTTGCATACATCGACAACTTTTCTTTCCTATTGTGTTTGATGTTTTCCACACAATCACATATTTTATTCGCCTAATCTATGAATGAAGAATTGTGTTTTCATTTTTTACTGTCAAGAATCACTTGAAGAATTCATATTCGGGTTTTTAGAATTATTTGGAAGCAATAGTTGTTAACTATATAAGAGCATTTGCTTATTCATACCTTGCAAGAAATATAAAAAAATATTAAATCCATAGCAACCACGATTCAGTCTTCCTTGTTTTGTATAGATATTGTATGTATATATCATGATATGGAGTTGATGTACACATACGCCAGGTGCAATATAACAAATTATTCTACATCTTATAAATTCATCCAATTAGCGTCTTTTAATTGTACCACGTGACCGTCCAATATTTTCCCGTATTGGATCCAAAAAAGTCCGTATTTTTTTCATATTGGATGATTGAGTGCAAATGCAACTCGTCCAAATATATTCCCGTATTGTACATTAAAACGTCTAATAACCTATAAATATAACAAAGTTTATAACGTTTTATCATGTCAATTAAAAAGAAGTTATATGTTTAGTACAGTAGTTATTTACTGTTAAATAATGTATTTTATTAGATAACAAACGCACGCTTACTGAAGTGAGAGTTCTCATCCCACTCAAATCCGGAGCAACAGATTCATTTTTGAAGGCATTTGAGAAACAGCTGAATGATGATCATGGATTGAAGGCCATCGATACTAACGTAGACGTATTTAATAATGATGGACAGAGCAACGATATTGTTATTGTTATTTGTCACAACCATACAAGGATTGTAGCTAATGTGACCAACGCAGTTACGAAGTTTAAGAGTAAGTATTATGCATCGTAAGACTGAGTAAACATGTTCCAATAATAAGCCTAAACATACGAGGATATTCCGGAAAGTTTTTTTGCAACATGGTTTCTGCAATTTTCACCGTTATCATATACAAAATACGCCACAATTAATTGAGTTGTTTTAATTTTCTTTCTGCTACAAATAACACGTACAATAACAATAATTATTGGCTTGATTTGTTTGATCTTTTGTGTTTCTTTCCCAGACTCTATCCCCGTTTAGAACTTTAACACTGCTATAATATTTTCATATTTCTTCACATTGGTGTAAAAAAAGTAAACTATTGCCCTAAAACACATTATCGTTTTGTATCGACTTTATTTGACAAAACTAATTTACACACGCTCTAAGAAAACTCAATATTTCATAAACATATTTACAAGTTTACTTCTTATTTAAAAGGCACGGAAAATATTATTTGCCAGAAAGAATGGATATATCAATTAAGCGTTCCAATGTGTCTTAATATGTGCTGATTCGTGCGGCCACTCAAAATATTGAATTGAAAAATATGTATTGGCGTGCTTCATTTGACAAGATACCAACGTCAGTAGAGGAACAATCGAATGAGATGTGGGTCAGAGTTATTTCTCCGGGAAAACATGTTCTTATTTGTTCATATGTGAACCTCTTGGGATAAGTGTAAGGCTGGTGCACCCTAGAACCTGGTTTAAACCCAAGTGGCAAATTGTTTTGCCATCGACCGTTCCAAGGCGGTAACCCCTCGGGTTCTCACTTTCGTGAATTGTTTGTGGCGCCTTTTTTGAAACTGATCATTGCATAATCTTTCTGTCTTCTCTTCTTTACTTTTTGACTGTGCGGAGTGACCAAGTCTGCTGGTTGTTGCCATCTGATTTGCTTTTTATCTGTGCTTATTAGATATCTTAAACGTAGATAAATGTAATTTGTTCAAAAAGTATTATCTTCAGTATAAAATCGTCTTCTTTCTTTCAAGTGTCATACGTTTTAATAGGTTTAAATATATGTCACCAATAAATGTAAGCTTAACTTCGTAAGTTTTCATAATTAAAACATGTTCTCATATGAAAATTTGTTACTAATATTTATTGTATTTAAGAAGTTTTTTAATCGGCATTCACTTCTGACCAAACTTGAAACAAAAACAATAAACGTGTATGTACGCTCAGAGACCTTCAACTGATTCGATGCATGATGGTGAAGGCATTATGATTCTAACTGACTGTATTCTTCTGTTACTATGCCTATTGTGACCCCCCCCTTATTTTCCACATTACTTCTTGTTTCATTAGCATGCATTTACCCTTAGTTCATACGCTCTTCCAACATTGCCAACGTGACTCATGCCGTCCTCTTCTTGAGTGTTTGTGCAACCATTACTAATGAGCAATTGCAGCAGCACTAGCATCAGCTTAACTGCTGGCAGCAGCAGCAGTAATAGAGCTTGTAGTAACAGCAGAAGTTGCAGTAGCAAAATGTTATAGCAATAAGAGCAGTACTACTAATGACCCTAGATGAAGTAACAAGACTATTAGTGCTAGCAGTCACATAAGTATCAGCAGTAGATTGTTCAGTAGCAGCAGAAACAGCGATAATACTCATGTACTAAATGAAAGCGATTAAGTAACAAGTATTCAAACAGGTAATATCGGCATGAAGAGGAAAATAACCGTATACATTAAGAAGATTATTTCTGCTAGCAGTAGGATGTGTATCAGAACGGCAAGTTATGTGTTCTTCCCTAAAGACATGTTGAAATTACTAATAAATAATTACAATGTATAATCGCCGGATAAACCATTACAATTATTATCAACGGTTTGGGTTTTTGTTGTGTTTTTGTGACATATTTTTAATCTAACCCGTTTTATATAGTTTTAATAGTATTTAAATAAAGACTTATTTGTTTAGGGGAGATAAAGAGTGCTTATGGCGAAAACTGGCAAGAATTTCAAATTGAAAGTTTGGAAAATACTCATTGCCAATTTGTTTATAGTGTAGAAGTGTGGCAACATTTAAAAAAATCATGCGATGAAAATGTAGTTGTCTTACACAGTCAACGTACGAGTGGATAAAGCCAAAGTTGTTATATTGGTAATAACGTAGTGATTTTGTTACAGCTCTTTAAATGTACTGTTAGTCTAAATTTCGACGAAGTTTGCCTCATTTCAGTCATTTATGGACATACATAGTGGTGCATTTCATATAAACCTTAACTGACACATTAGAGGATTCCACCCTGACTGTTAATATTATATTTATGCATAAGTTACAACTATATTGACTAATCTCTAAACATCGATTACATATATTTGTTGATAGTTACTGTCAATTCATCTTATTAAAAAAAACACTTCAAAGCGTATAACTTAAATTTAAGGTAATTTATATCAGTGAACACCATTAAAATTGTTTAACGGTTTTGACAACCGTAAGCACTGCGTTCAGAAAAGTCTTGCAAAAAAAACACACACAATTTTTTCTAATCGTCTGCTACTTTTGGGTAGTTGTTTATCCGATAATTATTAATGAGGAATTTCAACCCGTGTCCCTAGCGAAGAAATGTGTTATTATTTAAAAGTCAGGTCGCAGTCAATACTTTTGAGGAGCTCTGTATGAGTGTACAGTGAGGCACACGCTCTTATACAAGGGAAAACAAAAGCCTTCATACGCTAACTTGTTTCCACAGCATAGGATAAAAATAATAAAATATTCGTTGCAGCTGACAGTAATATTATAACTGATATAATTATAGAATAGTTACTAGTTGCCATGTGAGTTATTGATAATCATACTAAAAGCAGTTACATGCTGTTAATTATGCTGCTGCTAGCAGTAAATCAGTAAATAAAAAAAACTGTAGCTTCGATTATTGTACGGTTTATTATTGGACGCTGCAATGGTGTTACTGGTCGTAGTTTTTGTTATCTTTATGTTGCATGTATCTTTTGCTAAAACAACACGTAGTGTATACATGTACCTTTGTTGTTTTTTTTGTAGTGCGATTACTGTTGTTACTGTTTCGTTCCAAAGAAAACGAAATAGCATTGGGATATAACTAAGGCTCATCAATTTACACGATGGTGTAGGAAAAATGACTCGAGATACTATTTTAAAAGATACATATGCACTAGCATAAACGCATATTATTAGGTTAAACGTTTTTTGCAATTATTGAAATTCTGTTATTAAATTTGTTTGTCTGTATTTCTTTGTCAACACTAATAATAATTGTTATAGTGAATTTTTGTTTTAGAAGAACTCTACCGAAGGATGTTTTTGGTTATCCTACACACTAAATCGCCAAAAGAACTGCCCAACGAGACTTCAAAAGATGCTTTAACGCAAGAAGAAAAAATGTTTAAGGACTTTTACGAAATTGTGGATGTCGCATTCAGTAAATCAGATGGTATTATCTACGATTGCCCAGTGAACACAAGAGCATTTGAAGCAATCGACATAGTGTGGAGAAAGTAAAAATTGATTTCAATATTATATATATATATTTGCTTTGTCATTTATATCTGAAATTTAAACATCAATAACAGGCTGATAATGTTTGACAAATGTGTTTACAATAAAATAAAAGTTTTTTGAATATTCGTTTAATATGGCTACAATAAAGTTTTTGTTAGGATTTGCAGCGTTTAAAAGCTGGGTGTGTCATTTTTTTTTAAATCTAAAATGTACAGATTATTGTACATTTAGGATCGTTAATTCTTTCTATATGAATAATTCTTTTTCAAGGCGCATCAGAGTTTGCATCTTAAGTTGACTCAGTTAAAGAATATGCGTATGTTCAAACGATTATAATTTTCTGCAAAGACGAGGCACTTGTTAATGGTTTTTGTTTGTAAAAATTAGTATTGAAATGTTTGTGTCGCCTGCGATAGCAGGTAGACAAACAGGGATCCTATTGTCCGGCGATGTCGTCGTCGTCATCCGATAGTCCCGCTACTTTAATATTAAACTAAATGTTAACTTTAAAAGAACTTGTTCTATTACCTTAATACTTGGATTTGTTATCTGCATTACAAAAGCCATCTGTGACAGCAAAAATGATAACTCCTGTTTCAGTATTTTCGAGTGATGCCCCTTTCAAATGACTATTATGGAACTATATGAAACTTAATGTTGCCTATAACTTTGAATATACTTGTCCTATTAACTTAATACTTGGAATATAGTATCTGCATGAACAAAGCCATCTCTGAAAACAAGAATGATAACTCCTATTTCAGTATTTTTTAGTTTATCCCTTTCAAATGACTTTATTATGGTATTTTAATATGAAACGTAATAACTCTGAATGTATTTGTCTTATTATATCTTAATACTTGGAATATAGTATCTACATGAAAAAACAACATCTCTGACAACAAGATTGATAACTCCTGTTTCAGTACTATTTTAGTTATGCCCCTTCAGATGACTTTAATATGGAACTTCATGTTGCCTATAACTTTAAAAGTACTAGTCCTGTTTGCTTAATAATCAGAATATGTCGTCTGCATGAACGAAGCCATTAGTCACAACGATAATAATTACTCCTGTTTGACTAGTTTTAGAGTTATGCCCCTTTCAGATGACTTTATTATGGAACTAAATGTTTGGTATAACTTTGAAAGTATTTGTCCTATTAACTAAATAATTGGAATATATCATCTGCATGAACAAAGCCATCTGTGACATCTCTGTATGAACAAAGCCATCTGTGACAACAGGAACGATAACTCTTGTTTCACTTTTGTTTTAATAAAATGCCCTTTTTAAAAGATTTTAATGAAACTTTATTTTACCCATAACTTTGAACATACTTTTCCTATTAACTTATTACTTGGAATATTACATATGTAAGAACAAAACCATGTTTGATTTATGCCCCTTTCAAATGACTTTAATATGGAACTGAATGTTGCTTTAAACCTTGAAAGTACTTCTCCTATTTACTTAAAACTTGAAATATTTCATCTGTATGATCAAAACTAAATCTAACAATAAGAATGAAAACTCCTGTTTCACTATTTTTGGGTTATACCCCTTTCAAATGACTCTAATATGAAACTTAATGTTGCCTATGACTATGAAAGTATTTGTCCTATTAACTTAATACTTGGAATATATCATCTGCATGAATGATTTTAACATGAATCTTAATTTTGCTTATAACTGGAATATACAATAAAGAAATTAACTGATCAATTAAACTTGGTAATTTTGTATATTGCAATGCAACTTGAAATTCATCTTTTTATCATATATGATAAAACATAGGCACCCACATTTCAACTTTTTGGAAGCAGGCGATACACGTGTTCGGCGGAACACCAAATTCAAGTGTTTAAATTATTGAACAAATAAATCACTAAGCATTTAAAAAGTGAAACGTGCATATCACGGAAGTTCAACTTCTTAATCCATAATTTCATTCAGGCGATCATTAGGGTAATTGATAATGTAATTAAGTCATTATGTTAGATTCAAACATGAAATGGTCCTTTCTATACGGTACCACAAACTATATAGCACACATGTACTCCTATTAACATGTATTACAGAACGTTTTTAACCATTAAAACGCATTTGTTTCGGAAGACATACTCAAGCTGTTTCGTGTAGCCATCTGCTTAAATTATGTTTGAACCCTATCAAATCACAACACAAAGCTGTAAAGGATTTTCTTGTTCAACATAAATTATCCGAATTTAGCTTTCTATCCAAAACGTTTACCTTCTGGCATTTTCCACGATCCATGATTTTTCATTTACACTCATTCTCAGGAGAACTGGGATTTTGATGTGGCCATGAGAAAATTCTATCTATTGTCTATGCAATTACCTTATATTATGGTAAATGTGTAGTACTAAGTCCAACAAAGTTTCAACGTGAAGATATTCAAAACAGCTACATTGTCAGCATTTTTACTCGATACTATACATGAGATTTGTAATGTTCGAGACTGTCACTTTTTAACTTCCTTAAGTTTGTGCCCATCAAAACATGTTGCAACTGATTGTGTTATTGTACATTTTAAAATAAAAGTATATCATGCTAATTGAATTTCGTTTTTTATACATGAAAGTTGCTATTAAGGCGAAACACAGGCAAACGAACGTTGTCGCCTGATTTTGGAAGGTTGCTGTAATCACCGAGACTTAGGCTCAGTTACAATCATTCATTACTTATGATATGAAGATTACTGAGAGATATTGAAGTTGATAATCATCTGTACAATGTCATTCATTTACGGTATGGTCAGTTTTGGTAGACTGAAATTATTTTTCTGCCGAAAGTTTGCATCCAACATGATAATATGCTTTCATGTTAAGAAATATGTAATGTTCGCTACGTTATATTTTGTTATTGCAGCTATTCTGTTTCCAATATTTGTTAACTTATAAGAAAGTGAATATTGTAGAGGCCAACAAAAATCACAAACGAAAGGTTCACTTCTCTTATACAATCAAACTAAGATAAAAAATTCAGTGATTTGTAATGTACGATACCCGTGTTTACCACATAACAAGTATTTGCAAAGTACTCACTTTAAAATACATTATCCTTAAATATGACATGTTAAGAATGATGTCGCATTATTATCATAATATCAGATAATGCTCTCTTCCATGTTGTAATAGATTTAACCAAAGCAGGAAAATTAATCGGCTTACTACTCTAGTGTTTGATTTTTTTTTTCTTTAATTGTCAAGATGAATATATTTGTATAGTAGTTTTAAAGCAGCATTTTTGAACAATTGTATAATACACTACCTTGGTAAAATAAATAAACATGTATGAATACTATGATTTTTCATGTTTTGTAATGTTCGCTACCAAGTGTAGCGAACATTACAATTTATGGAAAATGAATTGTTAAAGCGATTTTCTTTATCTCGACTAGTTCTAAATAAAATAAACTATTATTTGTTTTATTCATTATCGTTTGCTTTGCAAATTTTATGACAAATGTACATTACTTTACGCGAATTAAATACTAAATAGTAAATAAGCAAAATAGAATCCTCCTTTTATACTTAACATATCTTTTTATTGTGGTAAATTAATAATTGTGGAACTTAGTTGCTTTAACAGACTTTAATTAAATGTAAAGTTTGCATCTAACTGACTTAATTAATGATGATTCAGTCATGATTAAGGCAAAAATTCTCACCAACTAATCAATTATTTATAGGGCCGGATTCCAACACTAGTGTCATCGATAACCACACCTTCCCTCCATAAAAAACAAAATTAAAAATAGAAAAGTAAATCAAGAAGATGGTTTAAGTTGTCTGAAAGTGACGAAGCCAACATTTCAGTACAGAATTTCTTTAAATTATAAATATTATTTGGTCCGTGTATTGCTGACATAAGTTTCCAAAACGGTTTATAAATAAGTACTATAAGAAACATTGTTGGTATAATATGATTATAATAAACTTTGTTTTTATGTTAATTGTTCTTTTGTTCTTTATTTTATTTAAAAATATTTAACAGTTCTTTTTTAAACATGCACATAAACATTAATATTTAGCACAGTTAGTAATGTTTGTATGTTGAATTGTAATGTTCGCTACATTGTTAAATTCACATATTCACAGCAACCAGTGACTTGATAATGCACATAAGGTTATATGTTATTTTTTGATGGTTAAGATGTTGCGTATTTATCTATGAGTTGTGATTTTCTTCTTATTTATCATCAGCATCATCAGAAAATTACTTTATCGGATAATTGTTCTGACGTAATCCCTAAAGTTATGACAAAATGAAGTTTTACAAACGCTTATTGATAAATTTATTCGTTA
The DNA here is from genome assembly GCA_038501625.1 of Corbicula japonica. NCBI lineage: Eukaryota > Metazoa > Mollusca > Bivalvia > Venerida > Cyrenidae > Corbicula > Corbicula japonica. Next base: position 68,576 of record JAZAYU010000262.1, on the reverse strand, counting down.
AAATCGTAACTTAGATAACCAAATGGTATTAAACAGAATTCTCACAGACGAATTATTATTCTGGATTGCGGACTCATTATCACATATTATTTTTCACTTAGAAGCTTGTAATGTTCGATACTTATTACTTTTTTTAAAGTTTTTTAAAATAATTTGAAAACTTTGTTCCAACTGTTCTTGTTTGAGTGATCTGATGATATTACAAGGATATTAATACTTTCATGTCTCAAATTAACCAAAGTACAGGTATTGAAAATGTTAAAGCTAAAAAATAACAGAAGTGTTACTGTACCTAGTGTTTTTGGAATTCCTTAATACATGTATCTGTTTTGCAATTATTGAGTTATGTCATCAAAATTCTTGAATAAGATGCATAAGTAAGGAGAAGTTAATTATGTGATTATTATTTATATGACCATGAGTACCTTATCTAACTTCCGGATGGTTTATAATTGTGCATTCTTTTTAAGACACTGTTCACGTTGGTGTTTATGTTATGGTATAGGTATCGTACATTTCAGTGCAAAAATCAGTGAAGTATGTAATGCTTCTTTCAGTTGTCACCACAACTTTATGCCTCGTTTGATGTTGAAGATAATTTTCAGCATTGTCTTTTAGAATGTGTTCTGTCAAATTTCAATAAAATAAAGTAGTTTTAGATTTTTTTTCATTTTTCTTCTTGCCAATTCTCCTAGGAATGAGTGTTTAATGATAGATATAAATTGTCTTTAAGTTATCGAAAGGGTTACAAATTGTGCAAATTGCAAATGACTAAATCAAGCTATGGTTTCACAATAAATTATTGAATTTTAAGAATTCCAGAGTTTATTGTAGTAGTTATTCATGTGTGGCTGTATTTTTTTGTATGCCCGGTTTATAAATATAAGCGCTCTGTTTATAAATCACCATCTGTACATGTATCCATTGAAAGAGGAGAAATACACAAACATCAGGAATTGCCATATCCAGAGGACACAGCCTTACCACAAAGCCAAAACAAAAAGTAGAGAAGAGAAGAGTACGGTTTATAAATGATCAATTAAAAGAACAACAAACCACAAACAGCGAAAATACGAACTCCTCTTTGGAACGCTCATTGGCAAAACACTTGGAACTTAAACCAGGTTCTAGGGTGCACCAACCTCACACTTACCCCATCAGGTTCCCATATAAACAAACATTTACAAGTTATTTTTAGTAAATAAATGCAGCCCGTCCATCAACTCGAAAAGCACACAAACATACAAATAACGAGAAGTTAATTGTCAAGCAAAATAAGTTACGTTTAACCTGGGCATGTAGGCATGGACAGCTCAATTCTATTACTGTCCATGAATATGCTAAATGAAACCCAGCCTGCAATATTTTCATCGGTATTTTGTTCGGTGGCTGTCAATGTTTCCGCTTTATCTATTTCAGTAACAACAGTTGCACCATTTTTGCCGTTTATACAGTACTGAAAATCACGAAATTGACAATCGGATCGGAAGCGGATCGGAAACGGACCGCAAACCGATCCCGTTAGGAGCGCAATGGAAGCGCAATCAATCTGAAACGGAATGGATTCGAAACGAATCGCTTTGAGAGTTAGGATCGCTTGGAATGAAAAGACCGGGTCGGATTGGATCACTTCTATTTATAGTTTTTTTTCAATAATATATAGTAGCGATCCGAATTGCTTCTTCCGATTCTTTAAACGACTTCAAACGAAGCAATTTTTTACAATAATTTAATTGAGTTTTCTGCTATCAAACACAAGTAATAAAATTAATTTAAAGATAATTTTGTAAATAAAACTGAAGACTTATAACAGAAATGATGTGTTTGCCATCTACACGCACGTTACAATTGAAATTAGGTTCGCAACCTTTTTGTATAAAGTGCCCTTTAAGCGAAAATACGTTATAATTTATCTTACACAAAGGAAGAAATAATGAACATGTACTAGTAACATTCACCCGTGCTACATTATGGCGTGAATGTATAATTTTATTTAGTACGGAGATTCGCGGCTGAAATGTATTTAATGCTCATAAGCACTTTTTAGAGGCACTATCATTTCTTGATATGTAAATATTGAGAGCGCACAATCGGGCTAGGCGGCGTTGATAGTAATAGGCATATGAATTACTATTCATAAACAGGGTTAATCAAAACGAGCCTGAATAAGTTTCATTTTTGTCGTGTTTTGGACTTTCAAAAAAATGAAATATGCATATCAGGAATGGCCACATCCAGCATACACAGCCTCCCCACACAGCCAACAAGTAGAGAGGAATAGAGAGCATGGTATTACAAAAATCAGTTTCAAACTGGACGCCACAAACAAATAACGGAAGTGAGAACCGGAGGGGTTACCGCCTTGGAACGGTCAGTGGCAAAACAAATTGCCTCTGGGGGGTTTAAACCAGGTTCTAGGGTGCACCAACCTCACACTTGCCCCAACAGGTTCTCGTATCACAAAACAAGTACAAATTGTCTTGGTGAAATAACTCCAACCCACACATCAGCTCAACAATGTTGCATGCAAAAGCATACAAACATATAAACATAAGAATTCAATAGCATTGCAAAGCCAAATGGCGGGTACTCAATGATCTTACAGAGATCAAAGTTCCACTTTCATATTTTTTCCAAATAAAGGGGAACAACTTAAAATGCACGTCTATTATATACATGTATCTTAAACCCAATATGAAACCTATAACCGTTAAACAACTTTATCTTGTCAAAATATTTAAAAAACAAACATAATAAAGAGTTGTTTTTCATGAGAAAGTTTCCCTTCATTCTACTTTTGATTTGATAGGCAAACCATGTTGCTGTGTTTCTTAAAAGCAACAGTGCTTATTACAGTCGCTAGTGAATTTTACTGACTACACATTAAGTGTTGAGAACATCCGCAAACACTGTAGATCAAACTCTTTTATTTAACTATACAAGACATGGATGTGTCATCCGTTTTGGTCTAGTCTATTAGGACCATACAATCTCGTATTTACCAAGTTTTATTTAGTTGACATTATAGATAATTAAAAAGACATCTGCCGATGATAAGGTCCGACAACAACAACATTTTCTATAGATTCCTGATTCTCAAAGAAATACAGTTTGCTTAATTAACCTCGTTTTAACAAAACAGTGCAAATGGAAAAAAATGTTTTGACTCGTTTCTAGTGTTTATTCTCAGGATGGATGGTCTTTATAAAACGGGAATTTATAACTTTATCAGTGATTACAATTAAAATGTAGCAACTCGACGCAATATCTAGGAAACACATGAAAATGTTAATTGTAAAGGCTTTTTCTTTGATTATACTGTGCTTTAAAAAACAACTCATGATTAGTAATCCTCTTGGCCGTTGTGTAGTCTGCGTTTTCTTAATCCATCCAGTTGTAAATAGCTCAAACAATCTTTGTGTAGAATAAAAGAATACGTCCGAAAAAATGTCATTGAAATGACTGCGGACAAATCAGAAGCAGTTTTTTGGATTGGCTGTCTTATAAACATGCAATGAGTTAATAAGACGTTAGTATAAACGGGGAAAAAAGAAATCAACATCATGGAAGACGATTTTTTTTTAAAGTTAAGGTTCTACTGAAATGTATCACTTTCCATTTTTTAGTTCTGTTATTTTTTAATTGTCTGTTTTTTTTTTACTTATTAAATAACTATCGTTTTGTTTTCACGTTTCTTTTAAGTTTTATCCGCACAACTGTTTCTATATATTTTGTTAGCAGGATTAGGTCCAACTTGGTCAGTGGTAAGCGTGCGCCGTACGGTTCGATTCTTAGAGTGGATCTAAACATAACTTATATTTCTCACTTAGTTTGAACAGGTATTTACTTCAGTGAAACTAACAATTAATCTGTGTCAGGTAAATATAGTATGTTTCTAATTTTCACTTGTTTTATGCATCAAGTGTAATTATATGTAACATTAAAATATGTATACTCAGTAAATTCTTTGTTGTTGAAAAGAGTAAAATATGCATATCCGGAATCTTCACACACAAACAGCCTCCCCACGCAGCGAAAAAGAAGAGAGGAAGAGAGAGCATGTTTTTTATAAGTATTTCAATTCGACGCCACAGACAACTAACGAAAAAGAGACCCTTTGAGGATACCGCCTTGGAACGGTCAGTGGCAAAACAAATTGCCACTGGGGGTATAAACTAGGTTCTAGTGTGCACCAAACCCATCCTCACACAGGTTCTCATATCACAATACAAGCACATGTCTTGGTAAAATAACTCCAACCACCATCAGCTTAACAATGTTTCATGCAAAAGCACAGAAACATATAACATAAGAAGCTGATAGCATTGAAAAGCCAAATGAGCGGTTACTCAATGACATTACCAAGACCAGAGCACCTGCAGTGAAATCAACAAGAACACGATGACATGGATAAAAGAAACAAATCGAGCTTCTAGGTTCTTTAAAAAGATTTTCCTACATCCTTTTCGCGCCCTACACTGTTTTCCGGACGGACGTCTGTAACGTATTTAAACGTGACAAATTTTGACTTCTCAAAAAAACAACAACAATAAACCCGACCCTGTATTACTGGAGGACGCCCGAAACGTATTTAAACGTATGCTTTTTTCACGATTTTAATACTCATAACGTAAATCTGCGTAATTTTTTAATGCCCGCTGATAAGCATATGTTTGAATAAAGCTTTTACGCTTTTGTCCGTTACAGGTATTCTACATTTTAATGAAATTCGGAATTTCCAACATGGTAAGAAACCCGATTAAAGAACTGTAAAACACGTAATCTTACGTTGCGGTCTTTCATCTGTAAAAGAGGTGGAATATGCATAACAAAAATAGTGCGTTAAAATCCCGAATCTCAACGCTGTTTTACGTAATGGGAGAAACCAAACCGAAAAATTCGGTTTATCGCTGGAAGACTGTAACGGAAAATTCCGTAAATCAATTAACCTAATTAACAGTCATTAGTTTTGACGTCATTGCAAAAATGTCATTTTTAACTAATTACTAGGTAGATATAGGTACTTACAAACATAAATGATAATGGATAACTGTTTTGGAACCACTTTTTTATTTTGACAATAAAAGATGAAGATACAGCAACACTGTAATTAGATTTGTTTTTTCTTAAAATTTGACTTTTTAAAATCACTACTTTTCTGATCAGATTAGCTAAGTCACATGTAAACAATTTCTTACTAAATGATATTTGAGAGAAAATAAGCGATGCGTTCAAAGGACTAACAGTGTAAAAATATTCATGTTCTAATTACCAAGCACATACCAAAACAAAAGAAAAACAGTTTGCATGAGAACTCTGAAATTCATGGACAATATGCAAAAGGAACTTATACATGAAATAAGTATATGCTGGTCTACAATGCTTAGTGTCAATTCGTCAAAATAATGTCAGGGTTTTCAAGAAATTCAAGGAAAACTTTCTCCCGTGTTTCTACTTTCGGTTTGAAGTCAAAACATTTTGATGTACCTTTTCAACATGAAAACAAACCTCGACATTAATTCCCACTGGCATACCAATAAAAGTGAAGATATATAGTGTAACGTGGATTTATTTAAGTTTGGATGCTCAAATTGTTTGAAAAAAATGCATTATTTACATAGAACAGACACACACACACACACACACAAAAGAAATACCGTTTGCACAAAATGTCTGGAATGGCTGTTTAAAACGTCTAGAAAAATGATATAATTATCTCGTAAACACTGATTAACAATATTTTGGGGGTAATCTGTCAAAACAATGTCAGAGATTTAAGTAGTACATTAAAATGTTTTGATAATATAATTATCTATATTCAACAAATCATCAAGTAACTCGAGGTGTTGTTAAAGCGTGTAATAATGTCATCCTGTTGTTCGTAGAAAGTGACAACATAAAATCTTTTTCATAACAGTATTAAAACAGATCAGCAACTAGGGGTGCACAATGAAGTTGATGGGTCGAAGTTAACTAACCCTTATTTAAATCATAGAAACAAAACATGAAATTTATCAAATTTGATATCAAACTGTATACAAGACAAGAAAAGTAAAGCAAATACATAATCACTTCCAGTGTCACTGGTGTCTAGAACTATGTCCACAAGACACGGAAGCATTAAGACCTCCATCACCAGTCAACTGTCAAGAAAGCTCATTGTCCAACATGTTTCATTAAAGTCTCGGCTCAATTCCAAGGTGATCATTAAAATCATAAGATTTGATTTTGTTTATGAATTGCTTCGTGGTGCGCTGATTAAGGTAAACGTGAGGTACCGACCAACAGTTGAGCCAATGGTCTGTCGTGTTTTATCGACAACCTGGTAACAAGGATTTTTTAAGTTTTGGGAAAAGGTAAAAGTCGCATGAGGCTAGATCTGAACGACAGTGGTGAAAAACATGCTCTGTGAAAATGACGATTGTTTTACAGAATGCTCGAGTTTATATTTTTGGAAAGGTATTGAATATTGATTCAGGCGAATTAACATTGACGGAATCGTGCATAGCGTTATCGCGCTGTGGTACAATAAACATGATATGTCGAAAACTTTTATTGTACATTTTCACTCTATGGAAAATTACTGATTTTGTGTCAGCATGACATGTAAACAAATGTTTTGTCAATATGTCAAAACTCCCATTCATTTATCTAATAGCACATTCAGATTCACCCAAATGTAGATATGTTGATAAGAGTATACTTAATTATTTTAACAAATAAAAGCAATTTAACGTCGATGAACCAAATATAGATACGAATACAATATCATGTCAAATAGATTTAAGGTTCATTTATTTATATCCTTAGCATTTATTGTTTCGGGGCTAATACACATATATCTGCCGTTGGGTCTGTTTTCAACTCACTGGAAACTTACCTACGCAAACTTCTTCCAGACAGTGTGGAATCTCTTGATATTCAAATTAAATACATGCTTAATAGACTCGAGAAGTCTAAAGTCATATGCTTGTTGTTCAAAGCCTTAATCTGAAGTCTAAAGCTTGCCAGCTGATCGGTTAGTTAATATCATGAAATATTTCCGGTTATTTTTTTATTCCAGCAATGGCTTCTTGTCACCTTTTTGCTTCTGAATGGTTACTTGGGCGTTTTAACTTCAAATACCATTACCTATAATTTTCCTACTTCAATACTGCTATTATTCAGATCACTCCCGACTTCTAAGTCCCATCTTCCAACCTTATCAGGTCTTATTTTAACTTCTTACTATTGACGTAAAACTTCTAATTACATTTATCATTTACGACTTCTGAATTCTTAATTAGAATACGTAATTTTTAATCTTAACACTTTTAATTTCTATTATTCTGGCTTCTTATTTCTGAATTCCAACGTTTTGCTCACTGCTTACCCCTGTAGATCGGAAGTGATAAAGTTAGGTTAAGAAGTACCAACGTTAAGAACAGTTAAAATCAGCAGTAACGAGTTGAAGCGGTCACATTGGCCTCCCGTATGTGTAACTTTGGGTGTATGTATCTATTGCCTCCGGTGTCTACTGTTACTGTGTGAAACATAGCGTCAAATTTATGTCCCGTATTATTAGATGATTTGAAATATTAAAATACTACAGAAAATGTCCATGATGTGAGCAACAGAAGAATTAAAATGGTGAATTTGTATGTCTTTTATTAAAGTCTTTTTTTTTCATGTCATAAATGATAACGATATATCATTGGAGAAAGCAGGGTTACCGTCGACAGACATTTTAATCATTTTATTAAGTTGTCAGGGCTATCCGATCAACCTTTTTGAGATTTTCCCGGCTAGCTCAATCGGTTGCGTTGTCGGAATTCCAAGGCTACAAATAAAAGCCTCGGTGTGACTGAGTCTGAAAAACATGTAATAAGAATAGAAACAACATGTGCAATTCTTCCACCGAATGAAGCGATATTCTTTGTCCAGAAATAAATGTCAAAACTTTAGGGTTGGAATAGACATTATCTCCGCGAGGAAAGAATCATGTTCTAGGGGTAGATCATCGGATCACTGATTCAAATCCAGACAGAATTAGATTCTTCTGCAAAGTGCTAGGTCCACAAGCTACGCGAGTATTTGTCTCTTATTTGAGCAAGTGAGAAGATAGAAAATCATGTTGTACGAGGGTTGTTCAAAAATTAACAGGGCTTCGGCTCTACTGTTCACATCTTTTAATTTACGTACACAATTTTACCAGCGACAAAAGTCGGAACATGTCTTCTACATACAGTGAAGATATCAAAACAATATGTTTACAAATAACAATTCTCTGGAAATTACAAGTAACGAGGTATACGCGACCCGGCGCACACTAACAAGAAAACAAATACGTCCACGACGTCGCAAAGTTTTTTTTAAAAAGTCATTCCTTTTCAAAGTACTCTCCCGAGTGTTCTATGCACCTATGATGCCTATTAACCCATTGTCTATATACATCCTTATACCAGTCGGCGCTTAACTGTTGGGTGATGTTCATCGTTGCGGCCTTACGCTCCTGTAGTGAGCTGAAACGAAATCCCTTCACCGGGCATGCACCTATAATGTGAATTAAATTAGTGTTTTCACAGGTCATCATCCGATATTAATACAATATAAACATGTTCTTTAACAGTAAAATAAAAAAATATTCATCAATCGAATAGTATTATATTCTCTCAACACAGACTCGCATTTACTAAACAAATATGGGGAAATAATTATAATACTGTGTTTCGGTATCACTATAACAGTAACTTATTCGAAATACGCATAGATTTATGTAAATAAATATTGTTTGAATTACCTTTCTCATCTTCAGTTCTTTGGTCAGAATGGAATAAATCGATCCGACACTGACATTAAAAATGCCGGACAGCTCCCGAACCGTTAACCGGCGTTCCTTCTGAAGCACTTCTGCAATCGACGTCACTAACGTCCCATTAATTTCCCGCTTTCTCCCTCGCCCTTTCATGTCCGTAATCTCCTCTTGGCCATCTTTAAATCTCTTGTGCCAACTGAAAACTAGAGACCTGCTTGCAGATTTATTGCCCTTTGTTAATTAAATCTTCTCATATGTAGCTGATGGAGTATCGCCCATCTGTTGACAAAATTTCACAATCGCCCGAATTTCTAGCTTATCAACAGATGTCATAATTTTACGTTTAACGCGTTAACTACTGCTTTTCAAAACTTGTTTGTGAAACGATAAAACGTCCAAACGACGTCAAATTTTGACACGACGTCAATTGAATACAATAAAACAGATCGGCGGAATTTGAGGAAAATCAGACGTCGAATTGTGTATAAACTATAAGTACAACTTACCTTCAACAACTCTTTTGACGCGCTGCGCCGGGCGCGTGTTACCATGGTTATTCAGTAGCATACCAAATACGCGTTAAGCAAAATTTTATAAAGAAATTATGCTCAAATTGTAGACAACATTCTACGATCGCAGTTCATATGAAAATATTTTAGATTAAATAGAATATGAACAAGCAAGACGCCCAGTCCTGTTAATTATTGAACAACCCTCGTAGTAGTTCAAATGTATGCAATATGATATTGTTACAAACTTTTATGCCAGATTTTAGCCGTTTTCTATATTCCAAATTCCTAAAGACGATTTATAAGAGGTTCAAAAATAGGCAAGGCAACTTCAATTTTTCTTGGAAACTTTCTTGGTGATAAATTTTATCGTGATAATGCTAAGATGAAATGTAAAAAGTAAAAAAAAAAGCAGAACAAAACATTCAATATAAAATAAATATAACGCCTTATATAAATTGAGTTATTGGAATTAATCTTTATTTATGTTTAGCACATAACATCCGCTCTTTTCATTGAGAAGTATAAACCAATCGCGATTATTTTTTCAACAGCCGTTGAAAAAAATGTTAATCAAAGCTTCGACAGATTGCAAACAAATAGCAAGCATGTTTTAACTTATTGCCTGGACAGTTGTACACATAATTCGTTTTAGTTTGAAGTACATACACAAGTACAAAACTTTTATTTGATATCACTCTCTTTTATTTCAGTAATAGATGGCCACGGCCGACTTTTCACAACAAAATGACCGACAAAATGTAAGTGTAAATTTTCAGTTCATAGTATGCAGCAGGTAACGAAAAAATACTGTGATTTGTGATAAAAGCAGAAAACTATAAAAACGTGTTTTGAATATCAAAATAATATGTGATTTTCGTTATGGAGGTTTTGCTGTAAAACACAACTTCCGGTTTTATTCAAGATTGCCGCTATAGTTGAGAAATAAAATTATCAAACATGCAATTGACTTGACATGATAACAAAATTAGCTCATATTTAGACTTTTATAGAGAAATTTTCTTTCCAGTGCGAGACGAAGAGTTTTAAATATTTTGCTTTAAAGCCCTATAGATACATGTTCAGGAACAATTTATTTTTTGTTGTTGCCAGACTTATTATTTTCACTATTTAGAAATTCCGTATTGAACAGTGTGTGTTCTGTGTGACGTCACACTAGGTTTTCGTAATTTTCCGGCACATAACGAACTCCCAAATAGGAAATTTCCGTCGCAGTTTTACAACCGTTACGATATTTGTACGCCATTCATAAATTTACTATCGCGTTAAATTTTTTATTTCTGTTATTATGTAAACCACTTTGTTGACTAAAATTTTGTTGTTTAATATTTTTAAATCTGTTTTAAGCGAGAAGGGTATATAATTAAAGGAACATTATGACAGTATGCATTCTGCAGGTTCGTATTATTTCTCGTTGCGTATGTAAACCACATCACGCTCGACCTTCGGTCTCGCGCGATGTTGTTCACATACCCAACTAGAAAAATACGAACCTACATAATGCATACTGTTATAACGTTCCATATGTATCGGTAATATTGTATTTGATGTTAGTGTTATTCGGCAAAGTTTGGTCTTTTTACTATGACACTGGTAAAGATTTCCTTTTTTAGTTGATATTCATTTCTAACATTCGTTTATTGATTCCAAGTCGTATAAGCGGAGACATATAAAACTGAATGCATAATCTGCCTGAAGTTGCTTTCACAATTATTGACAATCGTGTTTTACTATCAAAACAACACTTTATGCTCCGTGACCTTAACAATTTTACCAATTATGGAAACTTTTTGTTGCCAAAAACCAAGACATGTTAACTTGGACATTGTTTTGAATTGAATTGGTTCTGATAATGAAAAGAGATGGCAGATGTGAGATATGAATATTGCTGCGGAAAGTGTTAAACACAAAACAAAATGTTTCAACTGTTACAGCTTTGAACAGTGTTATAGTTTGTATTTAGATCACTGATGATTCATTCACGATATGAAAATGACCTTTCTATAATTAGTAAAATAAGAAAAATATTATACTTCCTTTAACATCTTTTTGTCAGTCTTCAATGTATAGTGAATGCTTATGTATGACCTAAGATCTTAGTAGACAAATACTGAGAAAAATGAAAGACAATGTGTGTAATTAAATCAGCTAATTCGTGTGAAGTTTTAATTAACTGTAGCTTTCAAGTTTGGGATAGAACAATTTTAAAATAACATACTATGCCAAATTTAATAAAGATATTTATCAACATTTTAATTAATTGTTTGCAGTTTTCTTGCTTTATGTTCCCTTTTTTCTTCTTTAAGGGCCTGCCACACTCCTCCCAATTCTATTAATCGATAAAAAGAAAATTATCAAAATCTCAATAACGGCAAACTTCTGTTAATTGAAACTTTGCACAAATGTATTTTATTAATGTATCTTTATTTTACAGATGGTAAGACACGTTAGAAAAGTAAAGAACAATAGCGAGATCAAAAAATTCCCTCAACTTCTATTTACATAAATTCACAAAAACTAAAGAACACAAAACATCATTTTAAATGCCCACATGAGTAATATGATACTGACAACAATTTATTGTGCCCTCGTGATTTACATATGTAAACTTTACGAGATATAAGTAAAAGTGTGTTTGACCTTCAATTTCCTGGTCGCGTAAACTGATGACAATCACTGATTTCGCTTTTAAGAGTTGAAAGTTTTTTACAAAGTACACAACATTTTCTTGTCAGTATCATTGCGCTCACGAGGGAATTTGAAATTATGTTCTGCATCCCTTAGTTTTTGTGAATTTATGCAAATAGAATTCAAGGAATTTTTAGGTCTAGCTTTGTTTCTTTACTTTTCTAACGTGTCGTTCTGTATGCAAAATAAAGTTACATTAGTAACATTCATTTGTGCAAAGTTTCATTGAACGGCATTTTGCCATTACTGAGATTTGATGATTTTTACTTTATCGATAAATAGAATTGGGAGGAGTGTGGCAAGCCCTTAAGTTAAAAAAAAACAAGTTACATGTGAAAAATGTGAGAAAAAATGATAGAAGACTTAAATGAACGAAACATTTTTTATTGTTATTTCTTTCTTGTCTCCGTTTAATTTAACAGATGGTATCAGTCTAAATTGAGAGCATCTGGATTTAACTTTAGTCTGGATGCAACAGCCGATAATAAGTATGGTTTTAAGGTGTGCTACGATGTTGTGACTGAGCCATATCGATAGTTTTATTGTAAAATAAGAAAAAATATACTTAGTCAAAAGAAAGAACGACCATCTACATCATACACATTTATGTCATGACATATTGAACAGTCCACAGATGATAAACATCTGGGTGCTGGTTCGCTCCCAGGTAGAGGAAATATCGTTTGAAATTCACGGTAGCGCTATTTGTGCAGTGTGGCGGTCGTTAAAGTCTCCCCGTCCATATAGTCAGTACTATAATCAGTAAAATAACCCGTTACCGATGTCGTGCAGTGAAGATAACGTATACCAGGGCTATTCGATCTACTTTTTTGGCATTTTCCGGGTTAGCTCAGTTAGTTGCGTCGTCGGAATTGAAGGGCTATGCGCTGTCGCCGTGACGGTGCGGGTTCGCTCCCAGGTAGAGGCAATATCACTCTAAAGGTTTACAATATTTTTATTCAAAAAGCATAACTGTTTAATATCACCAGCAACAAAACTTTAATTTCATTTTGTACAGTTTACATAATTAAATACTTGTATAACATAAATTTTAATACATAATACATATATTGCAGATGGTTATCTTATATAAAAATATAGATACTGGTATATTTAAACAAAACTGGCATTGTTTTTTACTGCTTTATAACTTCAAAAGTCCTATTACCTCGTCTGACCTGCGTTTTAATAGTTGCTTAGCATCTTTTATAGTTACTTTTAATGAAGACCTGTAAATTGTTCATTATTAAAGAAAATATCATGAATAAAACTATCATTTTTCAAAAAGGTATTCTTGATAAATTTAATATCCTCATGCAAATTATCATCATTTCTTATACATTGTAGGCCATGCTTTAAAAAAACTATTGATTAAATTTAACACTATAAACCCGTCATCTTGCGAATATTATGGTAAGTCAAAAATGAAATGTCATCTTAATTTTACCTTAAACTGCTTTCTTTACATTCTAAAAGCAGGCTAATGTGTGTTTGTTACTTAAATACATCATTGTCTGAATTTATCATGAAAGAAAGTAAAACTGGTAAATAAGTTTCTAAGGGTAACATATTTCAAGTTAATGATATAAATTTTTTTGATAACTTTAAAATTTCAGGAAGAGATATATAAACGTTTAACATTTAATTGAACACAAAAACTTTAAATTTAATATGAAGGCACTGCCTCTATCGAAATCGACAAATCGTAAGAATAGAATATCATAGGTCATATGTCTACAATAAGTTAAAAGATGTTGTTTTGTTTTTTTAAATTTTGAACCCAAGCTGGTCACGGTTTTTAGGCGCAACATTGTATATTGATTAGGTGAATACTACTGTGAAGTTTGGAAGAATCCTGTGAGCAGATGTAATGAAGGAGGTAAAGCCTAAATGCTGTCTACAGTACTTTAAGCGAGGACATTTTTGGTGTCTGATCTGGATCTAAACTTTGTACTTTTTAGACAAAATAACCTCATAAATCTATATATCAACAGTGTAAATCTTGATCAATCTGCACAGATGCGCGTGCTTATATCGATACCCATGTGACAAGAGTAAAAGGTCAAAAGAAGCCAAAACAGTAACATTTATGTAGGATAATTAATTCACTTGTAAACTTACCTCTCACTAGTCTGAATATACAATAATGATCATATATTTTCCTGTTACACGATATTAAACTACAATACTATAATGGGAAAATAATTCATACTTGCACAAACTTTTCTCAAAGGTCACATATTCAAACAGGCGTTACAGAAAAAAGCCCCGTTTGCCATTGCAAACAAATTGCACAATGTGTATGAATTGAATAGGCTGTCAGAAAAAAAACAACACAAAATTCCCACGAGGGTTACATGTACTGGGAGCTCAAGGTATATTTATCAATATGTAGGATTCACAGTAAAATATGATTCATTTAACATGTAAATCAATATAAAGAAAAAAGAGTAGCGTATTAATCACCAATGAATATTACGGAAAACCCCTTCCATCAACGTCGTTTATATTTTTATGTATATTTCTTGTTATAATGGTTCTTAGTAAATCTTTCTTGGACAAAGGTGTAGTTAATTAAATATAGACTCCGGTTTAAGTGCAGGATGTTTTTGGACACACACCGTTGAGACCTTCCCATCACATTCTCCACGGGGAATGGGATGGGAAACCATGGGCTTGTTAATGCGCTTATGCATTTTGTAATATTAAGGTTTCGCAAACGTTGCAAATGGCGAAAACAGGCTAAAATTTCAAAACATGAATTTTGGGGGAAAAACCTATTGTCTAATTCATGTTCTAATTACCAATCACATAATAAAATAAAAGAAAAACCGTTTGCATGAGAACTGCATTTCCATTACTGCCCATGAACAGACTCAATCAAGCCGAGCCTGCAATATTTTAATATTTGTCGTGTTCGTCGGCTTTGAAAGTTCCCTTTTCATCTTTTTCAATATCAAAGTAGCGTTGTTTGTGCCGTGTAGCGGCTGTAGAAAGTCTCCCCGTATATTCAATCAGTGCTGTTATCAGCGACGTCCTTTGAAGGTCGTTGAGCGCGATACTTATGTACTAAGTCAATAGTACTTCTAAAATTGACCTTGTTTTAATATTTCGGCCAGTTTATAGATCGGTGGTTTTAATATCACAATCTATACAGATTCAGATATTATGCAATCACCCTTAGGATATACTTCCTGCTTTTTAAATTTTTTGACTTTGGCGTTGTCTGTGATATGCAGGATTTATATTCTCAGATCCCCTGTCAAAATTCTGTTCTGTTCAGTTCCGCCCATTGTGTTCTCGTTTAGGGCAAACCCATTCTTTTATCTGGGGACCATACGCCGCTGAACATGGAATGGTATTAATCTGAAAATACCGCATTGAAGGTTCCATGTTCACCGCCATATGCATTCCATCGTTTGGGATCAAAATTGTACTGTTTATTGGTGTAAATATTGAATTGCGCTCAACCCGGGGCTAAGCGGCGTGGGCAGTAACATGCATTTCCATTACTGCCCATGGAGACGCTCAATCAAACCGAGCCTGCAATATTTTCATATTTGTCGTGTTCGTCGGCTTTCAAAGTTCCCTTTTCATCTAATAGTATCTGAAATTCATGGGCAATATACCAAAGCAACTCATACCTGAAATAAGTATATGTTGTTCTATAATGTTAAGTGCCAATTCGTCAAAATAATGTTAGGGCTTTCAAGAAATTTAAGGAAAACTTACTTCCTGGTCCAAACTGAAAGTAGATTTGTACTAAACATTGTAGACCAGCATATACTTATTTCAGGTATGAGTTGCTTTGGTATATTGTCCATGAATTTCAGAGTTCTCATGCAAACGGTTTTACTTTTGTTTTAGTATGTGCTTGGTAATTAGAACATGATTCAGACTAAATTGAGCTTGCAAAACATTAACTACATCCTTAGCTAAATACATTTCTTTACTAAAATAAGTATTTCCCCTAAAATTCATTTTGAAGTTTTTGCCAGTTTTTGCCATTTGCAATGTTTTCGACCTCTAAAGTTTTCAAAATAAATTTCTATTTCAGAGTGATGCCTGTTCGTATACCGAGTTCCTTCTCAATGTAAGTTTGTTTTCGAAAAAGAAAACCACACGGCTTGTGTTATTTCATAGCTGTCAATGAGATCACCTTTGTGAATTTAGCAAGTAGTTATTAACCCCCGTTCACACATTGCTACATGTACGATCAAATCGTGGCCGAAAACGTGGCCGATCGTGATAAATCGCAGGAGAAACGTAGTGGAGTCTTCCTACTGTAAGCACAGCATGATCGCTATAGGGTCTTCAAGATCTGAGAGCTCTATGCTCTCGCCATGCTTATATTAAACATGCTCAAAACAAGCGTAGCGGTATAGCGGCCAAGAAGAACCGAGGTAAAGTCGTAAAAAGAGCGTAGTAGAAGCGCCGTAATCGTACAAGAATCGCGGAAGCATCGTTGAGAGATCATCGTGATCTTAGTAATAACGCAGCTCTGTGTGAACGGGGGTGACCCGCCCCCTGTTCACACATAGACGCCGCTTCTACTACGATCAAAGCGTGGCCGAAAACGTAACCGATCGTGACAAATCGCAGGAAAACGAAGTGGAATCTTCATGAGAGCAGTACGATCACGATAGGGCCTTCATGATCGGAGACCTCGCCACGCTTATTTTGAACATGCTCAAAGTAACTGTAGAGGCATCGTGTCCAATAAGAATTGGGGTAAAACCGTAAAAAGAGCGTAATACATGTAGAAGCGCCGTAATCGTAAAAGCAGCGCGGAAGCATCGTAGAAAAACTTTTTCAGATCGTGGTTTGATCGGGAATTGTCGCAGCTCAGTGTGAACAGGGAAAAAAGTTAAATAAAATGAAATAAAATTTGTTTTATGAAATATTATTAAAATGTTTAAACCTTATTTTTTCAAGGATCAGTCGAGCCTCTTTTCATCAATTTCAATGTTGATGGTTTCTGGTTCTTCAAATGGCGTTTTCATCATTTTTAATTGACTTTGTGTTTGTTACTATAACTTATGCGTGGGCAGTAATATAACTGCCCATGAACAGGTTCAATCAAACCGAGCATGCAAAATTTGTCGTGTTCGCTGGTTTTCAAAGGTCCCTTTTCATCTATTTCAATATCACAGTGTGCTGTGTATCGGCTGTAAAAAGTCTTCCCGTACGTTGAATTAGTTTTTTATTAGTTACGTCCTTTGAAAGTCATAAAGCACGATACTTATGTACTTTAATAAGTACTTCTACAATTACCTAGTTTAATATTTCGGGCAGTTTATACATGGGTGGTTCAATATCCCAGCCAATATAGATCTGGACATCCCAATGACATATTTCCTTATTTTTTATTTTTCCTTTGGCTTTGTCAGTGTTATCCTTTCCACGCCCGACACTGTTTTCCGGACGGACGCCCGAAACGTATTTAAACATGACAAATTTTGACTTCTCAAAACCCGATCCTTTTTTTTACGGGAGGACGCCCGAAACGTATTTAAACGTATGCTTTTTACGATTTTAAAATTCATAACGTAAATGAGCGTAAATATTTTAATGCCCGTTGATAAGCGTATATTTGAATACAGCATATACGCTTTTGTCCGTTGCAGGTATTCTACCTTTTAATGAAATTCGGAATTTTCAACATGGTAAGAAACCCGATTTAAGAACTGTAAAACACGTAATCTAACGTTACGGTCTTTCTTCTGTAAAAAAATGGTGGAATATGCATATCAAAAATAGTGCGTTAAAATCCCGAGAATCTCAACGCTCTTTTACGTAATGGGAGAAACCAAACCGAAAAATTCGGTTTACCGGTAGAAGACTGTAACGGAAAATTCCGTAAATCAATTAACCTAATAAACAGTCATTAATTTTTATGTCATTGCAAAAATGTCATTTTTAAGTAGTTAATAGGTAGATAAAGGTATTTTCTAACATAATGGATATCTGTTTCGGAGCCACTTTATTATTTTGACAATAAAAGATGAAAACACAGCAATAATGTAATTAAATTTTTTTTCTTGAAATTTGACTTTTAAAAATCACTAGTTTCGTATCAGATTATCTAAGTCACATGTAAACATTTTCTTACTAAATGATATTTGAGAGAAAATATGCGATGCGTTCAAAGGACTAACAGTGTAAAAATACTGATCGATGATTCCTTGTTCTTCTAAATAGCAGCCAAAGTAAGGACTTTTTAATTAAAAGAAATAAAAATCGACTGGTTTCAGACGGAAAAACAGGGTCGGGTTTTGAAAAGCGATTTTTTTGATAGGTTTAAATACGTTTCGGGCGTCCTCCCTTATAACAGGGTCGGGTTTTGGGAAGTCAAAATTTTGTTACGTTTAAATACGCTATGGTCGTGGAAAGGATATACAGGATTTATGGATTCATATTCTCCTATCCCCTTTCAATACTTTATCCTGTTTAGTTCCGCCCATTGTGTTCTCGTTTAGGTCAAACCCATATTCTTATCTGGGGGAACCATACGCCGCTGAACATGGAATGGTATTAATCTGAAAATACCACATTGAAGGTTTCATTTTCACCGCCATATGCATACCATCAATTGGGATGTATCTAAATTGTACAGTTTGTGTGTGTAAATAATGAGTTCCGCTCAACCCGGGTGCTAGGCGGCGTGTGCAGTAAACTCAAACCGAGCCTGCAATATTTTAGTTCTTGTCGTATTTTCTGTCTTTCAAAGTTCCCTTTTCATCTATCATATTAAACGACTGTAACATCAAGATGAATATAATATAAGTTAAAAGGAACTAAGTCAACTCATAAATAAAATCCTTATTTTCTCAATAAATCTATGAAGCGCTTCAACAGTCGTCAAAGTAATTCAAAATTACATGTAAAATTTATCAAAATTTGCAAATTACTAAATGTTAAATCGGTCGAGTCTGAATAACAGTTTTGTATTCACTTTTATATTGCAGAAACTGCAAGACATTGCCATCAGCCGTGTAATTGAAAATATGGTAGGTGTTCCTTAAGGAATACATAAATTATCACTGTAATTTGAAAACGATAATACTGCAGAATGCAAAAGATCATTACCGTGTAACTGTTAACTCTATATTTTAAATAAAAGCTTGCAATATTTTAGGCCAATATATAATAAATAAAGAAGAAAAATGTATTTTGTGTTAAATTGTACATGAATATCTCAGTGCTACACAAATATCAAATTTACAATGAAATTCACTTCAATTAGTGAAGGGAATCGGATGAAATGTGTCCCAAACGATTATCGGTTCAATCGGATGGGACACAATCGATAACTTTCCGATTAATAATCGCTTGAACAAGAAAGCAGAGAAATAACATTATTCCAATATATTTAGTTGCATGAACTTCATTTAATTTAGGAACTTTTCAACATAGTATTAGCTTTTCATAATTACTTAGATCTAGCCTCTGGGCATTATTGTTTTAAACGAGATGTTTAAAGTAATTCCTATAGAAACGTGAGCGAAAATCGAGATTCCAGATAAAGGTGCAATTCTATTTAGTACACTAGACGTACAGACTAAACATTACTAAACAAACCTTGAACAAACTTAGTGTTCAGGTTAGCTATAATAAATAATATAACAATTCTCTTCTGTTCATAAATTTAAACCTATATTTATGTTAAAAGACTTTTTTATATTTATCACTAACTTGATTTCCATATTACTCCATTTACTGTTAGAACCACATTTACTGTCAGTTTGATTTTATTATATTCATTCATTGCAATTGTATACATTTCACAATACAGTAATGCATCCGAATGTTTCGTTATCCGAAAGCATGTAAAGTAAACTATGTCTGTGTACCCTTTCTTGCATATATGCTGCAGATAGCCCTTTTGAGCTTTAGATTTTTTTAAATATCATTTCTGAATTAAAACAATGTTCATGCTTATGATCTGGTTTATTCCTGGATTTAAAAACAATTATTCATCAGGTGTGGCCATCTTAACCTTTGGTATGCGCGACGTCTTAGAACGGATTTAGGCTGGTTTTCCATGTATCCGACTGCGACTGCGCTGTGCGATTGCGATTGTGTCATCCGTGCATCGCAGACGGAACTCCTTTTCCATGTATCCGATCCGACTTCGCGATTTTATTCTTTTCATGTGAATATTTGACAAGGCAACGTGTTCGTGATGTTAGACAAATTTAATCATACCCTCTTTTTAATGGCCGGTATTTGTTTGGCCAAACGTTTCTTTTCCAATCGCAGTCGGACAGCGCAGACGCAAAACGGACACATGGAAAACCAGCCTTATTGTCAATCGATTATTGTCGCTTTACAAAATAGCAACAGTTACAGATTATTGGCGACTAGTGACAATCGGAACATCACTAATTGCAATTGCACACGCACAAAGTTGTAACCTGAAATCTTTTAGCCAAACACGACCAAGCCAACTTGATATCATTTAATATGGCACAAAGTAAATATATAGTCTGAAAAAGTGTGTGTTAACACCATTGATGTAATAGGCTTAAAAATTCCAATAATATGATGACATTTTCGGTTACGTCTCCTGTCCAGGCACGTGTCTTCGATATGGAAAAATTATCGCTTGTTGTATTTACGTAATAGAGAACATTTACCTACAACTACCAGTTTTACATCATGAAAGTCATTTTTGAAAAAAAAAAATGTCTTTGTTATCGTTGAATTAGTAATTATAAATCAGCGTCATTCACTTTTGAATATTAAGAATGATTTACAAAACAATGCAGCGACTTTAAATAATGTGTAAAGTCATTATTCATCAATTCGCGTTGAACTCATAACGATATTCTTTAACACGTAGCGTTCACTCTGGACAGTGCATAAAATGATTCTGGCGTAGCCTGCCTTATCAACTACCGACACGTTTTGAACAATAAACAACAAGGCTATAAAATGCACAGCAGGTCATGTCAGATTCACACCAAACACGAAATATATGTGGGGCAGCCGATTGATTTACCAAACTATCTGTGTATAGTAATAAATATTAGTTATGGAGTTACTAATAGTCGTAAGTAGTAGATTATTGTTTCACACCTTTTTCGCGTTATACGTTAATGTAACAATAAAACGCGCATAAAATTATCTACAAACCACATTTCAGCAAATTATCTTAACTCAGATTATTGAGCAGAAACTGTTTTTACTGATTCATTGATTCTTTATTCAATTCTGTATTCAAGTAATTATATTTGACCATACCTGCGCATTGAATAAAATGTGTTTGCCTATTTATTGGTGACAAATTGAACTTCTTTTAAAATATGGTATTAAATTTATAAACTCAAGAGTCTAAAGCTATTTTTATTATATTAAAACGATTGTAACATGCGAAATAGGAAACCCTAATGGTTTTGCATGTAGTCTAATGATACAAAGACACTTCAGTGTCCGGTTTTTTTTAATTAGCTCCTGCTTAACCAGAACAAAATCAATATTTTTTTCTTTTGATAGGTTAACACTTTTGTCCGAAGGAAATCCCCAGTCTGTTTCAAAGTTGTGCTCCAGAAACTAGAACACTGCCACAAATTTAGGTCTTTTAAACTTTGCACAAACCCTGACCTTAAAAATACGACCAAGGTTCTTGCGAAAATATGACATAAGATATGCTCTAAAAATAGGTTTTTAAAATATTTTTTACATTTTAAACCCTCGGTGTTACCTTGATTTTTTTAAAAGGGGCTATAAATCTCGGTTGCGACAGCCTGTCTTATTACGGGAAGCCCTTGATATGTGCAGTCCGTTGAAGGTTTACTAAGAAGTTATCATGAAGCCATTATTTTGATGGTAGGATAGAATGACGAACAATGTGATTTCCTAAATGTACCCGATCGTACGGGATAGGGGACATAGAAATTAAGAAGGACAAAGTTAAAAGATCTGCATTTTTTCTGCATAATATGAATAATTTGTTCAAAACTCAGATTAGCTGTTAAAAACTTTCCAAAAAGATATATGAAGGATACAACATGATGATCATTTTACACTAAAACTATTAAACGAGTCATCTAAATCGATAAAAACGAGGTTTTTCCCAGTTTTATATCGATCGGTTCAGATGACATGTTTAATAATTTCAGTATAAAATAAATGATGTAAACTATCACAAAACCTTAAAAACGAGCAATTTCCATTAATTGTCACTGTCTATTGAATAGTAGATCGAATTTAGAACGTGTGTAATTCGGTCGTATCGGGTGATTCGTAAGCTAGTCCCAATAAAAAGGTATCCTACCGTCCAATTTTCCAAAACAAGTAATACAAATAATCATTTGAACTGCGCAAGAGTCAAGAAAAAAATAACAGTAAAAGGCTTCTAAAGTTGTGTTAAATTTAATAAATCAATCTACTGCATGACGTCATTTGTATAAACTTTTATAGCAGCATATGACAACAAAGAAATTTTGCTGGATGTAAAATCATAACTTGTATTGAAAAATATGTTCCAAATGTTTTATTTTTCTTTTGTTTCCGTGTTGTTGTAAGATGAAAACGATTTGTTTTTGTTTGTTTGTTTGTTTGGGGTTTAACGCCTGGTTTCAACACCTTTTAGGTTATATCCCGGCGGTCAGTCCACCTAACCGGTGTTCCTGGGTCTCTAACCAGTACTAACCAATTTCTCCGCAAGCGACTGACTGCTTCCTCACTTGAATCAGAGGTGAGGGACAAATGACTCTCAGAGGCAATGTCCGAGTTCAATTGTCACGGAGAAATTTTTCCCGCCTCGGCTGGGGATCGAACTCACGACCCCTGGATTGACAGTCCGATGCTCTATCCACTGAGCTAGCCGGGCGGGCCTAAGATGAAAACGAAAATGTTCTGAAACGATGTCAGCGTCCGGGTCAATTTGTTTTAAATTTTATCGAAATGAGAATGGCTTGGTTGCTGATGTTGAATTTTATCATAGATGTTCGACGTATTGCTGTTTTATGGAATAATCAAGATGTCCGAAAGTTATATAGCTCGTGGATTTTATCAATATAAGGGATGCATAAGTTACTTACAGATTCTGAAGCTGATTGTTTGCCTGAAATGGTAAGATGGCAAAAGTGAATATTGCTAACAACTCGGATGAATAAAGATTCGACTACCATATTTTACTAGTTATGTATCAAACATATATAAGACTTGTTATTACGCTCCCACACCGGAAGGTGTGTGATAAATAATGGTATACAACTGACAAACCAAAGTTTTTTTTATTTATATAAACCATTTAAATGAGAAAAAATATAGTAAACATAGACAAAAAATGTAAAGTTTTGAGGACTGCGTATAAAAACTGATCATTCCACGGAAAGAAAACTTGTGAAGAGGGAAAGAAGAAATTTTATTATAATGGCAATGCTATATGAACTTGAAAGAGCAGTTTCTGGGATTATTTGGATCATTAATTAGCAAATGCAAGGCAATTTAAAAATTAGTGGAAGATCATATACCAAAGCTAATTCAAAACCATAATAACACTGATCTATGTCATATATCTCATTGTTTTTGTTTTGACATAGTGATCTCCCTAAAGAACAGCAAACCGATGATTGATTATTAAACTTCGTAGTCGATTATCGAAAATCTTCTATTTCCAGTCACACTACATCCAAAAGTGTTCAAGTAATGTTCGGGAGGGACTGATGATTATCAGAAACCACAGTTGATTTTTAGGCGAATAACTTTTATAAATCGTAATTATATAGAATTAATTTATCTACTTGTCACATGAAATGTGTATTTAAAGTTAGTATATAACTTTACGGATAATATTTATGTGGAAAAGTCTGTACAATAAAACAAACTTGTAAAATTAACGTATAAACAAAAATAGTTAATATTGACGGTCTTGATAATAATAATGATATTACTAATACTACTATTACTTATAATCATTATAATTATAATAAAATTTATAAGAATAAGAAAATGGCGAAGAAGAAGTGTCACATCATCTAAATAGTATTTTTTAACTAGATTCCTCAAGATGGTCAAGACTGGGATATTACATCGGATGAAGCAAAAGCTATCGTTCTGGAAATCAAGGTAAGGAGTCTAAAATTGAAATTAAAATATTTAAAAAATGAAAGATAAGCTTTGTAAAACCGTGACTTTGTTGCGTAATTAACATTCCGTGAGGTCCGTGAAAATGGTAAATCTAACCTGTAATATGTTCTTATTTGTTGTTTTAACGAAATTTTATTTCGTTTAAACAAAATATTATTTCGTTTATACGTAACATTTTGTTCGTTTAAACGTTATATTTTTCGTTTAAACGATATGTTTTTTCGTTTAAAAACGAAATAATATACATACACCCTTGACTAAGAAATTTATGATTAAAGTTTACATGCTAGTTGCAGGAGATCGGATAGAGGGGGTCAGGGATGTCTTGGTGGAGTACCCCATCCAAAACATTTTTATATTTATTTGTTTTAATTTCTTAACCAACCAACAAATCATAGTATTGTTTGGTGTGGAGTTCTTTATACTTAACCACCTCCTGACCCCCCCCCCCCAACATTGCACGTTTCATTTTCTTTTCAAAATACACCAATATGAAAGTGTTTTGGTGGCGAGGGTAGGATCAAATATTTAATGTTATTTATATCAATGTTATAAAGGTATAAAGCAAGTGGCACTTAAATTATTTTATCAGAAGTGTTGAGTGGTTGAAGGTGGTGGGCAAGTTGGCGGAAGTCAAGGATGTCTGCGTTGGGTAACCCCCGCCAAAACATCATTTTTACATATAGTAAAGAAAAGTATGTTGCAGATGGGGTAGGAATTCATTTACCACCACACCACTTGTGAAAGAATATAAAGTCAGACTTTGTAAAATACTGTGTTTTCGTCTGGAATTATTATCAGACCTCAACAAAATGCTTTTACAATTGACTTGTATAGTGTTTTGTTCTGCTCTAAATACTTACACTCGATAATACAAGACTTACATTTTATATAACTCTAACATAAAAAGGTAGATCATACTAAGTCTTCAGGAAAGTAAATGTTTAATCATATTTACACAATATACCTCGCTTTGAAGAAAACTTGGTGACGTTAACCCTTCCTCAACATGTACGGGTTTTATCTCATGTGCGAACAGTGTAGATCCAGATCAGATGGTTGTGTCATCTGTATGGATCTACACTGTTCGCTTCTTGATCTGATATAGCCTATTCCAAAAGTGCGCAAAGAATATCATGATTAGACGCTAGGAATTTGTTGGTTAACCTGGATCTACACTTTTCACATAAGCGTTAAACTCCTTTAAATGGACTAAAGACGTATGTTATTTATTTTGTAAACTTTACAAAACATCATATATTTTGTTGAAAGGATGATCTATTTTGTAGTATTTAAAGTTGCGCGCTTAATATAAACTGTTTACTGTTTTACTTTTTTAGTAAATGTGCGTATATTCATTTATCACTTATACGCAACTACACCTCAAATTTTACAATCTGATGATACCTCAACGAATCGCAATACTAAATACAACATTTTCTCAAGAAATATTCACATCTGGTAGTATCTTGGTATTAGCTAATGACCCCACATGCTGAGAGGCTGACCACATGTTATTTTACACGTCAATAAATTAGATAAGATGCCAAGATTATAACTGTACAAGCTACAGTTACAATGTGATTGAACTGTTTCTATAGGCCTTTTATTTTCCCTGAACAAGCAGCAACCGAGCATGATTAAAATTTAAAACATCGTTGGGCAGCATTATCGATGATATTATCGGAACAGCACTGTTATTTTCACTGAGTGGCATGTTGATCTAACCCTGCTCTTAATTCCTTGTTTTGTTTTAATAGGACCCCTCATTAGTATGAAAAACAGAAAACATGATTCATCAATAGCACATTTGTTTTAATAAACCCCTTTCAAAGTATCCAATTTTATAATTATCTCCCTTTTAATTAAAGACGGTTCAAAATTTGACTCTGCGCTGTAAGTAAATGTTATTGGATTTGTTTAAGAAAACAATCAATAAAGCTTAAACAGACATCAGAATATTGATTTCTAGACAAAACAGTTCTTTCTATAACATTTCTTGACGTAGGGGAAGACGAAACTAGCATACATTGTAAACATATACAATGAATGACCAATTAGAACTTTTGTTGAGTGTATATCATGAGACTGTTCTAATTCAAAAGTTTCTATCAACCTACCGGTCACATCGTTACAGGCCTGGGGTAATTGCAAAGTCTCTAAACTCTTTAAACAATAAATGGTGTAAACAAGAACACACTGAGCCTATGGCTCTTTCAAAATGGAAAAAGCAAGTATTCAAAGTAATTGGCACTCGTATATCCTTCTATAAAAGAGAATAGCGTTATTACCACCTCGACCTCGTTTTAACTTTCGTTCCTCGAACAAGGGTTTTTAAGAATTTCACAACAAATTTGTTTTAACACCTGCTGGTAAGGCTTCAAATAATATAATTTAAGTGTGACGTCTACACTGTATTATTGTTCAAACTGAAGAGCTTAATAGCACTAATGCGTATACACTCACCGGCATTTCTAATTACACACTTTTTATAGACGAAAATAACTATCAAAACATGGTGTTTATGGTAATTGGTTATAACGGGAGTTGTACCTGGAGTTGATGTCTAATCGTAGCACGTTACACGAAAATCCCCATTCGAGTTCATTCATGCGAGACGAAAATTTGAAATCAGCATTTTCCTCGTGCACACATGTACAAAATGTTAGGCAAGTTTGAATTTAGCCAAAATCATTATAATTCTAGCCAGAGATAAAAAGGCCGGTATAAAAACTCACAAAAAATGGCGCGTATGACTTTGGTAGAGAGAGCGCGTGCCGTTGGAATGCTCCAAGCTGGCACGTCAGTAAGACAGGTAAGTTACAATTCTTTACCTTCATTTTACTGCCCTTAAATTGTTTTAATTAGAATAACTACGGCATAACGTTGATATTACGATGATTGAATACCATGTTGAGTGTACGAAAATGACGT
This sequence comes from Corbicula japonica, assembly GCA_038501625.1. Classification (NCBI taxonomy): domain Eukaryota; kingdom Metazoa; phylum Mollusca; class Bivalvia; order Venerida; family Cyrenidae; genus Corbicula; species Corbicula japonica. The sequence continues at coordinate 41,531 of JAZAYU010000262.1, read as the reverse complement.
AACGCGATGCACTTGACGTCATATTCGGCGACGGTCATTTACGCTACAAATGCTTTCACAGAACTATTTTATTGTGCAATTAGTTTAAGAATGTCAGTGCTATAATAATTCGCTGTTAAAACTTAATCCAATTACTTTTTTCAGATTTTAGAAAAAGTCAAATATTTTGATAGTTATTTTCGTCTATAAAAAGTGTGTAATTAGAAATGCCGGTGAGTGTACACTAACTTCTTTATTTGAGAGAGATATTGTTACTGCACACACTCAACAAATTACAAAGTTAAGAATCAGTGTTGCGCCGAAACAAGACAAAGTTCATACTATGTATTGGGTGCCTAAAATGCACACAACACCCTACAAAGCAAGATTTATTGCAAACTCTAGTTCTTGTACAACTACTTAATTATCCGTGCACTTAATTTCTTGTCTTACAGCTATAAAAGAGCACATAATTATATGTTGCGAAAAGGTGTTTGAAACCACTGGTAAAAATTTATTTTGGTCTATAAAAATTGAAATGACGTGTAAAAAAGCTTAAATCATATAATTTTCAGGCGTTCTGTTTGTCTACTTATGTTTTCTCAACTCTGTATACTTCTCTCCCTCACAATTTAATGAAGGAAAAGCTAACCAGTCCAATTGAAAAAAAAATTTCTAGAGAAAATAAAACCTGTATAGCTTGTAATGAACATAGGGCAATTTTTACAGATGGTTCTTATGATAATTATACTTTATGAGCCTGTTAAGACCTTATAGAGGCGCTCAAATTTTTATTGGATAATATTTTTGTGAGATTTGGTCCCTCTATTTGTAAGCAAATAATTGGCATTCCAAAGGGTACCAATTGTGCACCCCATGTTGCTGATCTGTTTTATACTGAAATGAAATAGATTTATGTTATCTCTTACCGAGCATCAAGATGACATTATTACAGCTTTTAACAACATCTCGAGGTACCTTGATGATTTGTTGAATAAAGATAATAACCATTTTCCATCTCTGATTAATAAAATTTACCCTCAAGAAATACAACTTAATAAAGCAAACTCTTCGAACAAGCAAGAAAACTTTCTTGACCTTAATATTTCTATTAAAAATGTATGATAAAAGAGACGATTTTAATTTTAATATAGGAAATTTTCCGTTTCTAGACGGTGGTGTTCCTCGTGCAATTTCTGACGGGGTTTATACATGTATCTAACAACTTGTTCGCTGTTCTAGAGCTTGCATTAATGTTACTGATTTCAATGAGCGTAATCTTTGCATAACAGAAAATTTATTAAAACAAGGTTATCGGTGTCATAAATTCAGGAAACCGTTTTGCAAGTTTTATCGCCAATAACCATATTCAATTAAAAAATACAGGTGCAGTTTAAAATCGCTACTGCAACAAGGTCATTCACAACCAAATTTTTATAGGGATTTAATTTATAAATCTAAGAGAATAAAAGGCAATATTAATTTTCCCCGGTTATTCATAAAAATCATCTGTAAATTCAAAGCGCTCTGCAGGCCTAGTGATAAACACATCAGATTGTACAGTTGATCACTATGCTTATCTCTGTGGTTGCAGGTTTTAGAGTTTATGAAGGCTAATGGGGAAATCTTTTCTTTAAAGAACCTAAAATCTCGATTTGTTTCTTTTATCCCTGCCATCGTGTTCTTGCTAATTTGACTCCAGGGGCTCTGGTCTCGGTAAGATCATCGAGTACTCGCCCATTTGGCTTTGCAATGCTATTAGCTTCTTATGTTTAATATGTCTGTGTGCTTTTGCATGCTACATTGTTGAGCTGATGGGTGAGTTGGTGTCATTTCACCAAGACAAGTTGTACTTGTTTGTTAATATGAGAATCTGTTGGGCAAGTGTGAGGTTGTTGCACCCTATAACCAGGTTTAAGCCCCCATGGCAAGTTGTTTTGCCACTGACCGTTCCAAGGCGGTATCCCCAAAATTTCTCTTTTTCATTAATTGTCTGTTGCGTCCTGTTTAAATTGATATACATAATATCAAGCATGCTCTCTCTCTTTTCCTCTCTTCTTTTTCGTTGCGTGGAAAATGAATAAATTTGCAGTACTGACTGAGTATTTACGTTTTATTTTGAAATTTGACATTTTTGAGTCAATACATGTTTTAAGCCGGAATTTGATATTGAGGAGTCTCCTAAATGTTACATATTATTTCTTTAATTGATAACGTGTCGGACATGTGTTTATATGGTCATATTATGGTCATATTAGTTAGGGAAATACGACGGCAATGTTTTATGTTTAGTTGGGAAAAAATGCTGCACTTTATCATATATTTTTCAGAACTACACTTTATCGTAAGGAATATTTGCTAATTTTGTTGTGAAACAGTGTTTTATTTGACAAAACAAAATTGTTTTGGGACATGAAATTTAAAATGGAATTCAATTTTTGGTCTGATAACAGACAAAAGTACCTTTCTTGGCGAAAACATACAAAATGACAAATTTCCCTGCACTTTACCCTGAAAATTCTTGCTTATTTCTCGCCGATTCAGTTTCCATGACCGAGGTACCTTGTGTTCCACTAAGTTTATATATTTCATCTAGGTACCAAAAGATTCGGAAAAATGTGTAGCAGGTTCATAGCTATATCTCAATTTTACGAGTTATTTATTAAATGAGTAAAAATAAAAAACTAACCAATTTTCATCCAAGATGGCGGACTTTTGTTTACAAAATGCATGGTAAGGTGCAGTTTGATTACCCACCCTGTCTATTAGGTCTTTACAATTACCCAAATCATCAAGCGATACAGGTTTATTTCTCTTGTAACCGTTTGTTTGCAATAATAACGGTATGCATGTTTCCCAGAATATAAAATGGCATGGACCAAATTGTATAATTATTAAAGAAGGTGTTTAACAGGAGAATCTTTCGATTTTGGGATTGTATAAGCACCACATTTAAATTTTCGAAAATTTAGACAAAAGTTGTTATAGAAAGTTTGAGAAAACGGCTTCAGAATAAGAGTAGAGGGAAAAGTCTATGAAAAAAAAACAGAAGTACGGTGCACTTTATTTGATCATAATCGGACCAGTTATTACTGAGAAATAGCCACACACATATCTGAAGCGAGTGATTTTTTTCCGATACTAGTATGTGTACGATATTCTAAATGGCATGGTTAAGCTACCCTGTCGTAATTCCGATACACACGTTACAATTGCTTCAGCTATTTCTTGCTCACACATTGAGTTAAACAGGTCGAGACATGTCTAACTTGGATTGGTTAGAACAATGAGGACATCGACCGATGTTTTTCATCTATTTAAACATCTAATAATGCACACTATTAACAAATTCATTTGCAAAATAAGAAAACTAGGTTAAATTATCAAAATATTATTTTTGTCGCCTGAACTAAAAATTAACTAATTATTAGTGAAACTATGTAACATTGTACATAATTTGCCGGGATATACACACACTGAAGGTCGTTCCATATTGTTTTCTAGTCTATTTTTTACTATATAATTGACTCGAGTTATCAAACTTGACCCTTCTCTTGCATCGTCAGAAATATCGCCATTGTTATTATTGCGAGATAGGCACATGATGAAAATATATTATTTCATACATTTCAGATCAGATACGTTTCTATTTGTCTTACTACTCTTAATTTCTAAATTTGAACTATTTGTAAAGATAGTTGAAATGTGTATTTTGTTTAATAATTTGATTATTTGCTTGTTTTAGCCACAGGTGATTATGACCTTGAATCGTCATAAATACCTTTTGATACAGGCAAAATTTAATTATGAAAAAATAGTATTTAATATATTTTGTATTTCTCGAAACAAGATGAAACGCGTTGTAGAATAAATTATGTGATTTTTGGTTGACATAAATATAAACATAAATGAAAAATGCAGATAGTATATTTGTTCATACGTAGATTTTTTAGTTGTTGAGTGTATATAAATGAATTTTGTTCGAAATCTAAATCCATCCATAATGTCTTAAAAGTAAGCATGTAATCTCGTCTACTGTATAGGCATGGTATAAACATGTTTACTCGACTGAAAAAACTTTTTTTGAAAAATAAATCTGTTTTTTTTTTAACTCGGATCCTTTCGGTCGCGAATATAGCAAAACAACCACTCCATTTTACTATACAATATAAGCTTTGAATTGATCGTATATAACACTTGTAGAGTACATGCTTACAATAATTACATTTAAAGAAATGCTTATATCGAACATGTTATCGCAGTCCTAAACATCACAATAACATTTGGCAGACAAATTATGTTAATACATGTACTATGCTATTTCAGGCAATATTTTTTGGTCAATTTGATTTATTTTCTTTAATAGCCATGGACAAATTTGCCGGAGAACTGTTCCAGAGGTAAATCACATAAGCTCTTTTGCTAAGTTGCTTTAAGTGCCAAATTCGAAATAATCGTTCATAAAATTGTAACGACATTCTTATAACACGTACAACAAAATTATCAGTTTCATAAAATTAAAGGAATGTGTTGAGCATGAACGATAGTAACAAAACAATACGTATAGTTTCGTGTTTTTTATTATATTTGATAATATTGAGACTAATGCAAACTTCTATTTGTATTTTAAGACATTTATTTCCAAAATAACGATGTTCTGCGAATAGATTCAATCTATGTTTACAGCGCAGATGATTTTAGCAATTGTTATTGTATTGTAAATTATTTGAAAGATAAGCATGTAATATTCAATTTGTGAATATTTCATATTTAACTTCTTCCTCTACGATGAGTCTTATTCATTTAACGAAACATAATTTCTGATGGTAAACAGTCTGACGTATAACTTTCAAAGGTTTGGCTACATTTGAAACTTTGACGATTTACAGGGCATTGCACAATGTTTTGGCGTGTGACGTCGCCGAGCACGCACGTTTTTGCCACGAGTTGCTGCGAAAAAGCGTGCCGACATTCATTTTGTTGTACAAGTGGCTGTTTCAACAGCCATTCGCAAAAGCCCTATTATCACGAATTATTCTAATAATGTGTGTATTAATAAGATTATTTGTATGTGTAAATATAAGTATAGAATCGGATAGTTTTCATTTGGATATAAAATACAGTTGGGTTGTATAAATTACACGATAAGCTTCTCACACTTTAAACAACCCAACTGTTACATATTGTGGATAAAAAAGCTTGGTAACAGAAGTACAGTGTGGTACATCATATCGCAACCGACCCACAAGTTACCGAGAAATACTAAAAAGAAACCTAACTGATACGAACGATTTTTCAAATATAAATATGTGCACGATATTCTAAAATTCAAGTGGTATAGCCAGCCACCTTGCAACAATAACAACAACTAAAATGACTGATACATCATTGTTTGAACATCTTCCACACCCATTGTCGACACAATACAAATAGCTATGTTTCTAGGGTAATTATGATAGATAAAGTCATATGTATTACGACTATCATAATAATGGTTATCGAAAATAGGTAAGATAATGTTGTTTTACCATGTTTTTTTTTGTGTTTTGTTGTTGGTTGTATTTGTATGTTTTTGTTTGCTTTGATTTTCAGATATGATGTCTTTAATTCAGGATGGGAAAGTCGAAGACTCACTTTCCTCATCAGAAAACAGTACAGTACACAGCAAGCACGACGGTTGTAAATTTCCGTTCTTTGTTTTCGGTTTTCGTGTTGTAACTTAAATGAAAACTCGGGTTTGATTTGAGATATATAAGTCATTGGAATGGTAGATAAATTAAAGTCTTTAAAACACATTTAGACGTAGGTTCTTTCATTTGATAAAGGTAAAATAGTCTTAACATGTTATGCATGCCTTATTAAGATAACGCAATATTACTTAATACAAATTTAAAACAAATTCTATTGACAAAACCATAGCATCACCGAACATCATTTTAAATGGAAAATGTGATTTTGACAGCAATATCTTGTAATAGTCATATGAGCTTTTTAATATGAAGAAAACTCAACAGTTCTATTTCTCTGTCAAATATTGACGCGACTGTGAAGCTATTCACGTATAATTTTACATATATTCCTTAGTATTTTTATACATGCTAGACAGAATGACACAACATATCGTTGTCATAAAACATTTTGTTTAGTTTTTATGTTTTCATTTAAATATAATTTAAGGACTGTTTTAGGTCAAACCTTTCTTTACTAACATTTTTTAATAACTTAAGTCTTATAAAGATACATTTGTGCAAAGTCCAATTGAACTGTATTTTGCCGTTAAAGTGATGACATTGTCCTTTTCATACATATAAGTGCAATGACGATGTATATATCCCTTAATGTAAGAAGAATTTATAGACGATAACTATTAAAATAGTATATAGAAAGAAGACATAACACATAGAAAAAATTAAACACATTTCAGTAATCTTATTGCTCTGTTTGTTGTTTTAGCGAACAAAGAACCACTTCAAGTTAATACTCGATTTCATTGGTTTACAACATTTTACTCTAAAATTAACGAACTATTAGAAAGGAAAACGGAGGAGCATGGACTGAGGGCTAACGATGCATGTTTAGATTCAGTCATCACTGGTAAAAACTTAAGCTTTGTTAGTTTGTACTAACGTGTTCTTAATGATATTGTCAAAAGTTATCTGTGCATATGAGATATTTAAAGGCATCGGTATCATATTGTAAATTATTTGAAGGATACCATATTCAATTTGTAAACAGAACTTGTCATTATTGTTCGCAAATCTAGTGCATTGGTGTAACATCAAGTATAAGTTTTTGGTTAAGAGTATATCGTTATATAGTCTTTTACCTGGGTGCGTAAGAAATCTTTATATCTTTAGGTTCATATTTACAGGGCGGTTGTGCCGAGTGTTATTTCTTTTTGTTTTTTTTTATATTGCGCTTATGCATGTTTTACTTGCATCAGCCTCATTAACGGACACTATATAAAAAGCATTAAAACGAAATTCTTTTATGAATACGTTAGTAATTAGATACAAAATTTCACAAAATTACAAAATAACAAAAACACAAATCAATAGAAACACATGACAAAAGAAGTGAATAATAAAAATAAGATGAAGATTTTGTATTTCTGACGTATATTAGGTTGCGATCAACCCAGTGCTATGTGGATTGGGAAGTAATAAGTTAAAGAGATAAAGATAATTATCTTTTTTTTAAGTGCAATAATGAGTGAAAGAAGAGTATACGGACGATAAATATTAAAATATTAGGTTTATAGAAGGTCACATCCACATAGGAAAAATACACTTACCCAAAGCTCTAATTGGTAACTTTTTTTCCACACATTTTCATTAGAAATTCATTGACTTAACTCTATTTGTGATCAGTTGCCGACAGCAGTCTTAAATTTAAGATTTCGTGTGGTAATAATTAACTTTGGAACAGTTTGCTGAGAGTTATCTTAACTTTTGATAAAACTGAATTTTAGGCATTTAAGGCCGAGCAACCAGAATATTGGTCTTAATTGCTTGTTTCGTTCTGATAGGACCCCTCTTTAGGAGGAAAATTATAAACTATATTACAGTAAAATATTATTAGCAGGACTTGAATAAATATCCTTCAAAGAACTAGATTGTAAATTACCCCCCCCCCCCTTTCAATTGAAGGCTGTTGTAATTTTGACCCTGCAGTGTAAGAATCGCGATTTTACGAAATGACGGTATAAATTTGTACTACGGATGAAGCAGCTGGTCCCGTCTGTATTTCTTCTTTATCAATATAAAAAAGATGCGATCGAACGAAATGCGATTTAACGAAAATGCCGTTTAACGAATAATTATGACAGTCCCTTAAGCTTATTAACAGTGTATTTAACATGCGAATTAGCGAATTTCGGTCGGGCAGGTGATGTTCACACCTCTGCGAGCGATATGCGTTTTTGTAGTGTTGAGCAATTATCGACTCAAGCAGTTGTGACTCATTATACTGTCAACAGTTTAAAAATGTATAAAAATGAAACAATTGAAATGCTTGACATATAACAAATCATGTTCTATTTTACGACAATATGTGAATGTATATTTGTATATTATTTGATATGTGCGTATATTGTGACGAGCTGATTGACGATAACATGTAATTTGCAATATAAATATCGAAATCGAAGCTAACACAAATGCGATAGTGCGAAAAATGCGATTTTACGAACAATCGGCTTGGTCCGCTGCTAATTCGTAGAATCGCGACTGTATTGTAAATGGTATAGGATTCATTTAAGAAAACATTCGTTAAAGACTAAAAGGATATATTAAATTAATAATTGATTCCAAGGAACAGCAGTTCTTGTCACAACCTCTTTTGTCATAGGGAAGGAACGAAACTAGCGTAAATAATAAAGTTTAACATGAACAATTGATGACCAATTAGAACTTTGTGTGAGTGTAAACTCATTTCGGTAATCTATTTCTCTGTTTGTTGTTTTAGCAACAAAAGATCCAATACAGGACGTAAAAGTTATTACCCCACTACCATCGGGAGCAATAACAAATTTTTTCAAAGTATTTGAAAAGAAACTAGAGGAACATGGACTGCGAGCTAACGATACATTTTTAGATACAGTCAATACTGAAACAACATCCACAGATGTCGTGATAGTAATTTGTAACAGCCATTCGCGACTGGAATCAAATGTCGTAAATGCACTTACAAAGATACAAGGTAATTTTATTGAGTTGTTGGTCATTTAAGGGTCAGACAATTCGAATGACCATGATTTACCAGTATACTGTTTACATAATCATTTATTCCAAATTTGTGAGAACATATTTTTGTTGAGTTTTGGAATGTGATAGTCTTTGACATATTTTCGTCGAACATGTCTGTTGCTATCATACATACACTCAAAAATCTAAGTACACACTTTTCAATTTTGAATAATTAAAAAAAATAAATAAAACATATTAACATATTTTATTACAAATATATGCGTATCAGGAATCGCCACACTCACAAAACACAGCCTCCACACGCAGCGAAAAAGAAAAGAGGAAGAGAGAGAGAGAGAGAGAGAGAGAGAGAGAGAGAGAGAGAGAGAGAGAGAGAGAGAGAGCATGTTTGTTATAAGTATGTCAATTCATAGGGCGCCACAAACAATTAACGAAAAAGAGAAGCTTTGGGGATACCGTCTTGGAACGGTCAGTGGAAAAAACATTACCACCGGGGGTTTAGAACAGGTTCTAGGGTGCACCAACCTTACACTTGCCCCAACAGGTTCTCGTATCACAAAACAAGTACACGTTGTCTCGCTGAAATAGCTCCAACTTACCCATCGGCTCAACAATGTTGCATCCCAAAGCACACAAACATATAAAACATAAGAAGCCAAAGGGTGGGTACTCAACGATATTACCGAGACCAGTGCTCATGGAGTAAAATCAGCAAGAACACGATGTCAAGGATAAAGAAACAAATCGAGATTCTGGGTTCTTTTAAGAAAAGATTTCCCCATAAATCTTCATAAAATCTTAAACCCCTGCCACCGTTTTGCAACCAAAGAGGTAAGCATAATAATCATACCTTGTTGCAATAGTGATTTTAAGCTGCACCTGTATTTATGAATTAGATCTGGGTATCGGCGATAAAACTTGCAAAAGGTTTTCCTTAATTTGTGATACCGATAACCTTGTTTTAAAAGTTGTTTTTTTCTGAAATGCAAGGATTACGTTCATTGAAATCATTCACATCATTGCAAACTCTTGATGGCGACTAGTTTAGCAACGAAAAGGTATGTGCTATTTTGTTTCCCATTGGTATACATATTGTAAGATATAGACTGGTATACTTGGATCATATAATGAAAAGGATTGTTGCTAGATAAAATGATTGCTAGCTTTATTGCCGGTGTGTCTGTTTGACCCTGTAAATGATAAAACTAAATGACCTTATTGGCTATTTCAAATTTGAAGCGAGAGCGACGACTGATTTCGTCTTTTTATGCTATGACAACTTTGTTGTTCTCGTAATATGTGACATCCATTTGAAGCGCCTCTAATTGCCTATCTTGTGGTATGACTATTACACTGAACATTTATTTTGTTTTTAAGAAATTGCGATTCAAACAAATTGTTGTTGATACCCTGTACCGCCCCTCGGATTATAAAAGGGTACATTGTATAGCCGTTGGACTTGTGTCGAAAAAGGTACCCCGTATGGTCTATTTTTCCATGAAAACAGCTACCCCGTAGAACTATGTTTTACTGTTTTTAAAGCATTATTGTAGTCAGAACATAATAAATACAATATGATTCATAATTGAATCCCTCTAAGATCTGTAATGTTTAAATATACTTACCTTTTTCACACAATGTGGTCCGTTGTTATTTTGTTCGATTAATCAGTTAAGTCAAACGCACCCGTATAGCGTCATAGTAATACAGATGCAACATTGAAATTCCACAGGAAATTTAATTTTTTAGAAAAAAACTGGACGTAATACGAGGTCCTGAAGTGTTGTGTTTAACAATCATGTTGATTGTTATGAAGCGAACATAATTATACAGTGTAGTTGTAATTAATGAATCTAAAAAGACTTGTTATATACAACATAATACTCTATCGCTATCGGCAAGGATGAAATCATAAATGATGTCAGCGTCTTTAACCATTTGGTTCTGACGCCGTCACGGAGAGTTTAAATGGCTCTGGTGCTGATTTCGAGTTACAACTGACGGGGGAAAAATGTCTTTCATGGATATAGAATTAAATTATTAACAGCGTGTATTTCCAAGATATGTTCATCTGATGATTGAAGTGATTTATACACCAAGTAACAACTGTACAGTAAAGTTCCTTTCTGCGGTGTCATAATGTTATAGCAGCCTATTTTCTAATAGTAGGTTTGTTATCCCAGTTCGTCTCTTTCTAATACTATTTAGGTTTTTATATCAGATGGTTTAATAAATATCCTGTTTTTGAGAATCTGCTCTGAAGATTATAAAACAGATTTGAAACCAGTCTCAAATCTCAAGCATCTAATTGGCTGACATAGCGACCACTCGCCATTTCAGCCAATCAGAAGTTGAGATTTGAGAGCGGTTTCCATTCTCAGTTTTATACTCTTGGGGCCTGATATATAATATAGACAAATGTCAATGTTGTACGTGTACCCCAAATCTTCGGAGATTTCACGTTATCATTGAAATTCTTACAATAAATGGATTTTAATCAAAAAGTTTCTGTTTGCATATTTTGAAGAAGTGCTTTGCCATGTGACGAAACCAGGGCCGGAGATTATAAAAATAAAACTAGAGATCAGTCTTAAATCTAAAGCATCTGAATGACTGATTCTTGAGATTTGAGACTTGGCTCCAAACTCAGTTTTATGACCCAGGTTTTAATCAAAGTATATAATCAAAAGTTGAATCTTGATACAAGCTACCCACACATCAAGTTTGGTGGCAAAAGTACACAGCTAATTCAAGTTATTACGTTGGGCCTGAATTTCTATTTTTAGCAACAGTGTTATTCATAGGGATGATATCGCGGCTGAAAGCGTGCCGCAATATTTCGTGGTACGGACCTGCCATATCATGATACGTACCGCGGTATATTTTTGCGATCTTACACATGCGTTCGAAGTTAACCGTCGGTTAATGAAACGTAATTAACTAGTGTGAGTATGGTAGAACAGTTGTCACAGTTATCTTCGAAACAAATTGGGTTTATAATGACTAGATTTCAACAGCCTAAACATAGCATGACCCAAAGATTGCTGAACTTTCCGCTTACTTTCAAGAGAAACAGTGTTTTCCTCAGAGGGTCAACATTCAACCTTTTTATTTGCAGACGAAAACATTGGCCGGGATTGGTCTTCGCAAATGAGTTGTTAAATGTGTAGTTCAACCCGACAACTTGACCGTAATTTTACAAGTAAAACAACCAGCTACCTTTTCCTGTATTCTAAAAAAGTCTGAGAGGATTTGGACATTATAAGACAAAACTAATTCCAAACTGGAGCTTTTCCTTTTGGATCTTTACGATTTGCCCGACGTGTCTCCCAGTTGCGATGCAATTGTAAATTTGGAAAAAAGTTATTACCGGTATTGCCGTTCTATTCCGAGATCTGGTGCATTCGCTGTTATTATTATCGACATTTACACGTATGTAAATTAAGAGCAATTTACGTATAAAAGGTAAGGTCAACAATTTTAATAATTTGGCTACAATTTATGGACTTTTACGAATTTTCCCGAGCATACCGGTATTAGGAGACCATACCGATACAGCGTATCGCCAAGGACTCAAATCGCAATATACCGGTAATACCGCCCACCAGTAGTCATTTACCTTGATCACATCTGGGTAGCAGTCCTGAGTAGTCTTCAAAAAACCTACCCACAATCAAAGTTTGGCGTAGGCCAAAGCAAAGTCAAGTTATTGAGTGGGCACCCGCCCGCCCGCCGAATCAAGATAAAATGTTTCCGTTGAACACCTAGTTCAACGACCTATAATAGTTTAATAATAGGGAGGAAGAGAGGGCTTGAGTTTAAAAGGATTATTTGTAACGATAACATGGCACAATGAACAGTAAACAACTTCCGCGTTGCCGGCTGCATATAGGAACGGCCTGTGGAAAAGATAACATTTATAGATATACAATATTCCACGTACAAATTGGTCATACAAAGAAGAAGAAATGAGTTCTATAGGTAGCTGTTTTCATGGAAAAGTAGACCATACGGGGTATTTTTTTCGACACTAATCCAACGGCTATACAAGGTACCCTCTTATAATCCGAGGGGGCGGTACAATGTATCAACAACAATTTGTTTGAATCGCATTTTCTAAAAACAAAATAATTGCTCAGTTTAATAGTTATACCACAAGATAGGCAATTAGAGGCGCTTCAAATGGATGTCGCATATTACGAGAATAACAAAGTTTTCATAGAATAAAAAACCGAAATCAGTCGTCGCTCTCGCTTCAATTTTGAAATAGCCAATAATGTCATTTATTTTTATCATTTACAGGGTCAAACAGACACACCGGCAATAAAACAAGCAATCATTCAATCAATCAACAATCCTTTTTCATTATATGATCCAAGTATACAAGTCCAAAATAACTTTTCGTTGCTTTACTGGTCGCCATCTTGCGGACTGCACAGGGTACCCACTATTTGGTACAGGGCAGCTGTTACATGACAGTGGAGATATAAACCCCGTAAGATGTTGCTCGAGGAACATCGCTCTTAAAACGGAAATTTTACTATATTAATATTAAAATCATCACTTTTATCATATATTTTGGTAGTGACGTAACCATTTTCAATGGACAGATTTAAATCAAGAAAGTTTGTTTGCTTTTCTGAAGTGTTCGCTTTATTAAGCTGTAGTTCTTTAGGATAAATCTTATTAACCAGTGAAGGAAACTGATTATTATCTATATTTAATAAATCATCAAGGTACCTGGAGGTGTTGTTAAAAGATGTAATAATATCATTTTGATGTTCAGTAAAAAGAGATAACATAAAGTCTCTTTCATAACAGTATAAAAACAGATCAGCAACAATATAGACGAGCTTTTTCATAGACCCGAAAGAAGTAAATGCTGTGCAAAAATTAATCACATTGACACAAGCTGCCCATCTCTGGCGGACGACATCACAATGCTAGCAATTTACCCGAAACACCTACAAAACATGCTAAATATTGCATATGACTACTCTAGAGAATATGGTTTTTAGTTTAATTCTACCAAAACAGTATTGATCGCGTTTAAAGGCACTCGGAAGGGCAATATAGTTCCGAAAACACTATTAAAGCTGGGAAGCAACCCGCTTACATGGTCAACTGTAGCTGCTCACTTAGGGGTTACCTTATCCTCCGACAGAAGTTTTTATCAAACTATTAAAGATAACTGCACTAAAGATCGAAGGTCATTTTTCTCGATGGCTGATGTCGGGGTGAGGCCAGATGGCTTGAACCCACTAACGTCGGTTAGCGTATACAAGAAGGTAACTCTACCGACAGTGTTATACGGATCCGAACTATGGTCAAATATAACCATTACCGGACTGAAAGAATTAAACCGCTTCCAGCACTTTGTTTGCAAAGTCATCCAAAACCAGCCGACTAGTACCAGATCCGATATGACTGAATCTATGCTTGGCCTGAAACCAATACAATCCGAAATAACAAAACGAAAATTACTTTCGTTCAGAAACTCTTAGCCTTGCCTCCAAACTCGCGCTCTAAACAAATTAATATAACGTTTAAACTTCATCTTGTCAACTCGGACACAAAACTGTGCCGCGGCTTCATAGCCGATTTAATAGGTATCGCCAGCGATAGCGGTCTGCTCCACTTTTTAAGCCAATATTTAACAAATGGATCGTTTCCAACGAAATGCTCTTGGAAAACAATAGTCAACAAGTCACTTAACGACTGTAGCAATCATAGCTGGAATATCCGAATAAACACAGATCCCGACTTTGACAGATTTAAAAAAATACAAACACATCAAATGCCGAGTATCGTCTGGTCAATTGCGAAAACAAAAACTCAATTAAAGATTTCCCGTGTTATTGCAAAACTATGGGTTGAAGTCCCGCAACACAAAGTCTCGGTCTGTAGTTTTTGCGAGCAGATCCTGTTCACAAACGCATCCGTCCATTATATAGCATCATGTCTTAATACAGCATTACTTCGGGACCAGTTGTTCACAGAAATTTATGAAACGTTTAACAACTCGTCACTGTACGACGAGTTTAGAAACAGTAATTCAGATAATTTCTATCTATTAGCATTAGGAATGCCAGCTCATAATGCTCCACCAGATCAGGATCTGCTCGTATCCATATGCCATAAATTTGTATGGACGGCTCTTAGCACTTGTTCGCTCACCGATTGAACCCTTAACTCACATGTAAAACACTTAAACAGTACTATGCTTATATAGCTTACGAAAGTAAGCTATTGTTTAGCACAAATAGATTAAAACCCAGTTAGCCGTCGTTATTGAGCTAATATAGAGGGTTTTATTATCGTGTTGTATCTTATTATTGTTTTACTTAAACATGTATTGATAATACTTTGTACTTAATGTAACTGTTTACATATCATGAGGTTCTATGTCAATGATCTCCTTCATGGCGGAATTAACGATTTGACTTGACTTGAATTGTTTTGTTTTTTTTCATTTAGGGCAAACATGTTCTTTTATCATACCATACACCGCTGAATTGGTCTTAATCTTAAATACCGCAATGAACGTTCATTGTTCACCGCCATTGCAAACCATGGTTTGATTGATCCACTTTGTACTGTTTACTGGACAGGTGAATATATCCGATTGCGCTCAACCTGAGGGAAGGCAGTTATACAGTTCTGCGAACGTTTAATGGTACAAAATTTGCGTCTATCGTGCGCCCGTCTATCGTGTATCGTGCATACGACTAACGTGTATCGTGTGTCCGTCTAACGTGTATCGTGCGTCCGTAGTGTATCGTGCATCATGCGTCTTTTAATTTTATCGTGCAACGTGAATAAATGACTTGCATATACAAATTTGATTAAATTTCAATTATTCATCTTAAATTTTGATAGCATTTTCAAATTTGAAGAAATCTCGTGTACAAATTATAAAAATCGGCAGTATCGTTTATCATGCGTCTACCGTGTATAGTGCGTCCATCTTTCGCGTATTGTTTGTCCGTCTGTCGTGTATCGTGCGTCCGTATATCGTGTATCGTGCGTTTCGTTTGTTACCTTAAACGATCTCAGTAATGTATGCACTTCCATTACTGCACATGAACTGGCTCTATCAAACCGAGCCTACACTATTTCCAAGTTTGTAGTGTTCGGTAGCTATCAAAACATGTGAAATATGTATATCAAGAATCGTCACAATCACAAAAAACAGCCCTCCCAGGCATCGAAAACGAAGAGAGGACAAGAGAGCATGTTTGTTACATGTATAAGTATGTCAATTCAAATAAGACGCCACAAACAAGTAACGAAAAAGAGAACCCTTGGGGTTACCGCCTAAGAACGTTTAAGCTTTCAAAGTTCAAAGTTTTTAAACTAATCTTTTAAAAACTAATTAAAACTGAGTAAAATAATTAAGCAAGCCTAGCTGAACCGTAGAGTCAAGTGAAAACGTAACAAATAGCTGCAAATAGAGGTCTTTCACATTGTTGTGCGCATGCGTCGTACGCCACGTTAGGTGCGGAAAATATTGGTTTTATCCTAAACCGACAAGTGAGGGGGCATTTAACTGTGTCATTGCTAACAGAATGAACAGATATGATCACGGTGTCGTCTTAAAGCTAATGATAAATTATAATAATAATTATGATTAAGCATAATAAATTCGAGTTTTAGAATTTCCGAATATAATAGGCTTAAAACCGTCTGGTCGGCAAGATTTGACTGTGAAAAGCGTAAAACAATCAAAGACGTGGTTGCCACTTTGAATCGGGAAGTCTTATATGAAAACAAATACATTGTGGATTACACGTTACTGTATATTTTCCACAGACACATATATAAGCGTATCGAGTTTTTCTGACAAAATGCGTTTACTTCAAGAAATATATTTTATGTTACATGATCTCTCTAAATTGGAGGTAAACGGATGAATTCAGCAATGTATCGGCGTTGAATACTCGTCGTTGTATTCAACGCCCGTTAAGCTTATTAAGTTATTCATGTTATTATAAACATCTTTTTTTTTTATAAAATCGTCAGCCATAGTCAATAGACATTAGTTTAAGTCGCATTTCATGAATATCTGCGTGTTACGGGAATGATGTAGAAAGAAGATAAAATGTCCGCAGACCTAAAAAATCTCAGGATTTTATCTGAAATCTCCGGACCGTAAGGTTCTTCTCCGGATCTAAGGATTTTCAGGCAAAATCTCAGGATTTAAAAACATTGAAAAGGATAATTAATGAAACATAAATTTAACTGAATTTAGAATGGGTTTTACAATTATATTATTTAATATTAAGAAACTTGGTCTTGGTTACGGCTCCAAAATTTCCTGTTTCTTGAGAGATTACGTGATAGTGACACGCTGCCTCGGGCACACATGTACATAACAGCTAAGTGTCATAAAACTAAACTCGGACCTGAATATCGCAGTCCCGTTCATTTGTTTTGGTCCATGGTCATTTTGATTTTAAACAGAAATGAAAATATTATATTTCAAAAGCTTCAGCGACAACAATTACGAACTTCAACATCAAAATAGTTTTTATTAAAAAAAAAACAAACTCTCTGGATTTTTTTTGAATAGGTTTTGGTTGGCCTGCCGTCCGGCAATATTCGTTTGGTTCAATCAATTTAACCATTTCTCGGGTTGTAGCTGGAATCATCCTATTATGTAAATATGTAATATTTTTTCTCAAAAGCAAAACAAGCAAAACACATATCAACCTAGTCGCCGACAAGCTACATCAGAATATAATTATGTCTCATTCCACTATAAATTATAGCGTTACAAAAAAATGCCGTAAAACGGTAAAATGTCCGATAATGTTCGTCTGAATTGTCAATTATACAGATTTATTTTTAGTAAACACAATTCACGTGTGTATTTTCATAAAAAAACCCAAACAAATCCGTTGGATACGCGCGTCCTGAAAATACCGCGATAAACAATGTTTAAAATGCGCATAAACTTTCTTGATGTGCTTTTAAATGATCATAACGTTTTTTTTTATTCTTCGTTGTTTGACTGAACTTACTTATTTATAAATTTGGAATGATTAATCAACATTTTCTTAATTTTATAATCACTTAGTCATATTAACAATAGTAAACGATGCCCCCTCGCGTGCATTTATCGACTAAATATGCTCTTCAATTTTAGAGAGCGCTAAGGGGAGGTAACAATGTGAAAGAACTCTATTGTGGTCACAAACAATATTCAATTTAATTTGGTAAATTTTATTGGCGTCACCAACGACATAAAAAAAGAAACCTGTAAGAAACGCAAAATAGCACAAACTGATGTTGCTTTTTATCTCCTGTTTCTGTTTAAAAGATCTTTTCTAATGCTTGTTGAGATAACCACATTATAATTCACTCAGCTAGTACGAAGCCTCAATAGCTTTGTTACAAGTGAATATTTCTTTTCAAATATTGTTCTCGCTTTGAATATCCGAATTGGAAACATAAAAATTTGCTGCTTGCTTGAGAGAACGGCAAGCACGACTTTAAAGAGTATTATTCACAATAAAAACGCTTTGATCAGTCATTATTCTTTTGCCGACTGAATAGATACAGATCAATACGTTTTCTAACGTTAATGCTGTTCAAAAGACGGCTGTTTTCGAATGGTCCGTTATTGTGTCCCCCTTCCATCACGAAAACTTAACGTTGATTATTACTTTGCCATTTCTAAATTATATTTCTTCATCAAACTTTCAAATTATATTGCTTATGACAGCACTCTGGACAAGATGCCAAACTTAGAAGGTCAAGGTCACATTTGTTGGAGTTATAATAAATACATCAACATACTATTGGAATAAAACATATACTTTAATTTAATATGAATACTGACAATTATTTATAAGCATCGCTTGTCTGCGAATTACAACTGTATACACATATACCAATAAACACTGACAATGAAAAGTTCTATGGTACCATTGTGATGACTAGCACACATTTTCTTTTAGAAACCATTCATCAAATTAAACGACACCTAAACAATAGCATTATTTTTACACGTTCTGAATAAAATGATGATAAACAACAACATGATTACGAGTATTTATATTAATGTCTTGTTCCGGTTATCGTTTACTTTATATCAAAGGCAATCAAACATCAGTCGTTTGAAGGAGTATCAATATCCTATTAACCCACACGAACAAACTGGAATCTGCTTAGCGCAATTAAATAATAAAAACATGTTCAGCTTACTAGTACACAGATTGCAATTCTCAAGTAAATAATCATTGCATCCGCTATCAGCTGTGATCATTTTTTCATCTTTTTATCATCAAAATTTGATGTAAGTCTCAAGGAAATGTTGTGGTTTGTCATTTTATTGCACTTAAATAACTCCCTGTAGCTTCCTAATGGTCTGATGGAGACGATGAGCCAACACGCTCTTCTCTATTTTATCCTTAACGTGATAACGTGGATGTCAATGAGAAAATTCTATTTTCCTCACATTTATTTTCGCCAAAAGTTTTTTAGTGGTCTAGCAATTTGGGACGATGCAATTCTCTATGATAGATGTGTAAAAGCCTTTTCAAAAGAAAAAAGTATTTATTTCGATAAAATAGACAGGTAATTCGGACAGTATTTTGTCCGAATAAACATGATTTTCGATTAATACCGTTTTGACGTTTAGTTGATTTCTTTTAATTTAAGTTTTAGAGTTTTGATAATTGGGCACTTATCAAACAAATGCAATTTTTGTTTTTACATTATTTTGCGTAAATATTAAATGACGTAAGAGAGTAACGTCAACGTTCAACGTAAGCAACGTTATCAATCTAGAAAATAATTTCATTTGATTGTTTTCTTATTATGATAAAATTTGCAAAAATGAGGCATTTATTTTTTTATTTACGAATGACATCAGGATGTTTTATAACAATTTAAAAGTAGTGCCAGTTAAGAGCATTTTGACGGCACTTTCGTGGCTAACAGTCGTCAAACGTTCCATAGTCATAAAAATTTGATGTGTGTTTTTAGATTGTCCGGTGTCGATAAACGTGTGGAAAACAAAATCGGTTGTAAAAAGTTCAATTTCGATTGCCGAACGGGGATTAGGCATATATATGCCGACGTAGATGACTTACTACCTAAAACAAATGCACAGTTTTCAAATAATTTTTATTGTTTGATCATATTTAACACATTGTCAAACTTTTTTTTAATTATGATAATTTTACTTTGAGATATTCAACATTGAAAAGTGTGCACTTAGAACTTTTGACGAGTGTATATCTTCCGCTAACAGGAATAACTGTTTCCCATATTCGGAACAGGCGACATTGTCTGAAATATCCGTTCCTTATCGCTGAATACCAGCTCTTGAACCGTGATCTGTGTTTTATACGTTGCTTTAAACCGGCGTTAATCATTTTTGATGATCCAATTTGACGATTTAAAATTATTTTAATGGCCTACGTGTTTGTAATAAATGCAGGACTATGTGATTTGCAATACAAGCTGACAACTTAGAATAGAGCGCGGTATAATATCAACTATTAATATAATGCATTTGCTTAAGAATTCCTTCGAACTGTGTTTATAAATTTCTGCTCGATGTATCAGTAAATGGGCCAACAATTGTATGGTATGTATGTCTACGTTTATTTAACTGACATTTTGTTTTATAGATCGTAAGTACAAAGTGTTCCTTGTTGTCCTTCACATCAACAAACTGACTGAGCTGCCGAAAGAATCTTCAAAACAAACGCTGAATAGAGATACAAGCTTTGATAGCTTTGATAGCATCTATGATATTGTTGATATCGCTTTCATCAAAGAGGAAGGAATTTACGACTGCCCTATGAACACAGCCGCCTTTCAATCGCTGGAAAACTTAAAGAGCAACAAGAAAAACTACGTAGTCGAATGAAACCTTGTTGTGTAATCTTTTGAATTCACGTTTGCTATCAGTTAACAAATATGTTCGATTCAAAATTGATTTGAAATACAATCATGATTTAATAAAGAACATTTATATCCTGGATAGATATATTTAATAAATAGTAATGCAATCCAATTACCCTATTTCAACCGAAGCTTATCGGTAACTTAGAGGCTTTGGCTTTGCAATGCTATTAGCTTCTTATGTTTTATATGTTTGTGTGCTTTTGAATGCAACATTGTTGAGCCGATGGGTGGGTTGGAGTTATTTCACCGAGACAACTTGTACTTGTTTTGTGATACGAGAACCTGTTGGGGCAAGTGTGAGGTTGGTGCACCCTAGAACCTTGTTTAAACCCCCAGTGGCAATTTGTTTTACCACTGACCGTTCCAAGGTGGTAAAACCTCTCGTTCTCAGTTTCGTTATTTGTTTGTGGCGTCCATTTTGAAACTGATTATTGTAATACCATGCTCTATTTTCCTCTCTACTTTTTGGATTTGTTGGGAGGCTTTGTCTGCTGGATGTGGCAATTCCTGATATGCATTTTTTTTTTTGCACAAAAGACATGCGTTTTTATAAAGGCATAAATAGTCTTTTAAAACAAACTAAACCGATTTTGATAACGTTTTGTCGAAAAAACAAAATGTGACGATATTTTTTTCAATCATTGCGAAATTTTATTAAACCACAACGTTCCTGTTCTGTATCGCATGAAAATGAAAATTCAAACCAAAACAAAAAAAAAAACAACATATAGAGTCATTGGCGTTTCAGAACACCGTTTATTAATTCAAATTGTTTGCGTTCAATCTGTTTGTAGCTTCGTTTGAAAATTGAGTAAAACGCGTTGCAAAATAAGTAAAAACACCTTTATTCAATCACATCGTCAACCAAACCATTCTATTGTTATTGTAACTATGTGAAACGAAAACCTGATTTACGGAAACGGATATAATTCGTCACTTTTTGTCCGTAATTTTTTCTTAGACAGACCTCGACTCGTTTTTCTTGTCATTTCCCAACAACAGTCTGCTTTTTAAACTTGTATTAGGTAATAATTAACTTTGGAACAGTTTGGCTAGAGAAATTTAAAATTTTGCTTCAAATTTTCTCAAATGATATCGACTTCCAAACATCTACTAATATGTTTTTGTCAAATATATTTCATTAAAATAAATTCATTTCGTGATATTGTTTATACGATCAAATCGAATTATTCAAACTGGCAGACTTAATACTGTCATCATATTCCATTTATATTAATCCGGTAGGATTATTAAGTTAGAAAAGATAACGATATGGGGAATATATGTAATTCGTTTCTTTTTACAAATTTAGGAATTTATTTCGTCGTTTATCACGAAAACACCGAATTTTGAAGTCCTTTTTAGTGTTCCTTTATAAGTAATTGTTAAGTAGTGACATTTCGATTTGTAAAGATATTTGGTTTACTTGTTAGTATCAGTCGAATTTGTCCGCTGAAGCAAAAAAATTCAAAAATGTGTCCGCTAAAGCAAAAAATTTCATACTATTGTTTTGAAATCAATTGTACGTTTTTTGAATGTTCTTACATTACCGCATTTTGTGATTTGATTTTGTTAAGGAAAGCAGTGAACTAACTAAGAACACTGGTTATGCGATCGTCTTACGATAAAAAAATCATGTTGTTTACGATCAGTTAAGTTAGTAACGAATATTTTTGCACTTGAACTATACAGACAATTAAAAGTTATTTTAGTGAAAAATATGAAGTTAATCTTTAAAATTCACGACACTAGGGGAGAGTTCCACAACGAGCCCAGATTATAAAGAACAATATTATCAACATAATGTAGTAATTTAACACTTGTCAGGTAATACAGCAAAACAATGGATAACGAATGAGCACCCGATGTCCTAAAGAGATCAGTTTTGTAAAAAGAAATTTAAGAACATGTTCCACTTTGGAGAACAACAATTTCGTGGTGGTTGTCTACATTTTTGTTGAAAGCTGATAAGTTACTTTCGTTAAATATTTGGTGGGATATTTAGTAGACAGCGTATATTATTTGGGTGAATTTTGCAAAAACATAACACGAATCACACGAATGTAAACTGTAACTGTAGTTAATACAATGCTTAATATTTACTTAATGGTATTTCGGGCCGCTGAAACTATTTTCTGCTACAATAAACTTACGGACGTACCTAAGCATAAATCGTGTTCACTTTAATCCGCCAACTTAGCAATAAAATACAGAAAGCTTTTATCAATTCGGAACAGAATCTTTCACCCGTTTCGCTTGGAAGTTGCCATGTTTTGCAGTCTAATACTTTAAAAAAGGTATCCATTTCTAAAGATTACGTCACGAATAATGATAGCATTTCATTAAGCTTAATAGTTGAATAGGAAGATGATTAACTGTAGTAATGAAAACAATAAACAACGTTCATCTACTCTTGTCCAATGCGCATTTTTATATTCTAGCACTGGTTGGTTTGGCTAATCACGTCGGTTGATTCAGGATGGCAAAGGTTTTAATAATTGCTTTTTTGATAATTACTGCTCTCTATTTGTAGTAGATGTTCATGCATTCACTACATTCATGCCCAAACATTAATGTAAAATCCTCAATCATTTAGAACCTGTATCGCTGATACCGGCAATTGTGGGAAGTGTGCCAATCAATGTTGCACCAGAATTAAAGTATATAACCATGACAACTTGTACTTGTTTGTTCATAATGCAACCTGCTTTTGCAAGTGGTGTAACAGTGTCTGACAGTTTCAAGGCGGTGAATCTTCCTTTATTGTGTGTTGGGTCCGGGTTGAGATTGATCAATTTATTTTATAAAACATGTTCCGTTTTCTTTTCTACTTTTTGGCTGTGTAGAGATGCTCTGTTTTCAGCTATGAATGTCTACAACTTTTTTAACTGTATGACACTACTGTGTAGCGTTTTGACTCGACATGCCCTACTTAGTCTGTTGTTGAAAAAAATATGCATATCAGGAATCGCAACACTCACGAAACACAGTCTCCCCACGCAGCGAAAAAGAAGAGAGAGAGAGAGAGAGAGAGAGAGAGAGAGAGAGAGAGAGAGAGAGAGAGCGAGAGAGAGAGAGAGAGAGAGAGAGAGAGAGAGAGAGAGAGAGAGAGAGAGAGAGAGAGAGAGAGAGAGCATGCTTTATAAAAAGCATGTCAATTAAAATGGGACGCCACTAACAATTAACGAAGAAGAGAACCTTTTGGGATATCGCCTTGGAACGATCAGTGGCAAAACAAATTGACACTGAGGGTTTATACCAGGTTCTAGGGTGCACCAACCTCACATTTGCCCCAACAGGTTTTCGTATTACAAAACAAGTACAAGTTGTCTTGGTGAAATAACTCCAACCCACCCATCGGCTCAACAATGTTGCATGCAAAAGCAAACAAACATATAAAACATAAGAAGCTAATAGCATTGTAATGCAAAAGAGTAGGCACTCAATGATCTTACCGAGACCAGAGCTCCTGGAGTAAAATCAGCAAGAACACGACGACGGGGATAAAAGAAACGAGTGATTAAGGATAACGAAAATTCGGAATATAAAACACATTCGCACGAAAACTACATGCGAAACGTCAAAAAGCCCGGGGAAACCCCAAACCTTGCAAAGTCTTAACAGAATGGCTACATAGTCCGTTATTATAGACTGTCACAAAACTTAAAATGCAAACGTGAATAATTTTATACAGTCACCTGACCTTAGACCTTTGGTGAAAATGGTACTGCTTATAATACTTGGTTTACAGATTAAGATGATAACAGCATAATGTATACCATTTCATTTTCACCACAGTTTTATATAATATTACGTAAAAAATATTTGATTGGGGCTTTCACTGGCAAGGGACTTCTATATTATGTGAAATACTATGCATACTTTGTTGAGGATCGGATGCAAGAATTACTGAAAAGGAGTTCGTTTGGGTCAGTCTGAGGGTAGTTATATGATTTTTTTTTTCACTTTTTTTGCCATAATCTCCATGAAAATTAAATATTGCTGCGCAAAAACGGGGTTTTGAGCAACCCCAGTGAACCCTCTATGGTATTTGAATACTAGCATCGAATAAAAAACCGTGATCGCAACGTAGCATAAATCAAGTGTCGGTGTACGGTGCGTGGCCTCTCATTTTTCGCAAGAAGCAAATAAAATATAGATAAAACACACTCAAATTCTACACCACGTTGTCGTCCAGTGCAGATAATTTTTATGCAGTCATAATTCTTCCCCAGACTTCAGTTTAGCTCAAGAAAAAGTACGTTTGAACAGGAAATTTACAACATTTGCAGCCCGGACAGGTCCATTTTCACGAATGATTGAGCAAACTACTATATTCTGCATAAAGAGATGACTACATGTATAAGCATAAAGACTCATGACTTTACAGCCGTATAGGCCTATTGGTTTGATTATTTTTAAGAAATCAAGAGAACGATCTTCGATTTTCTAACCGTACCCCACAAAACCTCATACATTGACACCGGTTATGCCGGTTAAAAACGTTGCATATGAGCGTGACGACCGGGTTATCCAGGGTGAGCCTACACACATTGCAAAAGCAAGCAAGATGCAATCAAAGCATTGCAATATTATATTCTACTAAATTGCGGCTTTTTGGCTGATATCCTACAAAAACCTGAATGTTAACTTACTTATTTCGATCTGCTTTTATATGACTGCCGAACTTTAAAATGATTTTTACGGGTAACATGAATATGGAACAGATAGTCAGTGTTATTTAGGAAAAAAAACTGAATACGGGGTCCCCGATGAACTCGAAGCTAGAAGTTTAACAAGTTTGAATTCTGCCCTCAGGCTTCTTGTTACCTAACTATGGCTTCATTGCATTATATTTCCAGTCGACAAAGGTCATGGTTTTCAAGAATTTAAAAGGTTATCATGAGCTTTATTCTTCATACAGCGCATAAATAATTAAATTTGGAGCATTTGCTATTTAAAATTCGATGACTGATTACAATGCGGTGTGTTCGCTATATACTCGATATTGCTCAGCACATAAAAATGGCTTAACATATGTTAACATAATTTTATTACGACGTACAAAGATACATGCAGGAAATTGAGCTGTATAGCTATTTAATAAATCAACTGCGGCAGCTATGCAAGCAATTAATTCGTTTTAGCTTTATTTGCTGTGAAGAAAAATACAACAGCATAATAATACTCCAATGATTTTTTAAAAAAATAAAATGCTTGCCCATGATTGCACATTGTTTTTCTGTCAGAGTCTAAGGATGTTTGAAACCAATTATTCAAACTTTATGGGAAACATGCAGATAGGATATCATGACATACTTCGGAACTGTAATCGTCAAGAGTCTACAGGAGTCTACAACGCCATTTGCAGATGTGTCATTAGCTACCTAGCTAATTAATGAGTGATAACGTCCAAATCATGTGTGATTTGTTTTTATAGTGTATCGTTTCACTATAGATAAACCATGATGACAAAATATACTGACTGTCACAATACATTGCACAAAATGTGTGCTTCATGTTTTTTTCATAGATGTAACTATATATTTGATCTTCACAAAAATGCTTTTTATTAAGTCAAACTGTTATAAAATACGGTAAAATATTAGCTCAAATACAATTAATGTTTCGTACGTCAACATGTGTGTGGTATTTATTGGTTACAAACATACTACTTGAGTGGGCTAATGCTCCAACTTTGAAAAATATTTTCAAAAGTGTATTTATTTAGAAAATTATAGACACTGTTATGACTAACATGCTAGATACACAACCCAAAGCTCAAACGATAAAAATGTGAAATATGCATGTCAGGAATGGCCACATCCAGCAGACACAGCATACTACAAGTAAATTTTAAAGGTCATTCATGTGCATCCATTTACATGTATAATTCTGAAGATACAATTAGCAAATGTAAAATGTTCAAAAGCTGTTCAATACAACAAACACCATTATGATGTTAAAATAATACTGAAATGAAAAAAGTCATCTCGTTACTTATAGGTTCTATGGAAGTTGTCATTGCACTTTCATTAATAAAAAAGAAAAAAAAATATCACAATCTCTGCAACGACAAAATGGAATTCGACAAAACTTTGTTCAAATCAATGTAATTTATGCATGTTCATATTAAATACGTAAAGAAAAGCTCGAACAGTACGGAGAAAAAAAATCAATTAAACCTAAAATCCCTAAAAATATTTTTGCAACCAAACACCCAAAAATCAATGCACCTTTAAACATCAATGTAAATGCATTTGTATGTAAAAGGTAACTTAAAACACAATCTTAGGTGCTTTTATCTAACAAATGTATTCTGTATGAGATATTTGTCAAATATTGATTGACCTTCAATTTACTGGTCGAGAAGGATGGATGACAACAAAAACAAATGTTAATTTAACTCTTCATAATTGACAAATCTTTTAAGAGGTCGCAAACATTGCAAATGGCGAAAGCTGGCTAAAATTTCAAAAAATGAATTTTGGGGAAAATACTTATTGCCACCTAGATTTTAATAAAAAATGCATTTAGCTATGGATGTAGTTAACGTTTGCAAGCTCAATTTAGTCTAATTCATGTTTTAATTACCAAGCACATAATAAAACAAAAGAAAAAAAAAACGTTTGCATGAGAACTATGAAACTATACCAAACCAACTCATATCAGACATATCAGAAATAACTATATGCTGGTCTACAATGTTCAGTGCCAATTTGTTTAAATAATGTTAGGTTTTTCAAAAAAGCAACATATGCATATCAGGAATAGCCACACTCAAAAAACACAGCCTCCCCACGCAGCGAAAAAGAAGAGAGGAAGATAGAGAGAGCGCATGTTTTATATATGTATGTCAATTCAAATAGGACGCCACAAACAATTAATAAACAAGAGAACCTTTGGGGATACCGCCTTGGAACGGTCAGTGGCAAAACAAATTGCCACTGGGGGTTTAAACCAGGTTCTAGGGTGCACCAACCTCACACTTGCCCCAACAGGTTCTCGTATCACAAAACAAGTACAAATTGTCTTGGTGAAATAACTCCAACCCACCCATCAGCTCAACAATGTTGCATGCAAAAGCATACAAACATATAAACATAAGAATTTAATAGCATTGCAAAGCCAAAGGGCGGGTACTCAATGATCTTTCCGAGACCAGAGCACCTGGAGTAAAATCAGCAAGAACACGATGACAGGGATAAAAGAAACAAATCGAGCTTTTAGGTTCTTTTAAGAAAAGATTTCCCCATAAACTTTCATAAACTCTTACACCCCTGCCACCGTCGTGCAACCAAAGAGGTAAGCATAATGATCAACTGTAGATGGGTTAATCACCAGGCCTGCAGAGCGCTGTAAAATATCATGTTGGTAACCTTTCTTTTTAAATTTACAGATGGTTTTTACGAATAACCGGGAGAAATTAACATCGCCTTTTATCTTCTTAAGTTTATAAATTAAATCTCCATAAAAAAACTGGCTGTGAAATTCCTTGTGAAATTCAAGGAAAACTTACTTCCTGGTTCAAACCGAAAGTAGATTTCTATAAATTTCTACTATCAGTTTGAACCAGGAAGTAAGTTTTTTTTAAATCTCTTGAAAACCCTAACATTTTTTTATGAATTGGCACTAAACATTGTGGACCAGCATATACTTATTTCAGGTATGAGTGGTTTTGGTATATTGTCCATGAATTTTTAGAACATGAATAAGACTAAATTGAGCTTGAAAACATTAACTAAATCCTTAGCTAAATACATTTATTTACCAAAATCTAGGTGGCAATAAATATTTTCCCCAAAATTCATTTTTGAAATTTTAGCCTGTTGTCTCCATTTGCAATGTTTGTGACGCCTTAAAGGCCCTTAAATTTTGTTTTCAGTATCATTTGACTTAAGTGGGCATTTGAAGTGTTGTTTGCTGTTTTTGTGTTTCATTACAAATAGAATGTTAGAGATATTTTTATGTCTAACCATTTTTCTAATCTGTTCTATCTTTTCATAACGTAAGTAAAACAAACACACACAAATTACATTGATTTATAAAATGTTTGATTTCACTGCATTTTGCCTTGCGACAGGTTTCAATATTTTCCTTTTTTATCTTTTAAATAGCAATTACGAAAGGACCAACGCATGGAGAAATACAAGAAAGACTCTCCTCTCATGTCTACTTCCGGGTTCAAGGTCCAAACATGATAACATTTTGTAGATAAGTGTTTACAATAAAAGTGTTTCGCTTTTCGATGACATTTCAAACAGCCATTCCAAAGTTCTGTTGCAAACTGTATTTCCTTGTTGTGTGTTTCTTTGCTACTTAAAGAAATTTTTATTTCATATAATTGAGAACCAAATCAGAGCAGTTATACAATACCATTTGCATTTATTTACTTTAGTTGAATGGCAATAACTATTAGTGAAAAGTTTAAAAAAAAGGAAACAAGATTTTGTTTAAAAGAACAGCTAACGGCTAATAACACGTTCTGATTTAGATAGTCCCAATTCTGATATGCCCTATATTTTGCTATATTTTGCTGATTATTTTGTCGTCTGTTTTGAACAAAAACTCAACATTATTATTGTAATTTGTATGAAGAGAACAAACATAAACAACACGTTCTGATTTAGATAGTCCCAATTCTGATATGCCCTATATTTTGCTATATTTTGCTGATTATTTTGTCGTCTGTTTTGAACAAAAACTCAACATTATTATTGTAATTTGTATGAAGAGAACAAACATAAACTCTAATTGTGTCGATTTTTTTATTAAAGTATAAACCACAAGTTTCCTAACATCGTTTACCAACATCTATTCGAATAAAACTTCATCATAGTCAAACAATCTGTTCTACAGAAGAGGGAACCTGGTGGCTGAATTCAGCCACTCTCGTAGATATGAAAGTTACAACGTTTACCAACATCAATTCGAATAAAACTTCATCATAGTCAAACAATCTGTTCTACAGAAGAGGGAACCTGGTGGCTGAATTCAGCCACTCTCGTAGATATGAAAGTTACAACGTTTACCAACATCAATTCGAGTAAAACTTCATAATAGTCAAACAATCTGTTCTACAGAAGAGGGAACCTGGTGACTGAATTCAGCCACTCTCGTAGAGATGAAATTTACATAGTAGTTCGCATTATAAATGTACGGTCGGCTGACTTAAGCCACTACTTCGTGTTAATTTATCATATAAAATTGTGCAACACGTTGTCAGAATTTAGCCAGCGGAGAAGATGAGAAATGAAATCAATGTTTTAACACATAATATAACAATTACAAGTATTGATCTTTGCTATATCCATCTACAAAGGAGAAACTACAAAATTTGAACGACCAAATAATTTATATTCTTTAAATGTAATTATAGCTGTAACATATGTACAAAATAAATGGCTGTATACATATGTAATGTTATACAGATTTATTAATACTTACATGTATTTAGCTTTTCATAATTTATCGTTTTATATATTACATTTAGCATGATAATAAACATGGAAAAGAGATTAATATGAGAACGTATGTATGATAAAACGAATCGCCTAATAAATGCTATTTGATAATAAAAACAGAATTACTATGGGCAACAGTGTCGGCAAAATCAATCACTCAAAATCTTTCCCCTGTTGTCATTGCAAACGATGTTAATAACATAATTTACATGTACATTTGTACTTGGTATTCTGAGTTACATTGTATTCTCGTTGAAACGAGACAGTAAAAATGACAAACAAAATTATTTATAATTGAAATAGTTATCAGTATCGCGTTTATTTCTACTGTTTTAAATATCGTTATGTTTGTTATTTCTATAAAGCGCAATAACAATCAATGCTTTTATTCCATTACAGACTTTTCAAGATTTTCTTTCGGGAAATAATTGTGCACTCTCTTCAAAATGATACCTCAGATTTTTATTTTATTATCTTAAGAGAAACTGGTCACTTCTGTTATCTGAGACGAAAATAAATTTGCAAGCCTGGATCAATAAAGAATAAAAAAAACTTCGTTGCAAATTATTTCATTTCATTCATATTTACAGAATCAAGTTAATTCAGTCGATATACTAGAACTGATACATTTGAAAAGCAAGTCACGAGGGTATCAATTGTTTCATTTTCCGTTTTCTCGAGCTATGGCACATACAAGGTACACGTCTATTAGCTGGTTGAACCTCTTTCTACAGGGCACGAGTAAATTGAGTTACATAATTTAATATGGCACATCGTTTAGGTAAACTAAACGTATAATTATCTTCGTGTGCATCTTAATGGCGTTTTCATCCCTAATTAACTTTCAAAGCTTCAACAGCCCTCGATTTGTAGATTTCATTTGTTGGCCGGGGGCGGATTTCGTCATACATTTCCCCCCGTATGCAAACATTCAGAAAGTCTCTAGAAACCATCTTCTTGGCAATTTTCTGACTGAACGATTATGATATTCTTCAGTCATGAATGTGTTGCACCATATGATTTATTTCTACTCCTTGTATTCCAGCAAATATGGCAGTCTGAAAAATAAACAAACCTGTATTTGATGCATTATTTTCACTAAAGGTGGGTATACACTTTTTCCTATTATCTAAAACTGAAAATATCTACAATTGGTTTTTACTCAATAGCATTGATATATCAACAAGTTACTTATAAATTTGACAATGGATACTCGAGGCGTTTTTCCTTATTCTCCTAACTTGGATGCAACAAAGTAATCTTGTTAAACCTTTTCAGTTACAAACCTGCCATGTCTACCCCTTTGTTAAATGATAATGATAATAAACATTTCCGTTTTCACTAATTTCTTCTCAATTTTTTACTATGGTATACCAAGAAATCGAGAAATTGAAGAGATAACCCATAGTAATAAACACCGGTCACCCGATTTACCGAAATCGGCGCAATTACCGAAATGTACCGAGATCGATTGGGAATTACCGAAATCGGCTTTATAAATTCATTTTCCCAGTTATTAATGGTTATTTTTACAATAATTGTGATTATATAATGACTGTTAATTTAACACCAAGATGATTCAAATCAAAAATTTGATTTGAAATTGTAGAAATGACCGTAGATGTACGTACTAACATATAACGTTGTATGCCACAAACCGAAATCGGCGTGTAAACTTCATATTTATTGCTTCAAAACCCAACAGTTACTATACTTCAACTTAGGTTGAAATCAAAACCAGAAAAAGTTCTCCAAGGTTACAAAATGGTCATTTATAATCTCATGGGACAGAGCATGAAACTGCTGCTAATTGCAGCTGAGTAGAGATTATTACAGTGAGATAACATGGCAGATAAATGTTAAATTAAATGCTATAAAGCAGCATGAATTTGACAACTGATTTATAGCCAAACTCGGCCTTTAAATATGGCATAAGTCTTGAATAAATTGTTATAAGTCAAAAATATGTTCGCACTGACATCTTCATACGTTTTTATTTATTAAATTTTCACAAAGGTTGCTCAAAAAGTAAGCGAGCGAATATCCGAAAGCGGGTCGCAATAGATACTGAACTACCGAAAGCGACTTTTTAAATTCATTTTCCCGAGTTATAAGTTCCTCTGAAATTAAATTCAGATTTCAAAAAATGAAACATTATTATAAAATGGAAAATAGAATTAAAGTCTTTGTGTTGTTTTGTTTGTATTAAAGACCGTATGTGGACTTAACCCGAATCGAACTACTTACCAAATACGCATGCATGTTCCAAAAACAAAGCAAATAAATAGGTCTTAGCCTTTGCATCTTACTCAGATATTTAAATTAATGCGGAGTGAATTGCAATTAATGTTTCTTGAATAGCAAAAGATAGCTTCGGACGCACGTGAGGATACATGACCGGAGATTCTTTTTTTC
Organism: Corbicula japonica; assembly: GCA_038501625.1. Taxonomy (NCBI): domain Eukaryota; kingdom Metazoa; phylum Mollusca; class Bivalvia; order Venerida; family Cyrenidae; genus Corbicula; species Corbicula japonica. Next base: position 9,043 of record JAZAYU010000262.1, on the reverse strand, counting down.
TGCTAGCTTTCTGTATCTTTCGGTGGCACGCTTTCATAAAATATATGAGCGATCGTTCTAAAAACATAAAGATTAATGAATTTAGGAGTTTGTATGACTATATTTTTGAATTATAACAATATAATTCCAGATTAACGCTAGATATAAGATATAAATATGAAGTTTACAGTCAATTTTGCAATTTCAAATGAAATTTATAAATTGAATCATCTTTATTTTAGTGAACATTCCTTTTATAATTTATATTAATTAAACAAAGGAACTAATACCTGGGGAAAATGAATTTAAAAAGTCGCTTTGGGTAGTTCAGTATCTTTTTGCGACCCGCTTTCGGATATTTCGCTCGCTTACTTTTTGAGCACGTTTTATGAAAATTTAATAAATAAAAATGTATTAAGATGTTAGTATGAACATATTTTTGATTTATAACAATTTATTAAAGATTTATGCCATATTTAAGATCTAAATATGAATCTTTCCTGCCGATTTCGGTTTGCGGCATAAAACGTTATATGTAAGTACAGTAATTATATAATCACAATAATTATTATAAAAATAATTATTAATAACTGGGAAAAATGAATTTATAAAGCCGATTTCGGTAGATTTCGGTAATTGGGCCGATTTCGGTAAATCGGGTGACCCAATAAATAAATTTAATTTGGTTGAATATCCCGCTGCATTTATTCAAAAAACTTTCCTATATTCTTCTTCGCTGCGTGGGGAGGCCGTGTTTTGTGAGTGTGGCGATTCCTGATATGCATATTTAACCTTTTTTTCAAATTACATTTAAAACAAAGGACCTTAAAGTTTTAAAATTATAATACTGCACATAAGTTTGTATGAATTTCTCGAGAACTAAATAAATATATACTCCACTGTAAGACTGCTAAGAAACCCATTCACAATTAGTTTTCCGTAAACGAATACAAACATGAATTATACTAAATTTAAGAATAATCTTTAAAATAAAAAAGCTTACCACACGAGCATAATATATCCCAAGTCAAGCCAGATCGCCATCGTCTAATTCTTATTTAATCCAATGATCGACACATGCATCATATTCACCTTGTTTTGATGTTGCAACTTTCATCTAACTTGAACGAAGAGTGTAAACATATAACATGATATTCATCTCCATCTTCAGTTTTGATGCTGCCTTAAGGTGATTGTCATCTAACCGAGCAATCTATTGCTGAGTTGAAAAATTGCTACATGTCTTGGCAAGCCTGTGTTAAAATCTGTAAACACGTTTGTATTGACGTGCTCACTCTTTACTATTTTCCGAAATCAATAATTGAATAGTCTGTATTAACCATCCCCAACAAATACCTCTTCCACTGTATAACTATCTTGTTTTACAATATCAATCAACATTCTTATTCCGATTTCGTCTATAAATCAGCTTAATGTCCATTTCATGCTTTCATTGATATCAACAGCCTTGAAAATAACAGGTGGTCGGCTACCGTTGTCTAACCAATCTAGCAGGAAGAAATTTCCAAGTACAGATTCTTTTGACAACTTTTGAAAAGTATTTTGAAAATATTTCCAATCTGTAAGAAACACAATTAGTATTCATTGACATATCGCAAACTGTCCTTATACCTTATACACTAATGTTGCCTGATTACTCTGAATTTTGGCATAGGCATACAGTTTGACGTCATGCTTTACCTTGCGACATCTGTGTAATCGTAACCTCACACAGAAGTTCGACAAACGCCCCCTTGCGGCGTTATACTAGATTCCTCAAGCAAATAGCTTATTGCCATAAATATCGCACGATATTGGTTCTGGAAATAATGTTTTGTGGAAAAGAATAAAAAAACATGTCTCTCTGTCCGTTTAAATGAGTTTATTTTGATCAATGACAAACCAACCAACTGCATTTAATCTGCAAAATGACAGTTCAAACGCATACTGGCCCTCTCCTTATCATTGAAGTTTGAAAAATAAAATAGCGGTCAGCTAAAAGTTCGTTAATTTTGCTATAAACCTTGAAGAGTGTGTATTTAAAGATCGGATTAAATGTGTAAAATAGTAAAAAAAATCATTACTGATGGTGATTTTCTTGCATCTTTGGAAAAATCACTTCTTCGTGTAAAAATAGTGACGTTTTAATATAGCGCCATAACTACGTCGCACTATGTTATGTATTCTTATCATTATTTATCATGATTTTTCCGGCACATACCGAGCTCCCATCTTTACGATACAAACATCTACAACTTTACGATATTCTTTAGTCATTCATTAATTTTCTACGCAATTCATAAATTTACCGTCGCGTTCCTTTTTTATTTCTTCTATTATGTAAACCGCTTTGTTGACTAAAATTTTGTTTTTAGTGTATTTCAATTTGTTTTGGGTGAGAAGGATATGTAATAAAAGGTACATGATGGCAGTATGCAGTCTGTAGGTCCGTATTTATAATTTCTCTTTGCGTATGGTAACCACATCACACACGAGCTTCGGTCTTGCGTGATATTGTTTACATACCCAACTCCACCTTTGACCTTCGTTCTCGCGAAATATTGTTTACATACCCAACTCGAAAATAAGAACCTATTAGAAAGCATAATAAACTATAGAAAACATGATATGTTTCGAAAGTCTGGCAATAATAGCTGGTACCATTTTATAACGGGCTAACTTAAATGCTTTCAAGCTAAGAGATGGGACCTTATAGTGTCAGCAAAAGTCTGACTAGCCCGAGTAGGAACATCCGCTGGACTATTTACAAGAAATAAACCTTTAACAACGGATATAATTATATTATTTATGTAAATTCATAAACTATATACTACTACATTGCTGTGTTTTCATCATATTTTGCTTGGAGTTAATATTCGCCTATATGTGCTATTGTAAATGGGCAAAAAATAAATTGCCAGCGATGTTTCACCAATTAATAATATGTTTAAACAGAAATAAATGGCGCAATTATATCATTTGTGCGAAACAAAAAAAAACAAGGTCACAATACAATTGTCAGTACAATTAATATTTTCATCTAGTAACATAAGAAAAATAACTCAAATTTGCAGTATTTTATACAATCGAAGCTGTATTATTTTCTGATTGCAAATATAATGAAATTCCTACATAAATTACGAGCTGACCAAATGCCATTTTCATAGAAATTAACACCTGATTGCTGCTGATAAACCGTAGCAATTTGATTTGTAAAATGGCCCATTACGCATTGGATTCTATGACTTGATGGTGACTAAACGTACTAAAGATAAGAGAAATAAATATCCGAATAATAATTACTGTGTGATGTAGACAATATATAACATCTTGTCGGCCTGTAAGCTTCTGCTATCAATTTCACAGTATCAAAGGGAATAATGAAGCGGCTTTCTGGAGGCAATTTATTGTTTAAGAATAAAAGGGATGTTAATGCTGGTTTCCCTTTATGTTACACTTTTTTTATTATATTTTTGAAAAAATGGATCTGGTCTCAAGTGAAAAACATTATTTATATTACATGTCTTATACGTATTTTCACACGGTTTAATTTTTGTCTTACATGATGAAGATAAATGTATCTTATGTAAACATACATAAAAAATACTTTTACTAATTTGGATCCGTTATATATGTATTCAAGTAGATAAGGAGAGATCCGGTATATAGTAGATTTTCCGTTCAAAAATCCCGGCGACTACGTGAATAAAACGACTAGGTCTACGATTTATAAACAATAAACTATATGTATATTATTGTAAAATTATATTGATACAAATTTACATGTAATGTAAAACTTGTAATGTAAAAGTTTCGTAAATTAACCATTTATAATTGTTTGCCTTTTAGTTTTGATAAAAATATATTCAGAAAAAAGCCATTGAAAGATATACTAGAAATGGCATCTTTTAGGTGTTATCGGATAATAAAATGTTTCAAAAGTTGAAAAAGTTAATTAGCCAAGTGTCTAATACAAGTCGAGGCCATATCAGTTTATATAATGGCAACTGGGTAACGACTGTCTGACATGCACCCTGGGATTTGGTTAGAGCAGATAATTGAGAATAACGGTCATAATATAATCATTAACTTCAGGGTTTGGTCTTTGAACAGCTGGACTACTGGCCGTCCTGTTAAAGAAAAGCTGTCAAATTGTACATTAACGGAATGCCAGCTTTGCTGTTTATACACAGATCGATATGAGAAGACAAATAGCTTTAGAAATCAAATATTGCAAAATAGAAGAAACAAAGGTGATAGAGAATTCAGAAATTTCCACTGTAGTGTCTACGTGGTTTTTACTCGATCTCGCAACCTCCTGGTGGTTAAATGAAAGTTACCTGAAAAATGACCATCAAAATATTTAGAAGTGCATTCAACATAAATTCAGATAAATAATGCCCAAAGTAAACTCTGAGGCACACAATTTTACAAATCGATAATTTGAAATGCGTAGCTTTATGTTAAAGTAGAACTACGCAACTATTTGAATCTGTTGGTGATTATGTATTTTTTATAGGTATTAATCAATATTAATCATAAACGGAAGTTTTATGCGAAAAAGCACGTTTTGGTTTCCAAACGGTAAATATTTTGCATTATCAATGCAAGCAAAACATTGCGAATGTGCAAAATTTGATTTCAAAATGTCAAAAAATTACCGACAGTACAATTTAATCATCGCACTTAAGCTTTTTGTGCTTTCCACGTACTGTACCTTGATTTCGAAATGAATGAAAACATAATTTTAAGGTACATGTGTATGTAACAAGTAGATTTCACTTAGTCTCAAAGTGAATAGAAACATAATTTAAAGGTACGTCTGAATGTAAATAGTTGTTATGGAAATGCACTTTATACATATAGTACAATGTATATACACTATAAAGTTCAAGAAAAATAGCGAAAAATAGCATTATGCGACATAAACTTCCATGTATTTCACTTTTTTCAGAAAGAACTATTACTAGAATTTTATCTGGAGAGCTTACAATCAACAGCAATCAGTCCCTGTCCGAACAAATTTTAATGTGTTGTACTATGAATACAGTATTGTTTTAAGACTCATATATGTCTCATTCTTGAGCTTTAGATCTAAACAACTAGGTGTATTTATTTGGTTTTATCATAGAATGTTTTCAGTGTTTTAGATGTAAAACTACTGTATCTTTTAGTATTAAATAGTCTCTTATAAGTCAATCATGATTGGTCACATGCACTTACTATAACATTTATATAGTTTCATTGTAAAAACTGTATTGTATATATGTATTGTGAATAAGACTTCAATAATAAAATAATTGAATAAAATAATTGAAAACGACAACACTAATAAACGCACACTTAAAACTATAATAAGCCATGTCGGATCGTAAAGGTCACGGAACGTATATGTCACACGTGTGACATATTCGGTCGAAAACGACACACTCTTCAGCCGAAATACGAATATAAAATGCGCCATATTCGGATTGATTTACTTTTTCTATGCTCACTTAAACGTGTTTGTCCCTTTCTACAAATACGCTTAAAAAGGCAAATATCAACGTTTATGTCAAATGTATTTTTAACTGAAAGTCTGTTTATTTAAAAAATATAAGTGTTTTGTCGGTGTTTAAGGAAAATAAAGTGAAGTGTCACCAATGCTGTATTCATTTATTCTATAGAGTTATTATTTATAAGACATTGGTTTCAATTTTTAAAATGAATAAGCTATTTCAGAAAGATTTCCATACGAGCGCAAAAACCAATGATTGCAATATTGAAATGCTGGAATGAGTTGTAGTTTTTATCAAACTTTGCTTTAAAAAAAAAAGAAAAGAAATTCTACTAAACATTATGACATTCTCATCACAAACTATTTTAAACGGAATAACGGTTATATATACTTAAAGAAATTAGAAACGCAACTTCTTTAAACACAAAATATGTTTCGTGATTAAAGAAGTTGCGTTTTTAATTTCTTTTACTTTATAATATGTATTTGTAGAAATTAGAAAAGCAACTTCTTTAAACGTGAAATGTATTTCTTGTTCAAACAAGTTGCGTTTCTAATTTCTTTAAGTATATATAATTGTGGTTACAATTTGAAGGTACCTGTTTGAGGTTTTTTCGCACGTTCTAAACAGGTTTCAGTTGATTGAACTGTATTTGACTTCGACAGCTAAATATTTTTAGAGTAGATTTGTTTGTGCCGTGTCGCGACTGTAAAAATATTTCGGCCAGTTTAAAGATGGATGGTTTCACTATCCCAGACAATATAGATTCGGATATTGTTCAATCACCCCAAAGATATACTTCGTGCTTTTTTTTAATTTTTCCGTTGACGCTGTCTGTGATATGTAGGATTTAACCGTCATATGCGTACCATTGTTAAGGATGGATCAAAATTGTATTGTTTATTGGTGTAAATATTTAGTTGCGCTCATCTCTGGGCTAGGCGACGTCGGCAATAATATGCATTTCAATTACAGCCCTTAAACAGGCTCAATCAAACCGAGCCTGCAATATGTTCCTATTTGTCGTGTTCGGTGTCTTTCAGTTCCCTTTTCATCTATTTCAAGGAATACAAATATGCGGCACCACCTAATTAACCATGCAAGAAACAGCAGACACAGCACATAACATCCTTATCGCCCAAGTTCAAGTATGCCGATGTACTGCCACCCACAATTGACATTCTGCATGACTTGAAATTACCATCAAACCAACAAAAGAGGTTTTATTGACAATTATATTGAAATATAGTTTCATAAGACATCTATATAACTTATAATATTCCAGCTGTTGGTATTTTGAAGAAATTATATAATTTCACTGTGTACAGATTATTATAAAATTTAAAGTGAAATTGATATCGGGAATGGACACATCCAGAAAACGCATACTCCCCACACAGAGAAAACGAGAACATGGGTCTGTAATGTGATCAATTTCAAAAAAAGGACACATGATATCATTTTAAATACCAATATAAACATGTGTGTGAAGTTAGCTTTACGTTCGACATTCGACACCAGTTCGACGTTCGACATTTAAAACCAGTTTGACTTTCGACATTCAAAATGCAGTTCAACGTACGACATTCAAAACCAGTTTGGCGTTCTAAATTCAATTATGTGAATGAATGAATAACATCGAACTATTTTCTAATGTCGAACATCAAACTGCAGTTTGTCGTACTGATTTTGAATGTCGAACGTCAAACTAGTTCTGAATGATAGACATCGAACTTCAATTTGAATTACGAACGTCGGAACGGTTTCGAATGTCAAACGTCGAACTCATTTTGAATGTCAAACTGGTTTCGAATGTCGAATGTAATTTGCAATTTAAATTCCGAACGTTGAAATAAATATCAAACTTCGAACTGCAATTTGAATGTGAAAAGTCAAAAAGCAATTCAAATGTCGAACATCGAGCTAGTTTAAAATATCAAACGTCGAACTGCATTTTGAATGTTGAACGTCAAACTGCATTTGAAATGTCGAACGTCGAACTGCATTTTTAAACGCGAATGGTTTGAATTTCGAACGTCGAACTGGTGTTAAATGTCAAACGTCGAACATATAGCCAACATCATATAAACTTCATAAAAACTGTAATAGACATGCAAACAATGTCGATGTGATGCAATAATCTTATACATTCAAAGTCCGAATGCCAGTCGTGAGATCGTTATTAACGCAGTAAAATTCATTAACAAAAGATCATAAATGTACTGATGAGTTTAGTAATTTTGCAGAATTCGATCCTTTTCAGTTATTAGTAGACATTATATTGTAATAAACTGCAGCTTTAAAAGCATATTTGTGCATTTGATCTAAAAAAATTCACTGAAAGTAGAATTTGTTAGTTACAATCAGTAACTGAGTTTTTATCTGACTTAGTTCTCATTTCAAAAGCATTTATTTTAGAAACAACATACATGTATTTTATCATGAATCGATAAAGACTGTTTAAACTTTCAGTCAAAAGTTTAAAAGTGTCGGCTTTTTATACTAATCTTTATTTTAGCGTGTAAAAATCAATGTGTCTTTAAGCTTATTTTAAAAGTATTTGTCATATCTTTAATAAAGTTATATGTTTGCGGTGACTTGATGTTTAGCATCAAATGTTTACTTGTGTCGGCATTTTGTCACGAGAATGCAAACGAATACTAGGTAGACTCTCACACAGTGCGAAAACGAGGAACAAACAAATCCAGACAAATAACACAAACTGATATTAGACGATTTCTGAATAATCTGTGTAAATTTTTCCAGATTTGTTTTTGTTCATTTATAAAAATTGAAAGAGATTATGCTTTTGTTTGTATGTTCCACCTAACTGGCACTCCTCACCGAAAATCAATGTCAACAGTAAGAAAATTCATTGTATTTTTAATGTTAGTACGATGCCATGCTGTAGTGTTAAGGTAACATTAATTTTAGCAATGAAGCTGTTTAAAATTACTTATCTCTTTTGCAAAATTTATGTAATACAAACTTCTCTCAGAGAGAAAGAAATAGAAGTAAAACGTTTGCTTCCAACGTTCGATTGGGAATTAGCCGAGCAGGTACCAATTTCAGCTACTGGAAACGAAGGTATTTTGTTTTGCTGGCAGCAGTTAAGAACACAGAATGAATTGTTCAAAAAAATAAAAACCGGGGCAATATTTATGTTTGTTGAAAGTATTATCAACTCTTTAAAAGTTGTGTATTTTGGGAGGTATAATGAGCTGTGTCGGACCGTACATGTCACAGAACGTATATCACGCATGTAGGACACATCCGGCCGGATATACGTTTCTGCAATTTGGTAGGAAATGCCTGTCCATATATGTCACACGTTATAACATAGTAAACCAATCATTGTCATCGTCGTCGTCCGCAGCAGTATTACATAGACCTCATCCACGTCAACGATACATCGTCATGGCAAGCATAATAATAATCAGCACCATCATCATCAACAACAACATTATCATAAATAGAAATAAATGGTTCGAGTCTACGCCGCTTTGCATATTGTTTTTTATTTTATTTTTTAGATTACTACTTTTTTAGATAACTTCAAGTACACT